>JAWNGG020000062.1:0-600000 GCA_036937485.2 Tetragonisca angustula | reverse complement strand
AAACATTAAAGTTTGTAAAACGTTATCAAGCTAAATTGTAAAACGATAAATTTTAATGTTTGTGAAACGATGTCAAGCTAAGAACTACGCAACCTACAGTTCAGTTTCGATCGTGAACATTTTTCTTCATTCTTTATTTCACGATCTAAACTGAACTGTAGGTACAATTAGTTGGTAAGTAAATTATTGGACCCCCACCGATGGACGACGAGGGACATCGTGAGATGCGTGCGTCTTAGCTTTAAGTTGCGTGCGTTTAGTTTTAAGTCGCGAGCGTTTAGTTCATGTACATTTACTGTGAGCGTATTCTGTACAAAGACACGTTTGTTTAACTTGGGACGAAATAAGGGGTTCCCTTTTCACCGCTTTTTTTTTTTTCGTTCATTGTTACTAGTGTTACTGTCATTGCACTAGAGTAGATTTTCCAACTTTCTTTGTCAGTGTGTCAAGTCGGGGAACTGCAGCCTCGTCCGAAAGGACGAGGTAGGTTCTTGTGGTCTAGCATCCTTGGTAATCCGACTCAGTGGTTCTTCGGAACCCCACTGTGTCGTTGGGGGTAGCGCTGGACTACTTGCCTCCAAGTGCTCGAACCCTGATTTGACACATTGGCAAATCGCGGTTTCACTTCGCGTTATATCCCTTGAAAAACACGATATTGAAGCGTGTTAATAGTTTCATTCTCCTGATTTCGTTCGAGGTTCGATAAACATATCTTTGGTACAGAGTGCGCTGTTAGGGCTGCGAATTATTGTACAATTATTGTGTAACATTCATGTTAGACGAGTGTGTGGTTAGTATGAAAGGCTGCGAGTGATTGCGACATATTGTATGACTTGCATTCGTATGTAATGTATGTAATGTATGATTGTATGCAATGTATGTAACGGACGATCGTATGTAATGTATGATTGTATGTAATGTATGTAATGAATGATTGTAAGCAATGTATGTAACGTATGATCGCATGTAATGTATGTAATGTACGATTGCATGAGTGTATATACTGTATGATTGTTAACGCGATCGTTGTTCGGGAGACAAAGTTCCATAGTTCAATCTCATGCATGCGCCTTAGAGTTAAGATTTAGACTTAAGTTTTGAAATTGAACTATTGAACGTCTGTCTCCATTGTTCGTAAACCCGGGCCAAGTAGAATAAAATCTCTGCATTCCTTAAGAATGCCGAGTTGTTTGCATGCAATGGAGGGTGGTTGGGACTAGGGCCCGGGCGGGTCTCGTGCGTAGTCACCTCCTCGTGGTGAGACCTGGTAATTGATATAGTTATACGAACATTAGAGTTTTTCAAACTTTAATGCTTGTAAAACGATATCAAGCTGAGAACTACGCAACCTACAGTTCAGTTTAGATCGTGAAAATTTCTGTTCATTTTCTATTTCACGATCTAAACGGGACTGTAGGTACAATTAGTTGATAAGTAAACTATTGGACCCCCAGCGGGCCACCGATGGACGACGAGGGATTTTGCACGGACATCGTGGGATGCGTGCGTCTTAATTTTAAGTTGCGTGCGTTTAGTTTTAGTTATGTATTGTATGACTGTATGATTCTATGTATTGTATGACTGAATGATTGTAGAGACAATTACTTGATAAGTTAGCTATTAAGCGCTCAACAGGACACCGATGGACAACGAGGGATTTCGCACGGACATCGTGCGTTTAGTTTTAGTTAATTATAAGATAGCCAATATTTGTAAAAACACTGTGAGCGCATTCTGTAACATTCTGCGATAACAGTAACAATAGTAACAACGAACGAAAGTAGATGGGAGAGGAAGGATTCCTTATTTCGTCTCAAATTAAATAAACGTGTCTCTGATACAGAATGCGCTGTTAGGGTTGCGAATTATTGTACAATTATTGTGTAACTTTCATGTTAGACGAGTGTTTGTATGAAAGGTTGCGAGTGATTGCGACATACTGTATAATTTGTATTCGTATATAATGTATGATTGTATGTAATGTACGATTTTATGTAATGAATGTAATGTACGATTGTATGTAATGAATGTAATGTATGATTGTATGATTGTATGTATTGTATGATTGTTAACGCGATCGTTGTTCGGGAGACAAAGTTCCATAGTTCAAGCTCATACATGCGCTTTAGAATTAAGATTTAGACTTAAGTTTTGAGATTGAACTATTGAACGTCTGTCTCCTTTGTTCGTAATCCCAGGCCAAGTAGTATAAAACACTCTGTATTCATTAAGAATGCCGAGTTATTTGAATGTAATGGAGGGTGGTTGGGATTCGGGTCCGGGCGGGTCTCTTGCGTAGTCACCTCCTCGTGGTGAGACCTGGTAATTGATATCTTTTTACAAACATTACAGTCTTACAAACTGTAATGCTTGTAAAACGATATCAAGCTAAGAACTACGCAACCTACAGTTCAGTTTAGATCGTGAAAATTTCTTTTCGTTCTTTATTTCACGATCTAAACTGAACTGTAGGTACAATTAGTTGATAAGCAAACTATTGGGCCCCCAGCGGGCCATCGATGGACGACGAGGGATATCGCAGGGACATCGTGGGATGCGTGCGTCTTAGCTTCAAGTTGCGTGCGTTTAGCTTTAAGTTGCGAGCGTTTAGTTTTAAGTTGCGTGCGTTCAGTTTTAGTTAATTGTAAGATAGTGTTTGTAAATTCACTGTGAGCGCATTCTGTACAAAGACACGTTTATTTAACTTGAAACGAAATTTTATATCGATTCAGTTTCTTTTCTAGTACATGTACTTATGTTTCGATGCATATGCTTCAAATGGCGTAATAAACCAGTGATATCTGCATACTTCGTTTTAAATTCGGTGACAACGTATGGATTCCCCCTTTGTATCATCTTCTTCCTGAAAATGTTCTCAAACAGAGCTTCTCTTTACCTTCTTTCTTTACACGATATCTTCTGCACTACTTCCTGCTTTACTCTCACTATCACTCGACAGTCTTTTTAAAGATTTTTAATCTTTATTAAATTTACACAGATTCTGAAATATACGTCTGAGCTTCCCGAATATCTCAGCGATACATAATGTCCAAGTACTAAGCACGCAGTCACACGTTCGTTTGCATCAGGTCACACGGATTCTTAGAATCCGTGTTTCCAATAACTTCACTGGCAGAAGAAACTGAACTGTGTATTTACATATTTTGTAGGCTGCTATACAGCATTGTAGAGTAGCTCGACAAACGGTAGCCAGGTTTTCAAAATTTTCGTGAATCTCGACTTTTTTGGGAAACACGATTCCTTCGGGGATCTCGAAATTTTCAGGAATCCGACTCGTCCCGACGATCGGGTTATCGATATTTTCAGTTTCTCGCACACCCCTAGTAACTATTGAATAAATTTGCTGAAAATTATTTCGTCTGTCGGAATTTGAGCATCAGCCGTACGAAATAACAGTCCAATAATTTTAAACCTCGCGCGGAAGGTTGCGAGCGATATTTGGATTACGGAGACTTCGACGCGTGGACAGGAAAGATCGCGCGGCGTTCGTGCGTTCCGAAAATAACACTTGTGCATACGCACGTCGATAACATGCACATGGAAACAATGAATCATATATGAAGACTTAAACATTTACCGCGCTAGATTCTAACCGCAAAAATAAATTATCCGAATGGAGAATACCTGGCATTAGAATTTAAGCAAACGAACTGCTCGTCATCCATCGGAATTATATATTTTCTCAAGAAACAGGATGCTGGCCAAACTTCAAAAGCTCGAGAAATTATGTGCTTCTTCCGTTTCTATATCGACTGCAATTATTTCAAACGCTACCTCTTCGCACTCGGCTGATAATTTTTGAATTGCCGAAAGAATGAGATACATCTTACAGATAGTACGTGATCCGTACGTGATCGTATCAACTAATATTTTACATTCGATTGGTAATTTTTAAGCGACAAAAGAAATTGGATGTGTGAGAGTTTTCTGATTTTAACAAGGAACATCGTGCCGAGAATAGTATAAAGTTGTATGATTTTAAGGGTACAAACATGTTTCTCTTCAGCTGAAAACGCCGTAATGAGGAAGGCACAGCCACGCTGTACGTTATGCGATTTTATAGGAACACTTGAAATGAAAATGTATTCGAAAGCGTATTCGCGAAACAGCATGTAAATACGCGCAATAACACTCTCCAGTCAGATTCCATTTGAAACCAAGAGTAAAAAAAGAAAAAAGAAAGAAATCCCCCTCGAGCGACCGTGAAATCTCGTAAAAGACTGAGCAACATAATTTAGAAGCTACTCAAGGTGATCGAGTACCCCGCCCCGAATAACTCGATCGTATTTGAAATAATAAGCGTACATTATCGCGGAAGCGGCCATTTATAATCCCATGTGAAATTTTATCTCAGCAATGTTTATTACATATATGCTACACAGAATTTTTCAGAAACTTTCCATTTTCAATGCAAGGGGAACGAGACAGGGAGGTGAAAAAATGGTACTTTTCACGATGCGTTTCAATTTCTTCGCAAAGTGAGTTCTCTTTACCAAAAAGGGAGAAATAAATTCATCTTTACTGCTTGTTCGATTTCTTCTTTTTTTTTCAATTAAGCTTAAGAAGATACAAAAGATACAAAAGGTACAGGAAGGTACAAAAATGGTACTTTTCACGATGCGTTTCAATTTTTTCACAAAGTGAGTTCTCTTTACCAAAAAGAGAGAAATAAATTCATCTTTACTGCTCGTTGTATTTCTTCTTTTTTTTTTAAATTAAGCTTAAGAAGATACAAAAGATACAAAGTACAAAAATGGTACTTTTCACGATGCGTTTCAATCTCTTCGCTAAGTGAGTTATCTCTTTACCAAAAAGGGAGAAATAAATTCATCTTCACTGCTCGTACTATTTCTTCTTTTTTTTTTAAATTAAGCTTAAGAAGATACAAAAGATACAAAGTACAGCAAAGTACAAAAATGGTACTTTTCACGATGCGTTTCAATTTCTTCACAAAGTGAGTTCTCTTTACCAAAAAAAAAAAAAGAGAAATAAATTCTTCTCTATTGCTCGTTCAATTTTTTTTTTAAATTGAACTTAAGAAGTCTCTCTACTCTCCCCTCCGAGTTTTTAGTTTTCCAAACAAAATTTCCATCCACACTTTTCCGGGAGGAAAACGAAAGTTCCAATTCTCTGATCCCCCCCCCCCTCCCGCCTCCCAAAAAAAGAAAAGAAATTAAGATCAGAGAAAAATCAAAAGGTCGATCTCGTCGATCCTGCTACCTTACAGGAAGCGTCATCTCCCGCGTTCCTTGCCTGAAAGGAACGGGAACCGAGGAGATAAAGCGAAGAAGGAAGGGAGTAAACCTTGGTGAAAGACGCGCGAACAGACTAAACGGCCGCGGCGTGGCTATTACTTTACGCAAATCGGCTCTCGGGGCTAAGCTTTCCGCAGAGAGAGAGAAAGAGAGAGAGACGCGGTATCGCGCACGCTACCTCGACCACATAATCGAGCCTCGTTAATAATTGCCTCATTATTGCGCGCCATTGCGCCGCGGTGCTTGTAGTCGAGATATTGGCAGTGTTCGCTATTAATAACACTTAGCCGCCCACGCATCGCCATTGTTGCGAGTGGGTCCCGGCGCGTTACACGTGTGCAACGCGCCGCGATCGCCGTGCATACATATATATAATACGTTACGATCCAGGCCGGTTCGAGGATGCGCGCAACGATCCAACAAAGGCGCGAAATGCCCGCGTTCCGCATAATCCAACGATTCAATTCTACTCGACGCGCCGATCCAGATCGCGTTCAATCGCTGCGTGTGTTCACTCTGCCCTTTCTTTCTCTCCTCTTACCTCCCGGCAAATCGGCTCGATCGATGATGGAGCGAAGAGGAGATTAGGATCAAGTCCTCTGTGGGATTTGATGAAATTTGAAACATGTTCCATAACTCGTAACGACCAGATCTCGGATTTTTATACAGATTCATATTTTTGAGAAATGAAATCCTGGTAGAAGACTGTTTCACTTTGGACATTTCGTAGGTCGTTTTATTAACGACGTACAGTAGAGATTAATCCGTGCGTTTCGCGTGGAATTTTCAAATTGAGAATTCCGAAAATTCCCTCGAATGGCAACGTCAAAGGAACCGGAAAAATACTTCCTTAGTTTGAGCAAAATCAACGAACGACGAATCTATCTCGAAAGAAAGGGCACTGAATTAATTTCTGCCAGTACATCACGTGCATATGTACATTTCGTGCAAGTTTGCGTTGAAAAATTTTGCATTATCGAACAGAAATCTGCAGTCTAATCTGTTCTTATCTTCCCAGTGCCAACCAAGTCCAAACGTACACATACTTACTCACGAAACATTCGAAACTGTCCCGTTTAGACTCGAACATATTTGGAAGTAGCGTTAGAGAGATTTACGCGCGTACTGTCCCTTCGCTTTTCGGTAAAAATGACGTGCTGAAAATGGCACGTGCTTGGCGATAATTGCGGCACGCGGGGATCGAGAAACCGTGTACAATCGGGACAGCTCGTGCAGATTGATGGGAGAGGATAATTGAAACGGCTCGTCGGCGTGCATTTTAATGTTAATACGGCACGGAGCGACGGATATTAAATGAAAAACGAGATAGTTGCGAATCGACGGAATGCGTAATGTTTCCGTGACTCCGATCGTATCGGGGTTGAGTGGTGAAGGTGAATTCAGTCATCACGTTTTATGCGTATTAAAGTTAATGTTTGACAAGGGACCAGAGGGTGGCGAGCGCACACAATATCATGGGTTAGGCACAAGAACGTTTTCTCGCGTGATAAGAGATTCGTTTCAATCTGCTTGACGTTCAATTTTCCTTCGGGAAGGTTTGGATACAGTTGATTAATCGACGGTTTTTATTGATTGTGAAATGAAAATTTCAATTTGGAGGAAAGACGAGACAAGATAAATCAATCGATGTTTTTATTCGTATAAATAATTTTAGACTAATTAACGTGAGAAATTTAATATTCTACATATAAATCGTTGATGACGATTGAAATAAATAGGTCTGTTCAAGCAGAAATCAATGTTAACTGTGACCGGTATGTTTCGAGCAACTGTAAGGAAAGAAAATCTGAAATACCGGGTTTGACTGTTCTAGCGTTAAAGTACAATGCAACTATCGAATTTTAAATATCGCATACAAGTATATAGCACTTTATCGAGCGTTTCCATTACATTCTTATCATAATGTGACATTTTAAGAAATTTAAATAAATAAATTTCGCGTGGCAAAATCAACGTGTGAAAATTCATCGACCGATAGAAACACGATGGAAGATTAATATCCCCAGCAAAGGCACGTCACTAATAGCATACTACTCGCCGAACCAAGAAAAAAAAAAAAAGAAAAAGGTTGTCGACTAGAAATAGTAGTCATTTTTCAAATACCGGAACACTCGGTGGACCGTTCCTTTTATCTTCTTTCTTTCCCCGACAAAAACCGACGATCGTTTAGTAACCATGCTCGTTTGATGTGTATCGATCGTATCGATCGTTATACGCTCTCGGGTCCACAGGTTTTTTTCTTTCTGTCGCGTACGTGGGTGATCGGCATTCTTCCGGGTTAGTTAATTTGAAAGGGGAGCAAGGTTCTATTTTATCGTAAACAACGATTTGTACTCGGAATCCGGCGAAGAAGGAAGCTACTTGAACATATACATCATTTCTCTTTCGTCATCGAGCTTTAATTTAGATTAGGCATACTTCCTTTCATCCTGTGCGAGCCAGAGATTGTTCAAGACGAAATGACGAAATTTGTAACGCGAGTTTGAAAAATGATATTGATTCTCAAATGCTATTGATAATTTACGATTGATGATTGCTGTAGTAATTTATTCTTCCTGATAAAGATTAGCAATAAAATTAAATAAAATTAAAAATTCTAAAATTAGGATTTTATTTTACTATACAATGATACCTGACAAGTTATTAAATTCGGCACGTATCGTCTACCGTAATACAATTAAAAATCTCTCATCTGACTCTGAATTAAACTCTTTAACTTGTTATTGTTCGTAATTCTGTCGTGCGTCGTTCACATTTTATAATCTAAATTTTTCACAGGCAAGTTACATTATTAAATACAAGTTGGCGATTTATATTAGATGCTACGACCAACATTTACTTGGTTTGATTTTGTGAAAAATTTACTTTTTCACTCTTTGTAATAAAACAATCGACAAAACACTCATCTCGTCGAATTCGAACATCAAACTTTAAATCGACTAATCGTAAATACTGTTTCGCAACATTTTTAATTACGAAATCCTGAGTGATTTCACACACTTGTGCAATCCGCCATCTCGTATGCAACAATCTGAATCGCGGAGGACAGAGAAATAGATGAACGAGGTAGGAGGAGAAAAAAAAGAAGAAAAAAAAATGGACTGAAGAACGAAGGAAGCCGATCAGGCGGAGCAATTTTCAAGAATTGTATTTATTATTTGTGTTCGCTCGTGGAAAAAAAACCCGTGTATATCACGTTGGCGAAACGCATAAAAAGCTCGTTCGTAGATCGTATCGGCTCGTTCCGTGGCTCGTGATCCTTTAACAATCGATATACGATTCCATGACTTCACGAGACGGTTTTTCCCGATACAAATCTTTATCCGCTGATTTTCTTATTTAAAGATCGTTACGGCCGCGATACGTATCGCGAACTTAGCCGCGATTTACAATCGACCACGATCGGCCAACTACGCCGATACAAACTGCTGCTCCATTTAAGAAAATTAATGGTCGTATTCGTTTATTTATACTCGCGTGCAGTGAACAGGATTGCCGCACGGTGTTCAAGTAGCTTTTGTCCGACACGGCTCGATGAAAATGAGAAGTTTTATAGATACCGTGCGCGGAGACTGATGATGATCGTGGAAAACGGCGAAATCTTTGTGAAATTACACGGTGTAGATGAATCGAGCAGCGAAGCTAGGCGAATTATGCCATGCGAAGCATACAAGAACATATTGCATATGAAAAAAAAAAAAAAAGACAATGAATATTAAAATAGCTTAATTGGAAGAACTGAATATAACTCAATAGATTGACAGGATTGAATTTTGGTTCATTAGAACTGATGTTTATAAAATAAAGATTATATTAAAATAAAATATTGCAAGCTGTTGAGATTGTTAATCGGTAGCAATGCAATGTTTCTCAGCTAATAAGCGAAGAATCAGTACAGAATTTATAATTATATTAACAAAATGAAATTACTCACAAGATAAGATCTTTGAAAAAATATCGTATAAACATCTACTTTGACAATGTCGTCGAGTTTGTTTCTTTCAAAGATATTTTAAAATACATGTAAGGATACTTTTGTCCTCGAAAATTATAAAAATTCAAGTGTCTCTAAAATGATTGAAAATTTTTGCTTGTACTACAATTTCTTCTCGCTATTTTATTAAATTTTGAACATTATGACGATATACTGTTAGGTTATTGCGAGATTGAGGTGAACAAATTGCTGGGATTCTGAATTGCGATAGACGTGTGGTATGTTAGACACAAAAAGTATTGAATTCAGTAAACTGTACTGTATATATATATACAATACACATAAAATATAATCACGCAACTGTTCACAACAAAAATATACATTAAACGAGCGATGAGAAGAATTAAAACTCAAACTGAGTATTAAAAGAATGACTCGGTAATGAACCAAGTAATACAAGAGTGATGAGAAAAACAGCGAGAATGACTGCATGAAATTAATTATATAACGCGATGAACGAGTGCATTAAATAATTAAACGCGTACATCGTAGATTTCCACCTGTGAAATCCATAAAACGAAACGTCGAATGAATCGAACTTGATTTAAATTCGATTTGTTCCCAGTTCTACAGGTTAGCCAATCATTATTTTCCTTCCTTTTCTTTTCTATATGTATTCCGTCTCATTTCTGCCAGCTGATATACTTTCATCGAGATGAAGCAAGACAGAGATAGGAAGTCGAGTCTCGTCATGTGGGACCACGATTTGGAAAACGAAGACCTTCGTTCGACCTTCGAGGTGTCAGACCGTTCTCCACACGACAGAAGGACAATCACCAACGTCCCCTCTCTCTTCCTATTCTTCTGTTTCTTTTTAACACTCTCTTTCTCTCTCGTCGTCTTCACTTTTTTTCCCCTTCCTACTCGTTTTTTTCACTTCTTTCTCCATCTCTTTTTTCTCATTAAACATTTCGTCTCTGTTCTTCTCTCTTGTCTTTGTGGTTCCTTCGATCGTTCTTTACTATTCTTTTTTTTCCTCTGTTTGTTTCATTGCCTGACATGTGTCCTCGTTCCTCTAGAAGGCTACTATTTTCTCCATGTCGCAAACTTGTACCATACATTCGAATTTTATGTTTGTTCCTCTGGCAGTTTAGTGGACGAAGCGAGAGATGGCTTTGATCCTTGAGCTTTTTGAGTTGAATCGTTCTTCCGGCTCGTTCGAAGCGACTTTGACGATGTCGTTCAACTATTGCTACGTTGCGAAGAATGTTACGAGTTACGGTTCTTTGCGCTCGGACTTACGCAATATACAATATATACGTGCGTGTGTAATGTGACAGAGTGAAAGTGACGAGGAGGGGATAAGGAGCACTTATTTTACGTCAATTTCTTTTTATTTCACCAGTGAGATACGTGTAACCTAATATCGTAATAACTCGTTGTAATGAAAATTCTAGTGCCTACAATACACGCCTTTTTATACATCTTTCTGAGGAACTGTAATTTTAATTTTTACATACAATCAATTATAGTTTACACATAGAAAAGTAAATATACTGTAAATAAAATATTTATTTAGTCAAGAATATTATTTTTTTTTTTTTTTTTTTTGAAATCCCAAGATACTTGAAATTCTTCCAATTCTGCATTTATCAAGAAAATTGTAAAATATTTATATTACCTCACTGTCTACTTTAAATTTTTGCATGACCTCGTGAGCGAAATTGCACAATAAATTTTAAGTAGTCGTCGCGAAAGGTAGACTTCAATCTTCAAGACCATAATGAATTTAGTTACGAAAAAAGAATTTTTCACTGTCCATGAAGTATAGTACGTATTTGTGAAATTTTTAAGAAAAAAAGTATCTTCATTTTTTCCTTCAAGACGATGTGAAAACAAACGGGAAAGAAAGGAAATCAATGTCGTGAAAGTAGAGATTTTACGCTTTAGAACGAACTCGGTTAGATTGCTTGGTACGATTTTTATTTACAAAGTTAAAAGAGCTACCGAAGAGTTACCAATAATTTTTCATCGATTGCACGAACAGTTTCTACATTCGCTGTAAACGCAGTAGTACCTGCACGAATCTTCAAAAAAGAAAAAAAAAATATTTCAATGGCGATAATTCAATGTTCAGTGGCGAACGAGCGCGGCAACGTCTAAAATAATTCCAAAGGCAGTTAACCGGCCGGCAGAACCTGTATAAAAGATTAGACAGAGTTTCTTTTCCTTTATTCAAGGAGGCATCGTGCGGCGCCTTTCTCTTTGCGCAACCGTTCCATTTCCAGACAACAAAAGCCAGTTCGAAGCTTCACGTATAGCTGAGAAAAAGGTTTAATAGGATTTGCTAAGCAGGTAAATGTCGAACTACATACTTGAATAATTTATTTCGCCCCGGTGAACCGTGTCTGCGTGGTCTCGATTGAAAAACTTCACGTTCGACCTAGCCACCGGGTAGAGGCAGCCCGAATAATTAGCAGCCATTTCCGCGAGCGGTGTAAATTACCTTTACACGTGATAAGCAATTAATTATCCAACGTGATCCGCGAGACGTTAATAACAGAGCTATCAGAGTGATCAAAAATGATCGTAATTATTTCGTCTAGACATTTTTTAGATTTACGTGTGGCTGTACTTTTGGAAATCTGGATGATTTTATTAAATAAAGGCTCCCTATTTTATTATAATTGTTTCATGTGACTATAGAACGTTTTGCGTATAGATATTCTGTGCGAATTTATGTTTTTTTGAAAATGCTGGAATTATCAAAGTACGAAATGAGAATTCAATAGTAGAATTATCAGAGATCGAAATGACCAATTAAATCGTAAATTTTACACGAGATTTCCTAAGTTTGCAATAGTAGCATTTTTAAAAAGATTTTTCGTACAAGAGTTTTTATTCTTCATTTCCTGTATTTTTGGTTTTCTTCTTCCATCCTACACTCTTAGACATAGAAAATTCTTCAATCTATTTGGAAATTAAAAAAACTTTGAGATTCTACTTACGATAATATATGTAACAATTAAAGAAGCTATCTTTCTGCAGTATTGTTTCATATTATCTCGTTCCTCTGATATATGAAAATTTCGTTTTCAGACGCGTAAGAAGCTACAAAATTTCCCGACTAATCGCGATTAATCGATTTCCTAACGAAGTACGAAAGACAAGCGCGTCAATTATCATTAATAATTTAGTTAAGATACGCGTTCATTGAGAAGAGGAACAAGATCGAAACGATTGAATACTTGTCGACGCTCGGGACTTTCTCCTCGAGCCTCTCCGCTCCGTTCAATTGGTCAAAGTTTCGTAACTTCCAACTTAATTACCCCGCCGAATCGTAAATTTTAACAACGCACGAGAGGCTTAGAAACGCGAAAGAAGAATCGAGCCAGCAAATACCGCAGCGCCGTTTCGAGAACACTTATCGAAAGCCGGCGTGCTCGACGTCGATTCGCCCGCGTAGAAGTGGCTGAAGCGTAATTGAACATTCTCGAGTGATCGACCTTCGAGCATTGTCGTCACGAAGATTCAGGATAAGTATTACAGAATGCGGATTATACGCTCGACGATATCGTACGCTATCGCGAGAGCGAAGTAAAGTGCACGTTGCAATATAAACTCCGTGCGATACGATTTCCAATTGATCGAGATCCGACGACAAGTCGTAAATTCGAAGGCTATCGAACAGAGTGCGTGTCGTTGTTTCGTGGAATGTAACACAGGCTTGGAAAACAGGCTCCTTTTAGGAGAAGACATATTTCAACCCTTCCAGTCCCAGTGAGTCACGCACCTCTCAAAAGAAGTAGGTATGAAACGTGTCATTGGGAAATAAGTATACTCTGTTCGATTGAAGTTTCAGCGAGACGTTAATATATCGACCAAAACGTTCCTTTCGAACAGTGCACTGTGTAATTTGATTTTACTACAGTTTCTACTACAGTTTTCAAGCTTCCATTTAATTCTAATTCTACCATTCACAGTGCATTCGTTCAACCAAATTCGTTTGTTCCAAATTTTATATCCCGTAATTGTCGGAAGCTGATATTTTTCCAGCGATTTAACAGCAATTTAAATGAAATAACGTGAAACGAATGAATCCAAACACAATCATCTGAAGTAAATTAAAGAGCGATCTAATATATCTAAATGAAAGAACAATCCAAAACAAGAGGAATGCTTCGAGATCGAAATCATTCAGCCAAAGATTTCAAAAACTGAAAGAATCAAGTGTGCATTACGGAGTTTCACACGCAGAAATAAGAGTCGTTTCCACCCGTTGGTTATTTCGAGAGGGAAAAGAAATCTACCTCGCGTATGGGCATAAATCGCGTCGCAATTTTATGCTTCGCCGTTATTATTGAAGCGGGGAATAAATAGTCGGAGGCGCAATCACCCGAGGATACGTATTTCAGCCGAGGCCACTATTTTACGCGAAGTGTTGATCGTGCCGACTCGTTTCGCGCCAGTTTTCAGAGCGGCACGATAAATCGCAGGATCGAGCAATTGCGCGCGTACACCGCAAGAAGATACACGTTGCTTAAACCCTTAATAGTTTTCGCGAAGTACGACCGCAAGGAGCGAGAAGCAGCCGATTCGAAGGAACTCGCCGTCAGAAGAACTTTCGCGTATCTATCACTGCTGTGAAACATTTTTGAAATTTCGTCAATGCAAAGACATTCAACTATCGTGACTATCTCGATGAAGTTCGAGACGTATACGGAACTTGCAAAGTATTTCGCAAACGTTGCAAAAATATTGTGATTACGAAACAAAATATACAATGTTACAATACTGTGATTTTGTTCTTCGTCGTTAAAGTTTTACTCGGAATGGAACCGAGTTTTCTTTTTTCATAACGGGCGAGAAAATTTCCAACGTCGTATTGTAACAAATTCGTTCGCACGTTAAATATAAAAAGGGAACGATTCGATCAGATCTAACTCGCGTCTGCTACGCAGATCAATCACTGTCAGACGCACAAGTCGCGTAATTCAATAACGACGATAGCAATCGACTCGAGCCAAAATCAGAGTGAAACAGTGGAACTAATTAAGGTCGACGTGATTCGATTCACGAGAAACCGAATAATTCGGTATCGCGGCTAACAAGTAGTTGCCTTCGTACATTTTGCGTTCGAAGAGTTATTCGTCGGTATACTGGTATGTGATACATGTACGTACAGTAGTATATATACACACACACAATCGTTATTCGACAAAATGACGTTCGACCAACGACAATTAGTACTTCGTGTCATTTTCTCTTGTATTCATACTTCTTGCCTATCCAGTCACAAAGATCTGTTTCACATTCGAAATATTACATACAATGGTCGTTCTTGCGTATTACTTTCAAGTGAAATTCGATTCGAAATGATTTCATACCTCGACACAGTTTCTCTCGATCCACACCAAATTCAGGTATTCTATTCTATACGTTCCTTCCTCCCATCGAAAGACGAATATTGTTGCCAAATAGGCGAACCTAGCCCGTGGATCCGGCGTTACGACGCCTCGTCCGCGAATCCAAATGAATTATGCGCCAGACATTGAGCCGGCTTCGGCTAGCGCAGCTTGTAAATGGATTTAATTAAAGGATCGTGGCCGGTCTGCTCAATTAGCCGCTATGAAACTCATTGCTTTCGCGTTTCATCGAACAGCGCTCGTTTACGCGCATTGTGCCCGAGCGGCGCGATACCTCGTACAGCACGGGCGGATTTACACACGCGCATTCGTCAAATCGGAGGGAGAGCTCGCCGACTCTCTCGCGTAGGCACAACGACCTGCACTCGCATCGTGAGCTGGAAATATGGTTAATTAAGAACGGGACCGCGAGAAAGAGAGAAAGAAACCTTTTTCTTGGTCGAGGATTCGCTTCGCGCACCGGCGGCTTCGAATCTAGGCAACTAGATTTGGGTGGGTGCGCACGGATTGGACACGTAGCGCGTGCAAGAGGACGAGTAAGTAGCGTGTGGACGCTTCTGCTTAACAAGCCGCGCGAATTACGTGATATTTTATGCCGCGCTGCGCGTTAAAAATGTGTGTAAATCGGCCTGATATGTGGCACGTGTATCGTGATACACAGCGAGGCGTTAATCCCGCATTTAGGAGTAACATTGCACGGAAGATTTCGCCTCTGTTAACCTACAAAGTCCTCTATGACTGGAATTGGAGAAGAAAAGTAGTATCGACCGCGTACAATATCAATGAAGTGTAAAATTTTCACACTGTCGATACATGTATGCATGTGTAACTTTCAAGTCGATGTTGTAAAAAATGTTGACTGGACATGAACGAGTCGATACGAACGAAAAAGATCATAATTTTCAATACATTGTAAATTAATATGTTTGTAAATATATTTATAAAGATATTTGTAAATAAATATGTTGTAAAAGTAGTAGTTTTATTGACCAAATACAATATTAACGAAGTGTAAAATTTTCACACTGTCGATACATGTATGTATGTGTAACATTCAAGTCGATGTTGTAAAAAATGTTGACTGGACATGAACGAGTCGATACGAACGAAAAAGATCATAATTTTCAATACATTGTAAATTAATATGTTTGTAAATATATTTATAAAGATATTTGTAAATAAATATGTTGTAAAAGTAGTAGTTTTATTGACCAAATACAATATTAACGAAGTGTAAAATTTTCACACTGTCGATACATGTATGTATGTGTAACTTTCAAGTCGATGTTGTAAAAAACGTTGACTGGACATGAACGAGTCGATACGAACAGAAAAGATCATAATTTTCAATATATTGCAAGTTTTAAGATATAAACGCAAATTAATGATAAGTTTAGTTATTTTATGCAACTATTCTGACCTTATTCGACTATTTAACCAATTGTAAGTAATGGATACTGATTGTAGAAGTGTAGTAACTAATAGAAAATGCACACACTATTGCACACTATCAATAATTTACATTTTTATTACAACATGTACGCTCTCTGAGTTATTTACTCTCACACGCTCTATCAAAGTTTTCTTCCTTTTTCTTTGCAATAATAACACTTCTAAAGATCCAAGTGGAACGTTCAATGGCTGATACTCAACCGTTCGTTACATGCTATAATTGTAACGCTTTCACAATAAATAGCTGTAGAAAATAATAAACTGTAACGTATAATAACTCGTAAACTACCAATCTGTACGTATGTAACATTTAACAAATTTATATGTATCTAATAATTAACAAAACTTGCGATTAAATTTCGTTCGGACCCTTCAGTTTCACTAAAAAACTTCGTGAAACCTGATCCTAATTATCGTAAGAAAAATCTCTCATTGTAATCAAAGAAATACGATTAAATACTTTACGCTGTAACAAAAATGTAATCATTGTATCGCTGGACGAATTAACCGCAAAAACATCGGAAAAAGGAAAAGAAAAAAAAGCGACTAAGAAAACGCTGGACTGAGCCACTTGTAATTGCTCGACGGATTACCTGTCACGTTATCGCTACGTTTTCTCGTGTCTAATTAACATAACCGCACTGTCGTGGAACGGTGCGTAACACGCCAAGTGTGAGAGAGAGAAAGAGAGAGAGAACGCTTACAAAGACCCCCCATCCATTACCATTTACACAACGGGCACCGATCAGACCGTTATGACATAATTTATTTCGTTAATAACCTGGTCGACGATTCGCCATGGGGAGGGAAAAACGCGAGGAAAATTCTAGGGAGGAGGGAGGAGGGGAGGGCTCGTTGACGCGCGTTGCACATTAACAACGACCAGTGCTGTTAAGTCGCGCGTTTAATTGAGGGTACCGCGAGCAACGGTGCGAGCCAACGAAAGAAACAGCTATAACAGGCCCGATCTCGAAATGCTGACGTTCAATGAATACCAAACTTCTTGCATGCGACGCACGGGTCATTCGTCGTGCATTGCGGACGATCCTGCTGTTTCGAGGGAACATGCGTAATTGGATTGTACATTTCGACTGGCGATTGCCGATTCGATTGATCGATGGTACTTCCGACTTGCATCTGTCTTTTTATTGTTGGACGTGGTAGTTCGGTTTACTTTCTCATTTCTTTTGTTAAAACGGCATTTCTCTGGCTCGTGAAATATTGGGTGAAAATATAGAATGTCATAAGGGTAAAGATCAAGTTGAAGAAGAAAGAGTAGTAGTGCCTCTTTCGTTTATGATCGTATAGAAGGAAGAGATTATTAGTTAATTGTAATTAATTGCGAGCAAGTCATTTGATGGAATACGGTAGTGAGACAATAAGCAGATGAAATTTTCGAAATGTGAATGTAGCTTTTGAATTATATGATGAAATGATAGAACGCTGAGGAAATCGACTATGAAAATCGGTCAAGTATATTCGGATTTGATTAATTCTAGATTGGAATAAATAATCGACAGAAATTTATTCCATGTAAATTAAGTGAAAAATATGGAACAAAATTTTTCTATTCCGTTTACCAATGTATTTAAGAATTTAGTAGTTTCAAATTTCAAATTTCAATGGCCGAAATGTGAATCTCGTAAATATCATAATTTAATTAATATTATTAAAAATCTTATTATTCTGCTATTTTCAATCTTTCTTTCTTTCTAGATTTCTTTCTTCAATACGGAGAAACAATGAATATAATTTGTGATAAAGCCACGATGCATTCTGCAAAATCAAAAATCTATGAAGAATATAATATAAAGAATATCAAATAGTCTCTCGACTCGAAATTGTGTCTTCACACGAAATAAAACACGAAATTTTTTCAAATACTGTACAAAAGTTGAAATTGACGTGAAGAAAATTTAGAATTTCTTTGTTGTCAACTCTAAAACAATCTTTATCCATCTTATCTCGTTAACTTCTATTTCGCTTTACACGTAAAGTGCAAGCTTCATGTCAATGAGTTCCCATAAACGCACATACATTTAGAACCCTATTATTTGAATACCTGTCCTAAAAAGATATTTCGACGACTGAACTTCTCAAAAATATTTCACCATTGAAATATATAATGGAACATTTAGCACGGAAACAAATAAATCATACGTGTATTATCATAGACTTTTTATTCACTTTTCTACATACATGACTTCAATTTGTGGCGAGGTGCACACCGTGTATGGCGTTTAATATCATGGTAATAAAGAAGCTTGAAGCATACACTTATGGAAACCAGCGACTGTTTTACATATTTTTATCCAAGGAACGTGTTTCTATGGGCTACACACTCTACAAATTTAACGTGCATTTTACAATCTCCTACTACGATACCTATCACCCTTAACAACGAAAAATTTGCAAAACGTGTCGTCGTGAATAAAACGAATTTCTCTTTATCGACTACTTATCCGGGCTATTATCGTAGTTCTTTGTTAGCGTTAACTTACTACGTACACTTGTCACCGTAACGTTCTAGTACTTGAAGGAAATATCAAAGTACTTTCTGTTCGTACATACATAGAAATACGTGCGTTAAGTGAAAATAAAGAACACGATATTGCAGGTACGAAAATATAAAATGTACAAAAGATATTTGTACACTATCGTATTGTATGTTGTATGTTAATTAATTAGATCCAACCCTTTTGACCCATAAACACACATGTCTTAGAAGATACTTTGATTCTCTATAGATAAAATCATAATGGTGGAAGTGTTATCTCTCAAATTTGATATATACTCATCTCCACCTTATTGGAGATGGTGTCAATTTCTAAAAAAGTGCAAGAAAATAATACAAGATATCTAAATCACTGATCGTCTTGACACTGACTAGTTTGTTTCTCATGAAACGATGCATTTTCTTTCTTTCGTGTATTATTTTACGTTTATTTTGCATTACTACAGGTAAGTAATTCTTCTGTATTACTATAAGTAATGATGTATATATATTACTACATTTACTGCGTTATATAAAGAGATTTTTTTCCCCGTAAATGAAATTAAATTAAAATTCCAATAGAAAACAGTCGAGTCAATCAAACAATCTATTAAAAAGAAACGGAACACTTCCACAGGAAAACAGGGAAATGTATAAATACATATGTTACACTCGTAACATATTGGTTTTACGATGCAAAATTCTTAATCCTTCGTAATCGTGACACTCGACGTTCGATCAACGTTTCTTCAAGAGTCCACATGTCCACCAGGTTTCCAACCGATAACGATCGACATGCTGGAACGAACGTACGCTAGAAAGATTTGACGATTCGCGACGACAGTTTACGACCGATCGATCGATCGATCGATTTTTAGTGAAACGTAAAAGCTTTTCCTCCGAGTTATGGCGTGGGAGGGGAGGAAGAAAGAAAAGTGGAAGATAGCCCGCGCATTCCGGCGTTGCACGTGGCACGTACACCTACCGACGATTCTCGCGTTTTATATATATCTGCCGGTAACGTTCGCGGCATATTTTATCCTCGCTGACTTATGTTTAATTCAGCGGAACACCGTGGCTCCGTAGCTCGCATACGGACAGAGAGAGGATCGGCGAATACGGGAGAAGATTGAGCGTAGATTGGCCGGGTCGAGGGAGCAAACGTCGTGAAAAGAAAGAAAGAAAGAAAAAAGAAGAACGGCCGGAACGGGTTAAAAATTGAAAACGCGGCAATAATTTATTTCCGCTAACATCCGAGCGCGCCTTCCACGTCGACCCGGCCTCTCCACGCCTCGAGCATTTCGATGCGCGATCGCCTTTCGTCCCCGCCTTCACGCCCCTGCCCGCTTTTATTTTTATTCTTTCTCCACGTTTCGCCAAAACAGCGAGCAGTCTATCGGAAAAACTCGCGGACAGGAACACGGTGTTACGTGGTTTTCGGTCTTGAATTCGTCACCTGAACCAAAAACCACTTGCGCTGACAACTGATTGCGGACCATAACGAGCGACCAAGCCGTATACAATGATCCGTCGCTTTCCTTTTGGAACTCGTTGGCACGACATCACTGGATAGAAATTATTATATACGAGCAACAAATTTACTTGTTTCGCCTGGGATTGTATTTAAACGTACTTGAAATTGAGAAAATATTGCAATTAAACAAAAAAAAAAAAAAAAAAATTCTCGACGTGCATGACGCAAGAGGTTAAGGAGTGTTGAGACTATTCTTTTCACAGAGATACCAAAAGATTCAAACATGATCACCATCCGATAAAGAATAATTATCAAGTGTTTAGTTATCACGAACGGAAACCTAAGAAATTATTAAAATACTATTGAAACTTTTAAGAATTATTATTATTATTATATTTTTAGGCAAGGTGTAATAATATCAAACATAAATATTTGAGAATATTCGGACACGAACGAAATCAAATATTCATTGAAACCTTTTGTGTTCGCGAATTGAATTGAAATCACTGGTTTTATCTCTCCATACGTTTGAAACAGATATGCACGTACGCTTTGCATTTAGAGGATTTCTATATTTTGAATTACTTTCAAGCACTTGCGTTTGATCGAAAACCGTTTTGCCTCGAACTAAAATTATTAAACACGGGGCACTTTACGATTTCATACGGAAAAAGGTTATACAATTTCTTACGAAAAGTATACAACAAAATAATGATAAAACATATATCAGACGATGCAAATTCCGAAACATCTCCAAGATACGCGTAACATTCGGTCCGCGACTTTTCTCTGCTCGGGTTTCGCCGTATTCGCGCTCGATGAAGAGTGTCGACTGTCGAGGAAGGACGATTCGCGGGAAAAGAGGGTGATACGCTTCTCGAGAACGTCTGGCCGTGTTGCAGAAAATTGCGAGCCGGCGTAGGAGGTCGCAACAGTTTTCTCCTGGTTTCGTCCCACGTTTCGCCGACTGTCGTCGCGCTACCCGCGCCTCACCGGTGGGTGGACTGTTGAGCGTTTACTATGTCGTTTCGGTGCGCGATGCTTTAAATATAACGCGCGTTGCACGGCCCGCGGGGACACGCGGAGCGAACTCTGCGGCTCGCAATGATATAGTGACGTTCGCTCGAAAACGTCCGCATGATGAATTGATGACGCCGCGCGATGGTGACTTCGTGGCGACTCGTCGGCACTGTTTCCTTCGGATCGGGATCCATCTTGTCACCGGACGGGTATTGTCCAGACGGAGAATGGATGTCGCGGAAGTTATAATTGGTCGAACGGGTTTCGAAGATACTCACCGAGAATAGATAATTCACTGTCTCGGATTTCTAGACGGGCATTTTGAAAAAGGTATGAAACGATGCAACGATTTATTCCATAATTCTTACTCGCTGTTTTATTGTAGCAACTTTGGAGAAATTCTGGAGAAGTATGATGCTACGAGAAACATTGGAAAAATTGTAAATAATTAATGAATTCCTCTTGTTAAGTATTATCACGAACGTTTTATGTACTCGTTTTACTATCCTGTACTTGCACCATATTTCGAGTGTGAAATATATTATGTATAGAAATCAATGAGATAATAAGGGATGTGGTTTTACCTTCTATCCGATTTTCACGCAAATATATAATTCAAAGGCAATTAATTTGCATCACAATTTGCATTGATCTATCTGTATTTAACGAGCATTATAAAATCCAACCTTCTATCGGATTTACACGCAAATATATATTTCAGAAGTAATTAATTTGCATCGTAATTTGCATCGTCAATTTCATTGATCTATTTGTATCTGACTATACAGTCACAAATAATTCCTATCTGCATTTTATCTGCAATTATAAATCACTTCGAGAAATCGTTTGCATATGCAACTTGTTTATGATTATCTACGACTGTTCAATTATTCATGTCGTCAAATACAAATTCCCTTAAACGATAAAATACAGCGCTAAATAAAATCTAACTTTGAATCATCCTAGCCTCCAACAGAGGAATAACAATTTTCCAATATTCATTAAGATCTCAAGATTTCAAGACTTCCACGAACAAGCGATTACTCATATCATCAAACGCGAGTTCTCTTGCTAAGCAAAGCACGATGCCAAAACTTTTAAATCATTCCAGTCGTCCACAGAGGGACAAAAATATTCCCTATTCTCGTCCCTCATTATTCACGTAATCAAAATAGAATACAGCCGAAACTCGAACTCTAAATCATCCTAGCCTCCTCACGGAGGAATAAAAAAAGAAAAAACATATTCCCATACCAGAAAGCAACATTTCATAGATCGTCGTCGAATAGCAAATACGGGAGAACATGTCGAGAGATAAAATTCGTCGTCCGGGGCGACAATCACCCTCTATACTCGATATTTTCTCAGCGAGAGCGGCGGCTCTCGTTGTATGTCGTCTTGCAAAAGTGTACGCGCGGTATACGCGGCCCGAATACGGTCCGGCGGGACTCGTTCACCCGTCGTATTTTCTATCTTAAAATCGCGGCGAACACTGTCGCAAGAAACGGTCTCGCTCGAAACGGCCGCGATACTTAGAGGAGAACAAGAGCCCCGCTCTACGATTGCATCGACATTGCGGAGGCGAATGTCTCCGCGACTGGACTATCGTTCCACCGACAACGATGCAATCGAGGGCACCGATCGATGTTTCCTGCGAGGCTGCTAAAGACATAACGTTCTCATGTTTACGATACCTGGCCGCGACGATAATTCGCTGGGTAAAGGGTGTACGTGGCCGCGCGAACGTATTATTCTCGCCGTTTGTCCGCGAGAATATGCTCGTGCGACAGGCGCGGCCTTATTTAACGCGCTGATACGGATTTCTTTTCTTTTTTTTTCTTTTTTCTTTTCACGTGCCAACAGTCCACGGTGCAAAAGGATGTTCGCGTGTGCGTGTGCGTACGTGCGCGCCTTCGCGAAATTTTAAAGCCTCCAAGGTTTCGCGCGCCACTCGCGAAGTTGAGAATGACTTGATCTTTGGATTCGTGATCGAAAGGTCAAACGAGGTATCGTGGGGGGGAATTACGAAGACAATACGTAAAAGAATCGCTTTGTTCGGGGATTTTTGAGATGGTTTAACATTTGTTGGCGAAGCTGGATCGTGAATCAAATCGTGGGTGGATTTTGTAAAGCGTAATTGCGCATCACTCGTGGGAGTCAAGCTTTTGTATGAATTTCGTTCACTTGCAAGAAGAATTGTTAGCTGATCGTGATTATTCACGTGAAAATGTTCAAAATGCGCGTTCAAGTTGCAAGTGATTGTAGGAATATCAATTATATATAATGTTAAACATTAACACATATTAATTAATTTGCTATATATTAACATAGAATATTATTAAACATTAATATATAAGTATTAAACAACTTGAGAAATTTTAAAAATAACCCGAGCATATTTTTATCGAAGCTCAAGATATTATCGTGCAATACGATATTAATGATCGGATAATGAACGGAGAATGAAACGACCGTCAAAGAGGTTGATGTAAATCCTGCCACGGGGGAATAAAATGAAGGAACGCCGATGTAAGTAGAAAACAGCGAAGCAACAAATACGAAAGAAAATTACGAAACGAATGCAACGTGGATATATGGATATTCGACTTGCTGAAGTTAACACGATATTAGAGAGGATTGAACTTCAGAAGCGAAAACTCGAAAGCGCGTGAAATATTTAATGAAACTGCCTGTTAAGAATATGTTTCAGTAGCACAATGCAACATTCTCCATTGAGCTCTCTTGAAACACGATATTTCCAACTCCACATTGGAAAGTAATATTAATCGCTCTCGTTTTTCAGTGGGTACGTAGACTGGCAACAAAGTGGCAAGCAAAGGCAAGAAAGATAAATGATACGGTAAACGCGATAAGGGCGTGAAGAAACAATAAAGGTCAAGAGAAGGTGTTCCTGAAATATGATAGGCTAATAATATATCTTTGATATTGGATATTTGCGGTTTCCATTCACTGTGGAAAGCACAGAGCTGAACACGCTTGGGAAAGATTTAGGTTAGGTTTAGGTTGGGTTTACGCTCGCGAAAGGTCAGTGCGAAAATTCGCGTCTGGGTATCGAAAGCAGTAAAAATAGAAAATCATCCGCTTGATGTTTTCCGCGTTATCGTTCGAGAGAAAATATAATCGAACGCCGTGACATTGCAGACTTCGATACCGTTGCGCGATATAAATACAGAAGTTGCAGGGGGAAAAAAGACAAGTGCAAAAATTGGAGTGAAACTCGTCGATGCGGCATGACCGGTAGCTGACACGTTTTACTTTTTTTTTTTTTTCGTCGCGTTCGTGTTCGTTATCTAAATAACGTTCACATTTAAATGACATTCGCGAGGATTCACGAGGGAAATAAGAAGGATTGTATAAAAGTAGACTGTACCGTAAATTATGTTTTAAACAGTGAAGTGAACAGCTTCAGTGCAGGCAGTTAGTTGAGTTCTACTTAACAGTTGATATAGCTAATACAAACAATGACTTTAATAAATTAATAATAGACCAATATAATTGATAACTTTAATAGTGACGATTTTCAAATAATTTTTAGGAATTTTAGGAACTGATTTGTCCATCGGTATCGGAACATCTGTATCAAACTAACTTTCTACCTAATCGCCTTCTCTTCATCTCAGATGTCTCATTCGATCATCAGAATTTCTAGACGAGCAAATTTCCTTGAATCTTCCCTCTACGTCTTCCAAGAAATACCACTGAATTTATAATTTAATCGTATCACTAAAATTAATCCAATGGATTATTTCTCTATTAATATAATTATAAGTATATTAATACTAATATTTCAACGATAATCGTGCATTCGTACAATTTTTCTTCTCTGCGTACTTAGGAATAAATCAAAACAAAAATTGAAATTAATACGAAGTACAATATCACACCGGATGTATCCTCGTTGGCTGTAAAACGTTTAATTAATCGAGCGTCGTCGACGCAACGAAAGCGAGCGATGCACGAAAGAAACGAAAAGGCAAACACGAAAGAATTCGTGCCTAGGAAAGAGAAAGGGTTCGAGCAGGCGTTCCTGGAACGTGGTATGGATGGCATCCTCAGGAGGATAATACTGTATAGCTGCATACGTGGACGAGTACACGACGCGACGATTGTGCTCGCGTAGCCCGGCATTATAATGGATTCAAACTAAGGGTTTGTATTGAGATATCAGTATGTGGCCGGGCACCGGTAATGGCCTCCTGTTCTAAGAACCCGCCTCCTGTGTATCCAGAGCAGATAGGATATGCACGGTACTCTCTCTTTCTGCATGTGCAATGCGGGGTATATAACTATCTATATATGTAACCGTGTAGCTGCAATCAGATTTCACCCCCTCTTTTTCCCCTTGCAACGATGCAAGAGGGATTTCGACGTGCCTCGCCGTCGGGAAACGCCGTAATTGAATCGTTTCGAAATCACCGTGAATCCAACGTCGCTATTCCGTTAAACAAAACTGTATTCCCGCAACGAAACATCTTTGCACACGGTTGCTCTGCGTGCGTCTGTTAAATCTCGAATGTTTGAAACATTCAGACTAACTGGACAATCGATTATAATTTTTATGCTTCGACGTAACTGGGGCAATTGTTTCCTTCGAATTCAACTTGGATACTGAATTATTCTCTCAAACGATGAAAAAGAAAACAAAAACGACGAAGATTTGCCATTGGAACGACAAACGACCTAAAAATTTACATTTAAGCGCCGAAGACTCGCAGGTGTCGCGTGAAGTTCAGAGGATTAGAAGTTGATGGAAATCGCGGATCCGTATTGAGATATCAGCGGAGTTGACGCTGGTAATGGTCGAGCCTCGATTCTCAGAAGCCGTTCGTGCGGCCTCCGCGCCCTTCTCGCTTCTGATACGCTTGGCATCGGTCTCTATCGTCGCGTCATAACTCACAAACTTGCATTCATGAACGAAAAGGTGAGAGGGAGAGCGTGGCGTCGTAAATTCCGAGACCGCGACGCCTTGTACGCGAACGTGTAGAATTAAAACCCGATACTATAACTCCTCGACGGATTTCCTTTTTCTCTTTCTCTCTCTTCCAGCGGCGGATCTGACGTTTACGCGTCGGCCGGCCGTTTAACTCAACTTTGATAAATATGAGACGCGGGCGCCGCGCAACGCTAGGCCACAGGTGTGAACTCCTTCAGGATGCATTAAATCTTACCGAGCGGGGAAACGCTCTCGCCAGAGAGATTCAACGGATGAACTGCCGGACCAAGGAAATGAATTTCATTGGAATTTATCGGGGTTGTATCGGTGAACGATCGCGAATAGATCGGGATTATCTCGAATTTGTGAGCGCTCGTTTTGCAAAAATATGCTATGAACAAGATTGATGGAGGAATTTTAAGTGCTGGGAATTTTAAGTGTTTAAAGAAAAGCCTCTAATTGTGCTTCTAAGTACGATAGTTAGGAAAATGATCGAGATACTAATTCTTCCGTCTGTTAGCGATATCTTTTTTAACAGTTCAGGTACAAATAGAGTATTTCTTGATCGTCATTGTGATTATGTAATGTTTCAGAATTTTATCGAAATTTTTACACGGAATTGTACATTGAAAACTTATGCACGATATCTTCTTTTGGTACATGTAAGACCCCTTTATCCCGTTGTGCTCTTTCAGTTCAAATAACACTATATTAAATTTTGAAATAAAGTTCTAAAAACACCGCGTTATAAAAAGAAACGTTTCGTCGCAAAACCAAGATTTACTTACACATTGATGAAGCGACGAAGTGACATTCTTTTCTCGTTGGATGTCCACCTTGTGAAATTATATCTCGTCAACCGGTGAACTCATTCGTATTTAATGTTGACTGTCTGCAGGAACATGAGCGTTGACGATCGCTGTGGCCACGAACGATAGAAAACAAGGTACGAGAGGACGAGGAGAGCACACGAATTTTGTAATGTCATTAAAAACAGAGGTCGCGGCGAGAGGTGGTAGCGTCGAAGAAAAAAGATAAAGAAGAAGTGGAAAACAGTCACGAGCGGACGAGCCTCGGGCATCGTAAATCACTATCGACCTATTCTATTCAAATGAAACTCGTGTTCTCCCTCTGTGCAACGTCTTCTGCCTCCCCCTGCCGTTATTTCTTTCTCTGTTCGTACAACGTGCCCGTGGATTTCGTTTTGCTTGGAATTCCACGGTTAACGAAAGTATTAGGGGCTTATCTGGTATTCCGAGCTGGCCGATTAAATTTGCGATTAAATTGGAGCTATTTGTATTCATTAAGAGGGAGAGAGAGAGAGGCCGAACTACGCTGGGACCACTACTAATGAAATCGCATGATCCTTTAATGATTCGCGCAACAAAACAATCGCATATGAACGTGTTCTTGTTCGTCATATATAATTCGTTATTTTTATTATAGAACGCAAAAATGTGAAACAGTCGTACTGTAAAATATACAATGCTGAACAAAAGGAAGTTTATAATAACCTCTTGCGCTGGAATGACGTGCCACGCAGACCGAGAATTTTTCGTCCCAGAATTATGTTTTAAGTATAACACAGGCAAAGCATATAACAAATTGATTACTTCTCAATAATTTCTATTCAGTGATATGTTAAAACGACGACGAGCTGAAAAATAAAGCGACGAATTATTGTGTACGGTTTGGTCACTCGTTACGGTCCGCAATCAGTTGCCAGCTGGTATTTCGCGCGCGCACAAATCAAATTTGTGTCGAGCAATTTTCTTTGCATTAAACATTTGCCTATAATTGTATTATATAAAATTGCCTATGTGACACGTACACGTACGTGTATGTATTGTGCTTTGTTTACATTTAACGAAGTTTACGTTTAAATGCATTTTCCTTTGCAGACGATCGCGCAGGTCTCAATTGGTGGTAAAAAATTGTATCAACGGTCGATACAAAATTAAATGCAACGACCTCAATCATCTATTTAAGAGCTAACAACGATCACTTGTTCGTTCCTGTTAAGTACAATCTCATTCTACGAAACTATGAATTATCCCGTCTGAGACTCGTCTTTTAAACTTTCCTCGAAGATTCCATAAATATAATAATATAATAATAACGCCACGGAAGGGGAGGATCGACGAGAGAAAAACAAGAGCAGAAACGGCAACGGTGTAAATAAACGGCCGGCTCCAGGAATTCTGAGAGAAATCATCCGCGGTGGACTTTCTAGCTAATCCAAAAGCGTTCGAGATTTCGATCGTTCCGTGCGCGCGCTCGTTCGAATTATCATTCTGACGTCGTCGGGCCACAAGAAGAAAAAGAAGAAAAGAGAAAGAAAGGAGACGAGAACGAAGAAAAAGCTTTGAAAACCCGTCCATTAAAACGTACATAAAGGCCGGCTCGTATGTAGGCGAATCGCGGACAAGAGTATCAAGCGGCCTAACGGTAAAGCCACGTACCGAAGAAACTCGGTTGCTGCACGACTGCCTACGTACCAGAGGCACGTATACGTGCACGTCGTGCGCGTTGATGCGCGTGGCACGGCCACTTTGCGCGTAGGAAATTCAAGCGAACGAAAGAAAGAAAAAAAAGAAAGAAAGAAAGAAAGAAAGAAGGAAAGGAGTAATTAACACGAATGTTGAATCTTGGCCGGCTACCGCTCGCTGCATTTTACGACCGTCGTAAAATAATACGCGGTCATATGCCGATATGAGAACTGTATCGATATTTATATACGCGGCGTGTGTGCGCGAGGGCCGGTTAACATCGTCATTATCACCCGGCCGACGTGATTCCTCCTTCTCGATCTTATGGCGGATACTTGAAATTCGTGAAATTCCTCGGACGTGATTCGACGACCCATATAACTGTACCGGGCGCTGCGCAGTGAAACTTTTAATCTCGAAATTATCACGGCGCACGGAGAAGGTTGTTTGCACGATCTTTAACACTACGAGGCACCGGCCACTCGTATAGGAGAAATTAAAGCGCAAGGAGTAGGAGAAAGTTCGCGATACGACGAACAAGGCATGACTTTGGCCAAGGCTCGCGTGCTTAAAGAATTTCTAAAAATGCGCCGTTTGCAAATCCAGGTAATTTTCTATGGGAAATCACAAGACGATCGTTGCGTTCGTGGATTTATGGCAGAGACGCGTGAAAAATATGCAAACTATCCGAAATGTAGTAGACTGTCACACTGTTTGTTTCGTTGTTCATAAAAATATCAGAATTAATGCTTGCTCGCCGAATATTTAATTATGTACATGTGCGTATGTACCTCGGATTAAATAACATGATGAAAATAGGCAGAGAAAAACGCATACACTCGTAACGAGAAGCAGTGACGCTAAGGAGAATTGTTGCTAACACAAGGATATAATGTGTAATTAACATCGTTGTCGATCACCATTACTACGATATATTACTATGTGGTAATATATACGACAGAAAATATGTAGAAATTAATGATGTGAGGGAAAAAAACGTTCCATTACGAACTTCCGCGAGAATTTTCCAACAATCTTTTGATTAATAATGGCATAATGATCGCAGGTGTCGTAACCAAGAAGAGTCAATAAAAATGTTTTCTTGTTTGCATTCCTACTCGTCCGTTCAATTTCTACGGCAACGTGATGTAATTTTTTCACGTCTCTTTGCACGAGGGAGCGTAGAAGCAAGAGAAACACAGTGATCTACAACGTCAAGAGTTCAATTTATGTAATAAACAATTTTCTAACGTTACAGTTAAATAGTAAAGTAACAATAAATTAAAAATTACCTTTCGTAACCTTATCGATCGTGATATAAAAATATTGATAAATAAAACAAACTTTTATCGTGGAACTTTTAGGATCTATATTTTTTTCCTCTTGCATCCTATTTGTAACATTTTTAACAAACGTTCAAACATTTTTATAAGTTCTTTAAAACTTTTAAAATGACTCGTTGATTTCACACGAAATCTTGATTCGGGATCGCTATGCGATGCACTTTTAAACGTTCGAAGAAAATATCCTCGATATTGATATCCCCGGCACGCGTTACGTGATTAACAAGCTCTTGATGGTTGCAGTTTCACGTCTAACTTGAAAACGCATGCATTCGCGAGTGTAAAAGTAGAACGAGGGGAAAGCCAATTACCGCAAGCATCATTCATTCGCACAAGCGTGAACATCCTCGTCGCGTTTAGCTGCATTATCATGAAAATTAACAAACAATTTCATCGGTGAGTATGAAATTCCATGACCGGATTAACTGGAATTCAGCCAATAAAAATTGGAAGTAACGATCGACGTGAAATATCTTAATTATGAAACGACACCACCGAGAAGTGCGTTTACAGAGTCAGAATTTATCAGAAATAAATCGATAGTTTCACGTGTCTCTTCGACCGTGGCGATAATATCGTAGGCGAAATTTATTAAATTATTATTGAAACACTAGTAAACTATTATTGAATTGGATTCTTATGAAATTATTGCTAGATTCTCGTGCATCGAAACGACAAATCGTTTCACTGAAAACAAACTGACTTGCTGAATCGCTTCTGATCAAAACGTAATTGACGTTAAATGCACGATTTTAAATAACTTGAAGTCCATCAACTTGTAATCGGGGAATTGTTTGATCTAAATGAAGTTTAACGCTCGAAAGAAAGTGAAGAGTTTTCACGAAGATTAGCGAATTTTTTGTCCATTACTCTTTGCTTTTCCATTGAATCGCGCGCGAAAATAGAATTTATGGACAACTTATTTTTCATGATTGTGCGTTCTTAAATTTTTAGAAATTAAAGAAATAAAAATTCACTTTATCTACTACGTGTTATTACTACTGTTCTTTATGATTTGTAAAATTTATTCAAGACGTTTTGAGTTCGATGCAATTAAAGTTTTCTAAACTACCAGTATACGTAATTAATTTTGCTTCTCTGAAATGAACGACTTAACGACGCGCACAGTCGCACAGTGGTTGTGCATTTTTATTCGATGATCGTGTTATTAAACCACTGGAGAATTCCTGTTTTCTCGATGCTGATGTTAATGTTATGAGTGAAATCAAGATTCTCTTATTTAGTCATGTAAAACGAGGCAGTGATCATGGAAATATTAATCCTTGAGTAGTATCACTGAGTCATACATGGAAGGCTACAAGTAATTTATATTAGATTAGAAAAATTTAGAATTTTCAATATTTTAGATTCTCAGTGATAGAAACTAGTAGATTGTGAATTTCAAGAATGTATTCTAAATAAAAATTTGTTTTATCCAATGCAATATTTTCCGTGTTATTAAACATAATCCAATACGTGTGTTTTTACATATATCCACATAGATATATATGCATTTTTGCAAAATTTTCAAATCGAGTAATTTAATTTTAATGTTTCAATAATACCAGCGCAATTCGTTTAACATGAGAATGATGAAACGCGGTGAAATATGTCGTTCACAATACAGTATGCTCGTCAATGAGCGAAAATGTTTCGTCATGGCACGGAGATTCTACCAAACGGAAACTTTCTTTCGTGGAAACGGTACTTGCGCGAGGGAAACTGTTTTAATGAAAGCAACGCGTTATAATAAAGCATAAAACCACAACAGACCCTGAAAACAACATAATGTAACAGTAGAGATTTTATTCAGCGTTGAGACGATAAAAGAACAAATCATTATTTCCCTTAATCGACTGCACCATCGTTCATCAAGGAAATTAATTGTTTTGTCCATGGAATGGAATATTTAATTTTCATAAAATAAAAGCGGATACTTGATAATATTATCGAGTCGTCACTCGTGTTATTTAAATCTCTCTCTGTCACCGTAGGATGACGTTCGTCTTATTTCAATCGTTTTTCAAAATTTTAAAACGGGAAGGAAATTTAAACAACAATAATCATTAACATCAATCTCAGAAGGGATTCGAAGGGAAGAAAGAACCTCTGAAACTAGTTCAAAATTAGATTTAAAATCGACGCCTGACTGTTAAAAAAACATTTCCAGATACTCCTCCCAAGTATCGTACATACCTTTTCGCGCGCAAAGCGCCAGGCATTCCTTCTTTCTTTTTTTTTTTTTTTTTTCGGAATTTAGAAAGTCGACGTTCATGCAACCACCGTAGTCCACCTACCAGCCAAGAAGGCAACGGGAAAACTTTGTCTTTTCTGCTCACGTACGCTAATTTCAAACTAAACACTGCCCGTCGATTACGCACCGCCGTTCAACTAATAATACCGTCCATTACTATTCCGGTCGTGTTGTCGCTCGGACCTTCGTCCCGCGGCTCGACCACGAGCAGGAACGTGAAAACAAAATCACGAGGAAGAAAGCGGGAAAAGAAGGAGGGACAGAGAGAACGAGGGAAGGAGGAACGCAACAGAGGGAAAGAAAAGTGGGAAGAGCTGTTGGTTTCGAAGGCAGGTACGGGACAAAAGGCATGAATGGACGAGCGGTCCAGCGACGACGATTCTTAATTACGTTTGCACAACGTGCGGGCTAGTTACGGATAACGTTAAAGGACAGAGGCTCGGTAGTAATTGGTATGCAACAGCTGCTTATTGTTGCGCTTTTGCTCCCTCTATCTTCCTCATCCGGATGTGCGTGAAACGGTCGCTGCTATCGCGGAATCCGGTCGCGCTTGGACGTCTTGCGCTCAGAACGTCACAGAACATTAACCGGTATGCATTACTCAGCGATCTATTCGCGCGCCAGCGCATATTTCAGGCCTGGCTGTTTACCTGAACCATGCTTTCTAAAGATGATACAGAGCCATCCAGCTCCTATTGCATCACGAAACTATTCGCTCTCGAGCGATTAATTGATTCTTCCTCGCAATCGTTTTTCCTCGCGCTTGGAAATTTGTAGCTCGTTAACCTCGATCGCGCGGCACCTGGTGACTCACGAACGAATTCACCGTGGGAGAAATTGCACGTGTAAACATATGTTACTGCGTTGTATCAAATATTGACCGAGATACTATAACGATATTTTGAGATATAGCCAGAGATCAACTAACCTGACTACACTGAAACGTATTTAAAAATACGTGCAAGCGTATTTCAATGGGGGGGGGTATAAAAATAGGTGTTAACGAAATTTTGAAAATGTTTTATATAACACATGCAACGTGTTGCTGAATTAAGTATTTTGATACGTTTGGCGAACAGTATACATAATACACATGATCGTTATTCGAACAACGACGCGTCGACAGGAAGCGGTAAAGTTTAATTAAAATCGTTTTAATTAACAATGATGATCGATTAAGCGGATTTTACAACGAAACGGCAGATGCAATTACGTTTGAAGAAATGAACGTAACAGATGAAGTGTGTGGAAGATTGATCAAAGCGTGTTGCGACCATTGTTTCTATTTTAATTAGCCTGGTCTGTGTGTGAGAGAATTCACTCGGTTCGACTTAGTGGTATAATCATAGAGGCTAACAGTAATTGCACGAAATCAAAATTTGTAGCCTTGAAGCGGCGAATTTTCTGAAAACCGAGTGAAAAACTTGCATTGTATTCACAACCACAAAAACACGGGAGTCATTCCAATCACGCAGTGTCGCGAAACTTCATGCTTATGCAAGACGAAAATTTGTAGACTTTATAAAAAATAGATGCTTTGAAAATCTTTAGAAATTATTTAAAGAAATGAATGAAGTTAAAATTAGGATGGTATAGTTAGTTGTAACATAATTATAATATAATACAATTATATTATAACTGTTATATAACATAATATTAACAGGATGATATATTATATGATATAATATCGGATAACATAGTTAGTTATAATGTAATTGTAAACACAAGAATCTTTTCTTGATAAAACGGTGGTATCTCATCGAAAATTGTCAGCTCAGCCCAGTACCAAAAACGGATCAACGAGACATATTTCACAAATAGAAAACTTCGACAAACCTAGTTCATTAATTTTGTTACACGAGGATCGCGTGAAAGGGATAAGGCAACGAAGCCAGCTGGAAACGGATTTGTTAACACGGAATTAGCGGCTGAAATCCGTTTGCAAGATGCATCCACGCGTGTGCGAGCGTTTTGCTTGGGTCAATCGTCGGTAAGAATTCCGTGTAATCGTGAAAGATGAAAAGGTGTACGTGTAACAAACGAGGTGAAAGTAAGAGACGGGCGCCAACGTAGTCTAGAATCGAAACAACGAAACCTTGAGCGTATTCGCCAGCCGACGAGCAGCCGATCGTTTCGTAAATAATCACTCGTGGCGTTAGATCGGCATCTTGTTGCCCGTTAATTCCTGCAATTCCTTAATTAATAACTCTGACGCTGCTTGTGACATGAAAACTACTGAATGAGTTATTCTAAGTGAATGAACACGCGAACGAAGAGCGCGAATCGTATTACGCAAATTACTTCTCATCCGAGCGTTCGTTTCTTTACGTTTTCCTCATATTCTTTTCATCGATCTTAATCGCGTTTAGCGTATATATTATTGTTCCAAAAATTCGTCAGTCAATTTTATATTCAGAAAACAAGCAGATACGTAAATCTTGTATCGTTTTAGTCGTAAATTTAAATAGCTATCAGCACCTTCAATACTGTAGTATCATCTGCTGAAAAGATCCAACATTTTGACAAATTTTTGAACGACAATATAACATGTATGCAAGCCAATATTGTACAGACAAATCTTTGTGTCCATCATCAGATATAATCAAACACTATCGATATTTAACATAACGCGGAATTCTTTCTATTGTTGAACGTCGAGCCGTCTTGAATAAAATCCCTAATTAATACTAACACGTAACCTACAGTAGACAGTTTCGCAATAATTTCACTAATACAGGAAGCATAAGGAACATTTAAATATAACTGCTTGTTGTTACAACACCGAGATACCATTCTTGCGTCCAGCAGTATCTAGAATTCGAACTTCACGCGTCCGTCTATTTCACTTCGGGGCTTCCGCTTCAGTTCCCAGTAGTAAGGGTCAACGAAAAATGCTCGCCCGCTAGTGAACGCAGCTTCCAGGCGGATTCCAGGCGACGATTTATCGTCAACGTAGGACAACGAGCGCCGAAGAGGATAAAGTGGAACGGACGATCTATTCTCGCGAATCGTGTATTAAGAATGTGCGCACACGAGGCGAGCAAATCGTTTTACGGGACGGGAATCCCCGGGAGGTAAGAGAGCGTTGTGTTGGCGCGGTGTTCGCCGCGGTAACAAAGTATATTTTAAAGGTGGGCACACCACGAGCCGAGCGGTGAGGAACGGATCGGTTGAGCGACAAGACAAAGAATATCAGCAGGTAATGGCCGCTGTAAATTTCGCGTTACCGAGGCCAAAACGATACCAACGGCCAGACGGATGGACGTTCACGTACGACACAACGCGTAAAAGGGACTTGTTCGACCCGCGTGCAGTCGACAAGAGACGGCGAGAAACGCAAACCGATTGGTAACTTCTACTCTCTGGACTCTTGCATCATTTCTTGTCATCCCTGTTTCCCTCTTGTTAATCGATCTTCGAATTTAACGCATTTTTGTTTGAATTTTCAGTGATTGCTTTTCTCCAATATGAAGAATAACCTACAGCATCTCACTTTTCACAAGAAAGCGATAATCGATAGATTATATTTGATCAATGCAGTGAAACTTCGTTTGATACGAAACAAAGTACGTTTATATTAAATTATATATATTATATGCTATATATTGAAATTCTCTCGCTGAATCGTTAAATCAGAAAATTGCCAACAACGTGTTTATCACGTTCCTCCCCTACGACTTTCATATTTTAAATTCTATTAATAGAGAAAGGAAGGTATTGTTTTTACTATGCACAAGTGCAAAAGTTGTCTACTAAACAGTACGTTCGAGACATTTCTGATTAATTTCAACATTCTTGTTTCAAAGCGTAAAGTTGTTTTTATCTCGAATTATTGAAAAGGCGGAGTCATTTTCTTACTGCGGATGTGAAAAAAAAAACGGGAGCTTCGTTTCCCCTGCAATTGAAAAATATTTCTTTGAGAACGAAATGAGAACGCAGTTTGGTGGAAGAAATTCCAACGGCCATAACAGGATTAAGCAAGAATAATTCCTCGAAAGCGTTGCACGAGCCGCGATAATTCCATGGCGAAGGACACCAAACTCGAGAGCCGATTTCTTGGACGTCGTTTTGCGAACAAGTGTCGTATGGACGCTCTGTGGTTTGTCTGTGGTGTGTATCGTCGATACATGTCAGTACCTTTTCGAATAGTTTTTTTATCAACCTTCAAAGCTGACATTAAAATATGGTAATGATCTACGTACGCGATGCAAAGATTAATCGGCATTTTAAATAACGAAATCTTGATCGCCGTAGTTGTCTGTGATTATAGGAAGTTGCATATTTATTTGAGAAATTGAATAGAGTGATCAGACAAACCGTTTAAATCAGTTTGTTCTTCGATAATATCTCAAAAATCACGAATATTAAGATTGAAAACTCGATGTGAATATTATTTCAATAAATTTCCTAGAATTCAATTCATTATCCCGAAGCTTTCGAACTGTATACGTTCAACCAATCGAACTAGAACATGTAAATCGAATTGAATGAACTGAAATTTCATTAACGTAATTGAATTTTAATCAGTTAATTAAGTTTTTATCAACGTACCTTATAATAATATTGCACACTTTTTATAATATTGCTTTACAATAATATTGCTAAATACTATGACCTTGGTAGATCGTGGAGTTGTAGAAAATTGAAAGATAATTTGTACAATATCTGATATACAGAAATATTTAAAATACAGCACTCGAGTAGTGCCGTTGGATTATAAACAGCTACAGTAATTTACATCATATACTTTGCTAAATTTTATAAGTTTTATACTTAGTAACATATGCTACGTAATATACTTTGCTAAAACTCACTAAAATTGAGTGAGATTGACAAAAAAGTTTCAAAATCTATTTCCTAAGAAGACAAAAACAGGTATTTGAGTAACACTGACAGATACTCAAATTCTACAATTTCACGGAATTTCAAGGAACGAAAGTGCACGCGACCCCGCGATAAATTATCGATCAAGGTACTTTGTCGTTACGCGCGTTAATCGAATCGCCCAACGCCCGATTCCATCGTCGACTGACGAATATCAATGGCATCTCTAAGTACCAATAGAAAGGCCGTTTCGCGGAGGCCTGAAAAGTGGCTGCGCCGTGGTCTCTTGCACAACCGTTACGAACGAGCGGTACGTGTAGCAAAAGTGACGCCGCGCTGTTCTCGCGTGTCGGCGCCCGCCGCGATCTACAACCGATCTAGCAACCGATCTGCAGCCCGAAATAAGGGAGGGGGGGGGAAGGAGGGCATTAATCAGCGTTCGGTGCGTGCACGTGGGTGGTCAAGCATTGACGCAAATCGTGGTAATGATCGATACACGCGGCGTTCTATATGCCGCGTACCGGAGAGGTAAATCGAGCGAGGTCGAGGCGAAGGAGAGCGCCGATTTTCGAAAGGCGACTTCTCAAAGGTCGATCGCCCCCTTGCTATTTCTCTGGCTAGCATCGAGAAAGTTACACGGCAATCGGTGTTATCCGAGTGAGAGGTGGGGAGGGGGAGGGGGGAGGGCGCGAGGCAACGATAAAAAGAAAGAAAGTAGCAGGCAAGCTTCTAAAGGGACTTGAAAACACGCGAGTTTCTCACGATACTCCCGCGTGTGAAATGAAATCGAAACGCGCCGGTTGCACGAGTCCGAGCGATATATTGGTTGCAAAGGAAACCGCTATAAAGATAAGATAAAAACGAAATAGCTGGACGAATTGAATGCATGGTAGCGACAATGTATTAATTTGGTTAACACGGTTAATTTCAATCTTTTTATTAATTATTAATCGACGACTAGACGGTGGAGGTTTATCTATTTTTTTTTAATTTTTATAAATGTTTTTATAATTAACTGGCGTCATGTTGGAGTTTTTGATTTAACTTGATTCTATTATTTACAAATAATGAAAGAAACGGAGAATCTTTATCTTGTATCATAATTAACTCATTGACTAATCGGTGAATGTAATAATTTGGAGTTCCAAGATCTCTTTATACAGAAAGTAGAAGAATTTCGGCATCAGGAATATAGTATAGTGCAAAATTGTTCGCGTAAAACTTTTCCTCGTATTTAATTCTACTTGGAATCGCGTGTTCAAAAGATAATCGTTCGCGGGAATCGTTTCAATGGTTATTATCATCGGAGGTCTGTGATCAAACGTGCACCTTGAAATTATATCATTCCGATCTGACAAAGTATAATACCCGAGGGCTTCATTGCTACTTGGACTCTACGCGATTGTCGCGTAATTTCAGTATTTATAACCAAACATCATTGATCTTAACATTGTTGATCATTATCATTGAACGCAATGAAACGCGAGAAACGTTTATTATCATACTTGGTTGGCTAAATGTAAAAAAGCAAAACACCTTCATAAGTCTTAATCGCTGTTTTCCATTATCCCCGAAGCAAGCTAAACTTTCTGTACGCGGATTGGATAAATGACCGAAAGCTTCGTACACATGGATTTAATTTAATTTAATAATTAACAACAAATCTTTTGTGGCCATTTCTAAATTTCCATCCGATTCAAGCGAAACGGTAACAGTGAAAATGTTCTTGGGTGGATGAATTCATTGCCCCATTGGTTTCTGGTGGGAAAGGAGAAAAAGCTCGCGGTGGGTGACCTTCTCGACTTTCCTGGAACTGCATCGCGTTCGCCGTCCCCTTTCGCCCTTTTGCCAACCGTTCTTTCCGTCGCTTCGGGGCCAAGCGGACCAAAGAATTCGCCGGTAGTATTATTCCAGTGAAAAAATGTTTAAGTGCGCCGACGGAATCGTTTCTCCGCGCGCGTTACTCAGGTGTCTACCCTCTTTGTTCTCCGGCGAACGTTGCGAACTTTTCAGCCAGGCTCCACGGATTTACACGCATACGGCACAATACAGCGATCATTGCAATGTCCCGCGAACAATGCCGATTTACATACGCGAGATTTGTCGATTTTTCGTTCCTCCGCACGCCAGATTCATTGATATATGTATATCAATGCACTCTGATCGGAATATTTACATGGGTTGTTATATGCGCCTGAGATCTGATCGTAAAAAGATACGAGACAATGCTGTTTTATTTGATAGTTTATAGATAGGGCGAAGAAAGGAGAAAAGAAACTGTATTGTGTACGACACAATGCTGTCGATTAAAAGGCGTCAGGAATTTTTGAGGGGCGATTTTTCAATTGCTGGCGAGCTGCTTTGAGATTTCATTGCGTTCCTCGTTATCTTCAAACTTTTTTTTTCCGCTGTTACTGTAATCGGATAGATGGTTTAGAGAGAAACGAGAACAAGAATTCGTTGAAATATTATCTTCATTAATGATCAAATTTGTACACATTTAGAAGCCGGACAGAGGTTTATGTCGCTTGTTAGACATTATTGTGGGATTGGCAGTTTTAGGAAAGGACCCAGGAATTTCCCAAGTGCTTGATTGCAGATGTCCCGAGTCGTAAAATGTAAAGAATAAAAAGGAAAGTTAGGCCTGGGCCTTGAGACTGTTTATGGCCAGCCCTTCAAGCGTCCTCCTAACGTCTAAGGCTAAGGGTATGCATTCGTTTGCGTGTACGTGTGTATGTGTTTACGACTAACGAATTTTGTGCAAAAGAAGCAGAAGTACTTATAGAGAAATCGGAGAGGGTACCGAGGAATGAGAGAGCAGTGACAGAGCAGTGTGAGAGCGAGTGTCGAGAAGTCGAGACGTATCGAGAAGTTGAGACGTATAGAGAGAACAAAGTGAGATTTGTGAGAAAGAGAACAGAGTGTATTGAGAGTTGTGAGAATTAAGAAGTCAGCACATATCGTTACTCCTTATTTAATATTAATAAACCAATCTTATTATTTATTCAATTCCAAACAACCATCATTTAATAAAATATTCTTATAAATTGGAATCCTAAAACTGGTGACTCAGCCGAGATTCCTACATTGTATTTTGGATATTCAAGCGTAATTTTAGTAACTTTCGTTTCCTCGAATAGAAAATTTTGTCTTTCGCGCCACAAGCTCGGTGAATCAGGATCGAAATCGTTCGCAATTGCCGTTCGAATTCGGTCACGCTTAACTACGCGCAAATCGTTCAAGGACTCTGGTTATATCGTTTATCAATACGCTCTAAGAGAGTTCTATTAATAAACCCAGCGATTTTCTTTTCCCTATGCACCTCGACAACGGTATTCCTCCACTATCAAGACGTGCGAGATCGTAATTACAAACTCGCGAGTTCAGTTATATAACAAACGCGCCTAACGTTTCCATTCTGTCCCTTTGTTACGTATTTACTATCTGTCGCGTTCGCGCAAGTCCACATTTATGAAGTAACTGAGAAAAAGTAAGAAAAAATAAAAAAGAATAGAAGAAATAAACTAGCTAAATCTCAAATTTGCCGAAATAAAATCGTCATCCAGGCCTGGTAGAATGAAATTATTGTCCAGTCACACTCGTCTTGGAACAAGTACTATGTTTAAAAACTCTATACGAGAAAGGACTTGCAAAGTTAATATATTGATCTTCCGTGAGTGAACATGTCTTTTAAAAAAAAATATAAAAAAATTTTGTGTCACTTAGTAAAACATTTACTATATTATACAATCAATCAATGAGTCGAACCTTCCGTTAAAATAAAAGTCTCCTTTGAAGAAATTCGCAAACGATCCAGATTGGCTTACTGTTATAAAATACACGCGCAAAATTTCAACATTTCATTCTCTCTTACAGAAGAAAGATAACACGCATGTAAAACTGCAAAGTGTTGAAAGGGAGGCAAGAAGAAGCGACGCTTTCTGACGTTTTCTGTCGACTCGGCGTACCGCAAACCAACTACTGTGTAAGTAAATAACGTGTACGAGCCACGAAAACGCGCGAAACGAGAATGAAACGGCGAGAGAAGATGAAGCGAGAAGTCGAATCCGCAAAAGTCGCGTCGTGGAAACGAGTCTGGCGCAATTACTACGAGGCCTGCTATCCTCGGACCAGGAACGAACGACCAACCACGCCCTCGCTAATGCGAGACCGAGACAGGATTTCGAATTGCCTCGGCAAGGACATCAACTATATACAACGCTCGACACAAAGACCGGCTAGTGAGATTTTTTAATTACACCCTGTTTACGCGGTCAGCCGCGAGAGAGTATGCCTGTTTGTCTGCCTGGTCTCTTCTCTTCTCCGACAATCCGATTCACGACAGATGAAAGTCACTTTTCACGCAAACGTCGGATTAGGAATTTCGTTCTCGACTGACTATATCGTGGAATAATTATTAAACACGGGATTTACGAAGAATCATGTCGTGCAAAAGGAATTGGCTACAGGTATGTGATGAGCTGTGAATGAATAAATATGGAACTTGAACATGAAGTTTTACTTTATGAATGAAAGTTCTCTCGTAAATATGAACGTTTTAATTACATATTAATTGAAATTTCAGTGCTACAAGGAAATAATGTTTCTTTCGAAGTCTCGATATACTTTAATCTTGTCGAGCGGGAGCGTACACATAGTGGAAAATTGAAATTGCTTTGATACCTTAAAGTTCTTGGTTAACTTCTTCGTATTCGTAAAAATTTAAAATATTGCGCAAAAATAGGCTCTTGAAAACTTGGCAGGCATTCGATATTTTGCAAGCATTACTTCGAGCATAATGTCATAGAAATAACACATAAAAAAAGATCTAGGAGGTTCAAGGTTTATAGTATATATGTGCTATTCTTTTTTACAGTCAACACGTTGTACTATCTACTTGGAAAATGAATATAGGAAAAAGTGCATGTAGAATACTATATAACCGCCAAGTTTTCAATGTCGATCTCCTAGCAAGACCTTCAACACTTTCAAATCTTTCAACACTCGAGACTAATCAATACTTTCAAGACTTTCAAGATTAATCAACAAGACCAAGGCTTCCAAGAATTTCGAGAATTTTCACAGTGTTGAAAAACTTCGGATTGCTCCGAGAGCGACATTCGAATATCCACATAATGAATCATCGAATGATGAAATAGACTTCTCGGCGTGTACCTTCAGGTGCAAGAAAAGACTTTACGACGAACAACACGTGCTAAATTTTTTACCATTCCATTAACATTAACGCTCGTTCTATTAACATTCGTTTGCAATCATAGATATGCCACGTCGAAAAAAAAGTTCAACCATTATTCGAATCCAGGGTCTGATTTATAGATACGGCATTTAAATAAAAGATATCTGATGAAGGTCGCATGAATCAGGGAAGTATTTAAACTCTTGAAAAATTGTACAACGTACGCGTGTTATATCGCTGATTTATGAGTAATTTTACGAGCACAATCAGATACGATTATCGTTATTATATAGGCAAAAAATGGTACACGAAGAAAACTTGTACGAGGATCGTGAAAGCGTTGGGATACATCTATTGAAGGTGAAACGTAAAATAATAAAGTGATAGGTGTGGAATTAAATGATAATGACGAACATTGAAAAGGCTTAAAATGATGTGACATAAACGCTTCGCTGCTCTCGCGCAATTTCATCAAAGCTATTTACTACACTATACGAATTATCACCATTAGAGGTACATCTAACATAAATCACTGAAAAAAAAAAAAATTAATAAGTGCTAATATAGTTGTACGAATGGAACTGATTAATTCATAACAATTGCTAGTTCCTAGAATTTGGAATCGGAGAAGCTAGAATTAACTAATAATCTTCCTTTCTCTCTTATAGTAAAATGAAAGTAAATGAAATTTTAGTTATACAAGATCAACTATCACGAAAAATTGTAAAGGATCGATTTTAAAGTATAGATGCAATAATACTTTAAATTCAATTTAAATAAAATTCAATTAAATGTCAATGTATAAATGCAAATTTAATTTTATTTACCGCGGGACATTTTCCATTTGAAATACAACAGACACTTGGATACAAAGTAGACACTCAATTATTCTTGGAATTTCCATGCTAAGTTTACGAATGATTGATCGAGTGCAAACGTCAGAGAAAATGCGGAATCGGGTATCTTGTAACGAGAAAAAGGAATATTTTAATAAGAATAGATCGCGATTCGAGCTGAACAGTCCGTTAGATGGCTCGAAGAAGGATGAAGATAGTTGATGTCTAGATTGACGTGAATGAAAGAACATAACGAAGAAAACGTTATATGTGGGAATCGAAGGACGAAGATGACAGCTCAAAGTAACGAAATTTTAGATATATACGTCAATGCGTGAATATGGTAATGTAAAATTCATGTCGCCGAGCCTTATAAAGTTCTTTCATGAATATATAATTCTATTACAGAACACACGCATTAACCACTCGACGAAACGGAAGATAAAGAAAAATTAAAAGAGGAAGAGAAACGATTCGAGAATAAAACGAGCTCGCATGCAAGGTAATTGTTGACGACCCAAAGGCGAAATAACTATACGAATTTCCTACGAGCCATTCGTATTGTAAAACAGAAAATAGGTCGAACGATTTCGCGCTGGATGCGAACAAGTTACACGAGGAAGACATTTGAAAGAAGAATTGCAATTGCGTCTTTCACGAGCAAGGTAAAAATAAATCGTGAAAACGAAATTCCCTGGCTGCTTCGATTATCTGCTGTTTACAAAAATAAAAGAACACATCGACGAAAAACAAATAATTTTAGCGTTCGCATCGCACGCCAGATTTATCGCCTGAACAAGTGGCTAGATAAAAAGGAATCAATTAGTCGGTCAACGAAAATATTATGAAAGGAAGTGGGAATCTTTATATCGGGCGGGGAAAATTTTAAATTGCACTAAATTTTTATCAAATTAAATTATGTCTTTTATTCAGCGTTTAATCTTGAACGAGTGAACCAACAAATTAAGCAAATTAAATTCCGCAGTTACAGAAGTGGCAAAAACTTGATGCTGACTGGTCCGGAGGCTTCTAATTAAAGGTTAAATTACGATCGGGCAATTTGGCGTGATTGGCACGATCGACACCGTAGGACAAAAAAGAACCTATCTCCCAATGAGATTTCGAGGCGGAGAAACAGCACGTTTCGCTTCCGTTTTTACTGCAAAATTTTCCATTACGTACCAGCCGAGTGAATTTCTCGTACCTGACTATCAACTGTTTAGTAGTAGTAGATTCGAAAGTTAGCCTTCCGCGCGACCGTCTCTGACTGTTTGTGTCTTTCTACGACAGGGCCGTATCTACTTAAACAAACGGGGACAATGCGTTCACAATAGCGAAACCGCGGTTTCATCGATCTGCACGAAAGATAAGTTGAATAATTTCAATTATATCCAACCTCGATTAAATCGTCGGTGAAACACGTCTATTTTGACTCGCACGGTGTTACAAAGAACCTGATGGCCATTTATTACATACAGAATTCAAAATACTCTGGATACACGAAATAATTAAAACGAACCTGTATCTAGTTTCTGTTATCGAAAATATAGGACTACTTTTTATCAAACTATTATATTATTTCATGGAATCATTTGATTAACTCATTGAGGACCAAGCAATAAAACATAATAAAATAAAAATACTTCAATTTAATAAAATGTAATATAAAATATACAGAAAATATTAAGAAAATTCGCAGAGTTTCTTTTTATTACTGCAATATTAAAAAATATGAATATAGATTTTATCAAATTATATATTCTTGATTAGATATACTAACGAAGAAACATTAGCTGAATTCTTTCACAACTCGAATATATTAAGAAATAGGATTTAATAATAGAAATTGTAAATTGAATGTTGCGTTAATGCAACGCTGTTCCTTTAATGGAGTAATAAATTATATTAGTCGTTAAATATAGATAAAATTACACTGGAAAGAGATAGAAACCTAACAAAAAGAAGAAGAAGAAAACAATCTTAATCCGAAAGATACAAATTTAAATAACGAAACCACAACTATGAAAATATTATATTAATCAGAGAACTTTTACTGCATCAGCGTAACAGATAATGAGAAGAATATCACGCGTGAATATTATATACTGTACATTTACATATACCTGAGTAAACACTCATCGCAGGTACAAAAGTATTATGCAATCTGTTTCCTAGAATTCTACCTTAGATATTCAAGCAGATAAATTTATCTCCCTGATTTGCAAATACAGAATTTTAATCTTCGCGGAAAATCATCGGGGTCCTCGCCAACTCATTATCGTCAACCAGCCGGCATTTCACTTGTAAAACACCCGTTGCTTCTGAAGTGGCTCACTTAAATTAATTCTAATTGCGCCGTGCGTACGTTTTCCGTGCAAATAGATCTTTACCTCTCAAGTTTAGCTAAGATTCAGTGAAAAAGAAAATTCTGTGAAACCTACTAACAATATTGTCAACGTTCTTTAGGGAAATAACAAATTTTTGAGAAATTGTTGTGAGATGCGCCCTTATTGTGTATTAGAAATGAAATTGTTCGCGAATTTTGACGAATGTTTTGTGATGTTATTACCTGGCGTATCTAGCGATTTTTCACTAAATAAATCAAATTAATTGAGATAATAAGAAGATAGAAAGGAAATAAATATCATAAACTCTTTTTAAAATTACAACGTTCAATGTTGTGCTTGTTACTTGAAAATCTTGTCTTATTTTTCTTCCTTTTATTATTTTATTATCTTCCTATTTTATTTTATATAATGAGAATATTGTTTCAAAATTCGCATCTACTTATTGTGGCGTGGGTACTGTACATTTAAACCGTGACAGATTTGGCGCCAATTCTCTTCCTACTACTGCGTATGTCAAATCTAAAATGCTAGTTTTCATGTAACACATGTTTCAAATCTAATACTTTTTGCACTGTCTCCTGTGATTGACTAACATCATAACCTTAACGAGATGTAACTTTCTTGAGAAGCATGATATTCGCTTCTGTAGTGGTTTAAGAAATCGGTAATAAATGAAATATAACTTTACATTTCATAATGTTAAATACACAACGGGGATGTGTTAAATGTTGGTGATTCGAAATATTTTACTACGCAGTAATACGGAAACGAACGTACATACGCTTGAGTTGACAACAATTTAAAACTGGTCGAGACACGTTTCATTGCCCGCGGGTAGTAAACAAAAACAAATAACTCACCGTTTCCACCATTTCGAAGCCTCCTCCATATACCATCGTCGTATCTGTTGACGCTCCTATCTGCTATCACACTTTCGACAATTTCTTCTCCGTTTGCCGAACGATGTTGCCTTGAGGGGTGGCAGTCGATCTCTCGAGTTGAGAAGAGAGATCGACTCACTCGTTAGAACGGCTCCAGTCTTTACGCGAACACAACAACGTGCGACGTAAAAAACAAAAAATCCTGCTACGATGTTCTTTCACTCTGCGCTCCGTTTTCTTCGGATCACTTATCGTTTCGTCCCTTCACTTCGTACAGTCTTTAGCTCTTTCTCTGTCTCTGTTGTGTCTCGCGTGTTTTCGAGCCTCTCTCGACTTCTCGAGGCCTACGTTTGCCGCGTGCGACTGACTGACTGACTGACCGAGCAGCGGGCGCGCGACTGCCGCGTACGAACTTCGAATTCGAGCGCGCCGAACTTAACCGAGCATGGCCGAACTTCGCCGAACGTCGCTCGACCTACTATCCCGCGCGTTCCTCACGAAACTCCCGACAATCCTTGCGCACTGGCACCCTCCACACACAATAATTTCTACGTATGAAATATATTCACTCGAACGATATTATCTTCGAAAACTTTTTCTTTCCTCCGAAGTCGATATCCTGTCATAGCCCTCGAGGCGTCCAATTGCCAATTTCAATGCGAAAATCTCGAGAAACTTTCAAGTACAGTACGGTCACTCGGCACATTCGTCGAGGTTCCACGAGTCACTCAGTTTTCGGACGACACGCGCGCTATATGACAATTACACGAATTCGAGGCGAAGGCGAAGATATTTCTCTAGATGATTCTCACAATTGATACGCGTGATGTATCTCCAATCACCTTTAGCATGACTGTTCCGAACGAGCGGCGCGGGACGAGTTCGTTCAAGCCGTTGACGCGACCTACTAAGGATTCCTGCGCATGCGCAGCGCCCTCTTCGTTTTTACTGACTCGCCATTCGCTCAATTTTCTAACAATTTATATAATTATTAATCGAAACAATTTGCGAAACAGTAATTTTCTAAATACGAATTAAGACTGTGTTTCAATAAATAAAAGCTTCAAATAAATAGAATTGTATCCAATGTTACAATCTTTTGGAAATTTCGGCGATTTCGAGTATCGATAAAATGCTGTCACGTGGGTTGTTTTAACGCGGGAATTACGATAAGACAACGATCCAGCGTAAGACACGAAAAGAGAAAAGGAAAGAAACGGAAAGACGGTGTTATAAAGAGCGAAAATAACCAATGAAGACCTTTGTTATGGCATTGTTCTTGCGTGGAATTACTCGCGAAGTAGAATCCGCTACTAGCCTTGATCCAACAGTAAATATCCCGGTGCACGCGTAGCGAGCTCCTTGGAAACGCACTCTAACGATCCGCGCGAGAGCACGCAGGTATTTGCGTGGGCGATTAGTTGGCGATTAGATCCGCGACACGCTTTATGGAGGAAAAGTGGACACAATAGACCCTTTCTGACTTATGGCGATGCAGGACGATGGCGCCGTTCTGAAGGATTGTGAAACGGATTCCAGGCCAGACTTTTCCGGCTCTAATGTTAAACTTTCCAGAGATCGGGCTGTCTGTAGAAAATCGGGAATTACGAATCGCTCACATAAATTGTAAAATGCATAATCTATAAATGGATAATGAGAAGACTATTGGAGAAGGGTAAGAGAGATTCTTTGGAAAATGTGAATACGACATATGATTAACATGTAGATTTAAATGAAATAATGTGGATAACATAAAATAAAATATTCGAAATATAATACTTCTTATAATACTTAATAGGCAAAGTAATTCTTTATCTAGGTTCCATTTTTTAAATTATCTTCATAGAAATATAACACATTTATGAATATACACAATTTAATGATGAAATTATAACAAGATTAAGAAATAATGCAAATAATCAGTTGCACTCATAATGTATATCGGAACTTATTCTATTCGAGAAACTTTACGTTGAATTCTCCGTCGAGAATTATAGTTTATTGATACTACCTATACTTTACGAGAACACTAGGTTTATTTTACCAAATTTTCATTGAACAATCATTCGAAGATAACAATCTAATATATTTTTCCTGCAGAAGCATAATATGGTTATCATTGTTTCGAATTAAAATAAACGAAATTATGAGAATTAATACTGTCGTGACGAGAAAATGATTAATGAAAAGGACTTAAAAGAAAATGATTAATGAAGAGAATCGATTCGAAACGTGGTGAATCTCATGAAAAACGATTTTACAAGATGAAGTGATGTCGTTTCTATCATTATACCATACACGTACGATCCTACAAAAGATGAAATGCCCAGGATTCTTTAAATGTTTCATGGCAACAGAAGCAACGACGCGTGCCAACGCGCATTACAGATTGCAGATCGCTGACTAATTCGATCGAAAGAATAAAACGAACGCAAGGAAAAGACAGATCTGTTTGCTTCAAAAAACTAACGGAAATTACAAATTATTATTTGCAACTTCAAATTATCATCACCATTCACCTCTTATCTGTGAAGAAAAGAAAGAAAAAAGAAAGCAATGATTTACTTAGCTTTTGCTATTTTGTAAGGTATAAATTAACTTTTAATTGTATGGTTCGTGATGTAACTCTGATTAGAGGAAACGATCAATCATGTGGCAATAATCGTCATCAGTTTTTGTGCTAACACACGTCACGAGTGGAGAATTATTCCTAAATTCTCCATCTCAAAGAACATTGAATGAGGTAAGCTTACACAAGAAATCGGACGATTATATGTGTTTCAAAGAAAAATATCATTCGTTAATCTTTTTTTTCTTTTAATACTTTTTTGTGGGTTTGCAGTCGTTACGTTAAAGACTGTTTGATATTTTATGAACTATAGTTCTGAAGATTGTTTGCCTAGATTTGTTCTGAATATTGATTGAATTTAGTGAACAGATTATTTTTTTGCATTGTTTACAATATAGATAATTACATCAATTAAACTACATATGTTATCGATGAAAGATTAATATCTAGCGATAATTGATAGTCTAGTTATACGTTTTAATATTGGAAACGATATTAGTAAATCAAAATTGCAACATGCCATTTCTTAGCACTTGGTAACTTAATTTCTTGTAATTATTCCTTTGCTATTTATAATAATTATACTATGTAATTTTTAGGTAAACTTGCATTGCTTATGAAATATCGTAACGTAGTATCTTTTAGATATTTTTCTACATTTCCAAATTTTCCATAAATGCGTAGAAAATTGCAATTTATTCACAACGATTATTGTTTAGTAGATACAAAATTGTAAGTAAATAATTAAAAATTACTAATAACTTCTCGTTCTGTAAGTGAAACGATTATAAGATTAAATAAAAACTAAAAATTACCAGGCACATGCAAGAAAAGAGACATATACATTATGTACAGTGCTTTACATGAATTGTTACGATTTACAGTCTTTTTATTTTTTCAATGAATACAAATGACTATAATTAAGAAAATTGATATCGAATTACGTGAATTTTCACAACAATGAAAGATAATAATTTCTGGATGATTACAAGATGACAATTTCTGTTTGATCAAAAATTCTTATGCAAATACCAGAGATATACATGCAAAGAGAAATGATAAATTTTATTGCTTTGTTGATCTATAGTTGATTTCAATAGTTCTTATTAGCCAATAAAGACACTCTGAACGTTATTGTATAAACGTTCACGGGCTAACGATCAGGTCTACCACTCGAGCATGCAATTTACGTGGCCGTGCTCGAATCAGTATTTTTCCATTGTGAAAGTCTGTATCCGGTTGGGAAATTAATTCGTTTGTATTCGAAAAAATCGATTTACGTTCGATTGATGCAGATTGTCACGCGCGTATATCCTTTTCTCCCGTATAATTCAATAATTTCCTTTCATTCTCGTCATCGTATCACTTGACTTTGAATTTCTGTGCATTTATGGAAAATTGTAGCTGAAAATAATCTGTGCAAAATAATCTGAATATGGTCCAAAATAGAAAAATCCTGTTCTATAACATATTCTTTGCTTTATTCTATATTTTTACAACTATTATAAAGTAATTTCCAATCCAATCTACATTCAAATCTGACAAAAATTTTCAAGCTCGACTTTCTCGACAACCATGATTTTCACATATTAAAACTCTGTTCATATATTCACATTTCTCAAACAATTATAGAGAAAAAGTTTATGCTCCTGAAGAAAAAAAAAAAAGAAAGAATTGCAATCGTTGGTTCTTAATATGTTTCTACAGCAAGATGATTAAAAAAGATTGAACGACTTTACCGATCATCATACTTACGATCGTCTCATCGTCGATCTGACTGAATAAGCAGAATTGCGTCACTGGGAGGGAAATCGGGGGAACTTGATTCAGTGAAAACAGTCTCGGCTGTCTCGCGGTCTGTTTTGCGCACCCTGCCTCGCAGGAGAGGATCGTGTGAGAATCAGGCAGAAACGAGTAGAAAATAAAAGCGGTCGACTGGCAGTGACGTCGGTGTTCGCCGCGTTAACGTCGTTCAGCTGTGAGAAAGCATGAGAAAGGAAAAAACGAAGAGGATTTATGTCGGGTGGAAAAGAACTGCGGCTCGTATGCGGCTGCTCAAGTACAAGGGCACGTACACCCTTTTCGCAATCTGCGACATTCGTGGCGGATATGCGGCATAAGCTGACGTTCAGCACACTTTCTCTTCTCTTTTCCTCGTTTTTTTTCTTTTAGAAACGAGCGAACCACCAAAGCGTTGCAGAGTTAGAAAAATCGCACGAGCGGAACTTATTCAATCCGAAGATTAAGATACGTAACAATATTTATTATTAAGTAAATGCCAACAAGGTGCAGTAATAGACACGAAAGTAAGAGAGGGAAAGAAAAATACTGTTATTACGTGTCACAACGTTGGAGGAATATTGAAAAGTTTCGTTTTAAGAAATTTTGCATACACTACGTGCATTATAGCTTGAAATTTCGTTAATACTGCCGTAGTCTGAAACCGATCTGATAATTTATATAGAAGTCACGAGATGTTTATTGCAAACGTGCACAATAGTCTGTAGAAAGCTGAGTAACCATTTGAAACGTCATTCTTATTGTACATTGTTTAGCTAATTTAGCAATCCTGTATTTATTGGACTTCGAGGAAACAAATTAATTCTAGTTCTACCTAGTATTAATTAATTCTTTCTTTTCCTCTTTCTAGACGACACGAATGAGAAAAAATCGCGGACAATAAATCCCGCGCTTCTCTACGCTTCATTAAACGAAAATGATGAACACCTTAATAATCAAGAGACCGTTTAAACCAACTTACCGATACATTAACTTGTAACCGTTCGATTAAAGTCCGAGCCAGGCCATAAAACAAAACGGCGGGACATTACCGTATCTCAGGCACGGCGAGAGCGGCTCGAGAGGAAAGTGAACCAGATCACTTTTCCTTTCTTCGAAATTTATCGTGCCCCGGTCATCCGCTAGACTCTCGGTATCCAATTATCGTGATGCCATCGGTAACCGAGGACAGAAATAATTTACGGCCGCCATTATCGTGGAATTTTCACATGTTTTCGTCCGGCCGAAAGAAAATCATTATTTCATCCACGATGAAACATTATCTTCCGGCAATCGAGCAATAATTGTCCACCGTAACCGAGTCGGTCCCGAAGATATCCCATTGTTCGAGGGATCTTCGCTTGAGATACCAGAGATTTTTCATCGTCCCGCATCTTCGTAACGTTCGCGTATTGCGACCACCCCGTTGGTATCTTGCATGAGGTCTCCGGAGCCATCTTTAGGCCCCGTACACACCCGTCCACACGACAAACACGGCCGTTGTTTTTAATGCTGGAATTATCGACCAGGACGAAAGTATAAAACTTGCGCCAGAGAAAAACTAAAATATAAGGGGACACGAGGTTTCATATAATTCATATATTGAGGGAAAGTCGTTCAAATGTTTGGAAATCTAGAAAAACTGAGAAATACAAATTGAATACATTTTGGTAGTTCTACTATTATATATTGCGAATTTTAATTTTCCAACTTTCATAGATCCATCACTGTTTTCAAACTATTCAGACCTCAGAAAATCTTTGCAAATCCGTGATATGTTTCTGATGTTAGATCTTTTGGTTGAAATAAACGTATGATGTGACATAAATGCTTTACTCCTTCCACCGCTCATCAAAGATATCCTGAATTATTCTCTCAGGATTCTTTCGTAAACGGACGCCATTTTTCAAATACGCCGCCAACTGATTTTCATTTTTTCAGATACCTGTATGGAAAATTTCTATCAGATTTGACAAAACAATCGTCACACAATCGGGTCGGGTTTTTACCATCACCTGTAGTTAATCGCCTCGCACAAGAGACCATTCCCTTTCACTGAGACTAAGCGTTATATCTTCTTTTTCTAGCGAGTTAATAGCCGACACCGCGCTTAACAACCATCCAGCTAAATAGTATTGCAATGATCGTCGCGTCTAGCCTTTCTTAAGCAGCTAATTAACAAGCCAGCAGCTTGTTACACCCAGCGGATTCGCGTTTCGCGTGGTTCATTAGGCGTTTACGTGTTTCTATCGCGACTATTACTCGAGCCAAGTGAACAATCGCCACGCACTGATTTGTACTAAACCTAATAATAAATAAAAATTACCTCGTGCAATTTCATTAGTCGTAAACTGTGACTCACAATAATAGCATAACATTTGCAAATTATTTACTACAGCATTCAATTATTAAACTTTTTAACACTTAATAGCACTATCAACAAGAATTTAATTTACGAAAATGAGATGTAGAACTTACATACTTTTTAACTTTAATAAAAGCAATGCAACACGTTTGCTGTAATAAAAAGTAAGAATACCTGCTAAGTACTGGACTAACATTCAAAATTACAACAGTTGTACCATACAGTCTATCTCATTTTTAATAAATACCGTCTCTAATGGTACTTCTGTGAAAAACTTTGCAAAAAATTACTAACAGCGAATGCTATTCGGTCCTTTTGACCGAACGAAAAGACATTCGTCCTAGAAATGTTTCGTGCCGTGAAAAACGAGGTGAAACGTTTCTCCGATGACGCCAAACGCAACCGAAAGTTACCAATTTCGCACCTGCACGCCGAATGACGCAGATTTGTGGCGAAACAGCGTTTGCTAGATAAAATTGCCAACGACAAGACACGGGTGAAAAAAATCGTATGTATCGAACGGGTGTGGAGGCTGGGACAAGGTAATTACAATTCAACAGATAATACCAGCCATTATCTGTCGTATTCCCGGCGTACGATGCGGTTCGCGAAAGGTTACGACAACGCGGCATTGCAATTCGTATCGTAACCTTTCGAAGGTACTGTCGCAACCTTTCGGAATACGCGTTCTATCGATCCACGGTTTATCGTACAAATTAATACGCCACGGATTTTTAGCCAATCATTTTGATTTACAAGTCGGCGCGGACCTTTCAAAATGAGCCTGTCGTTTTAAAATGAATGTCCGCGGGCAGTTTAATTTTACCCCGTAAAGCGTGATTAATAAAGATTCGTGTTAAGAATTCTCATTAACAGCGAAGGATCTTTTTTGATATATAGGGTTACTCATCATTTATTTCTTACGTTATTATTGAAAATTCTTCGATTAATTATTTTCTAACTTTTCAATTTTAATTTCTAGCTCGATTTTACTTGAAAACAGTATTTCTTCATTCTAATCGATAGACTTTAGAAGTTTAATAGAATTTTAGAAATTTAATAGAAGTACTATTTACTAAATAAAGTAACGAGTCGTAACGAGTACAATTAATTTCAATGAATTATCATCATTCTCCAAATTATAAAAATTCACAATCTAATAATTGGCGTTTAATTTATCCAAATACCATTATTCTTGGTACTAAATATTGGAAGAGTTAATTATCGCGCATGCAATTCAAATGAATTCTCTGAAAATCGAGTGCAAGAACGAAACGAGCGTGACGTTCGTTTTTAAACGACGGTTTTTGCTATCGAAAGAAGCGCATGGTTGGCGATGCAATAACATAGAATGTTGAAGCAGTCTTGTGGCATGTCTATTCGCACGTGAGTCATCGGTACCCGCAATTCGCGACTTTATAAGTTTCTTAATAAGCACTTTCGATCAAAGTGCAAGACATAAGGAACAGTGCGCCTTAATCTACACTCTATTACATTAACATTAATTCTATCAATGATTTATCGTGTTTGCTGGAAAACGAAATTACGATCGATATTAAATACAGGTCAAAGATTAACGCGACTTTAAGGATCTTGCAGATATGGTCCTAATCCCATCTCGATGATACTTTGTGGAATTTTTCATCGAAACTATTACGTTAATTTAATTAAATTGGTTATATTTCCGAAAATTAATGTGTGATGAATAGATCGAGCTTTTGTGATTTTATAGAAAATTTGGAAGTGGAAATGTGCACAAAATGCACGTAGAATGCAACCTATGGGCTGAAACTGTAAAGTCAGTGGTTTTAACTTTCAATAAATTCAATTCAATTAAACGAGATAATACGTTTAAAATACGAGTCTCACGATATTTAATAGGTTAAATAGTTTTTTATCCAAGTTCCAGTTTCCCACTTCTCTTCGTAAAACTACAGAACATCGCCGTACTACTGGCAAAATGATCGTTACAAAAGGCAAGAGCGAACGAGAGTATGGAAAGGCGTGTAATCCGCCCCCCAAGCTTCTCGAAAACGTTGTAACTCAATCAACGCGCACGAAACGAAACGTTCGAATGATTGTTGTGAGTCGATCTTTAGGCGATCGGCGCTTATTGAAGAGCAGCTTGAGCAGGGGGTGGAGAAAAAAGATAGGAGAAGAACTGTAAGAAGCAGAAGAGGACGAGGGGCTGGTAGAAGCAGGCGAAGAAGAAGGACAAGAAGAGGGAATGGCAGCGTAAGAAGAAGCGAAACGAAAAGAAGAAGAGGAAGGGAACGAAAGAAACGAAGACAGAGACGAAAGAGCAAGAACACAAAGATAGAGAGAGAGAGAGAGAGAGAGAGAGATGCGACCACCTCCTCTTCAGGGTGCTCTTACCGTGCGTAAATATAGGGCACACCACGTAGCCGAGTGCACCGTGGAGGGTGACCTCGATGACCCTTGGTACCCGAGGCAGCCGTACGATGAAGAGGAGGCTGAAGAAGCGGGGCGAGGGGTGAGGGGGACGCCGAGAGGGTGGGCAAGACGAACGGGAGAGAAACAAGTCGCCGAGCTGGCGAACGGAGGAAAAAGGAAAGCCAAGCAGGGAAGCTCGACCCGTCGGCCAGCGCGAGAGAAGGATCGCGCGAGAACGAACGAGGATAAAAAGGAACGTTGCCCGGGCGAACGTGGGGGGGGGAGGTAGTACGCTAAAGAGACGTACGTTCCCACACGAACCCCCCAAGATGCGTCCTGGCATCGTCGGGCCTGAACCCCCGATGCCCAGAAGCTGATAAAAACAGCTACAAAACTGCCTACCGGTGTTTTCTGCCTTTTGCTCCTGCATTACTTCCACCCCTTCCCAACGACCCCCCCCCCACACACACACACATACACACTCCAACCGTCGACGCCGTCTTTCTTCGCCACCTTCCTCGCTCCTCTTTCTCGCCTTTCGGTAAAACGCGGACCATGGGGAGAGTCCTGGCTCTGCGAGCTTCACTGAACCCCGGATTTATGCACGCTGCTCCCTCGATTGACTCGTTTTCCAAATGCCTCCGCGCCATGCTAATTTCCACCTTCATCCACTCGTTCGGCGACTACTTCGTACTCGGGTATAATTCTACGATCAACCAAGGGATTTCCTTGGTTGTTATTTGTTGGATGGTTGCGCGCTTGGAGGAATGATGGGAAGGTTAGGGAAGTATTGAAGTAGGAGTTGCAGTTGGAGGATCCTGCAGAGAGCCAAGTTAATCCACGCTGTTTTACGTTATTATACATTCGTGCGCAGTGTCCATTGAGGCAAGGCTTGTGCTATGTTGTAAAATTCGAACGATATTTAACAAAGCAGAACTATGTGACATTTCGATTTCATTTAGAATGGTAAATTTTGGAACGCTGAACCTTCATACACCCTACATACAACACGTCGAAGCAAATGTTTTTAGACCCAGCGCAACATAACGCGGCTCTTTCCCATATGAATCTTCGTTGGACACGTTCTGAAAACGAAAAGTCGCGGTGATGCACCTTAGAAACGGCAGAAAACGCGATCTTCCTTCCCCGTATCATACTCTCGAACCATCGAACTCTTTATCAGCGATCGATCTCGCCCGCGTGGTACGATAAAACGTACACGAGCAAGGACGTCCTTAATTATCCGGCGATCGGACAGATCGGCGAGCCAATTTGCGGCTCGCTGCGCGCACCGAATCCTTTCCGCACTGAATCATAGGGAACGTGTGGCAACGCGGAGAGCCTGAGTCACAGCCTGTCATCTCCGGAATCGTTGCTGGTTAAAAAGAAATCGAGCCGCGCTGTTCCCGCGCGCATTCCCACGATAGATCGGTGTCGCAATCGCGACAATGCGCGGCTCGATTGCGCACACGTGGGGAATCGAATCGCAATTACACGGCCTCCGCTCGATCGTCCCTCGTACACGTTCTGCCGATCGCGAACTTTCGTGAAAATCCCCCCACCCCCGTCCCTCCCCTTTCTCCTCCTCTTCCTCCTCCTCCTCCGATCAATGAAACGATAAATCGTTCCTACCCGCTGATGGACGACTTTTCTGTTCGCGGCTTGATTAGCAGTCGCTCCAGACCACTTGTTGCTTTTATCCCTCGAGATCGTTGTTCGATCGATGATACGACTGGATTGGAGGGGACTGAGTTAGCCGTGAAACTTGTTGGCGGGGGTGTCTGCTCGTAGGCCGGATCAGGGTGAGGAAAATTAATCATCGGTAGATGAAACTCCGGATATTTTGCGCAACTTTGTAGGAGATTCTGTAGAAAAATTGTGCGTTTTTATGAGATTTTGTAATTTGTATAAAATTTGTTAAATAATATTTAATTGAACATGGTTCAGAATTTGTACGATTATGGTATTAATAATTTTCTTGACGCACGAGATCTTGCCCTGCGTGTTTCAAACAAACGAAGATTAAACAAATCTAGATTAGAAATTCACGTTTCAGAAGAGTTTGAAGCGATTTTTAAACACGGGGCGAGGAACCAAAATCGATAACACAACCGATCGATATTTATCTACCATAGTGTCTCTCCATCCAACTCGAATGAATCATTCGAACGGTGATACACCCATAAATTATTCCCACTCGCACACCCCGTTACGTTACGTTCCACCCCTTAACGAGGAGAACAAATACGTAGCAAAGTGTGTGGGGCTTCGCGAGGAGCAACGTGTACAACACAGAATGATCGGCACGGCAACAACACGCCGCCGCGCTGCGCCGCGGCACAGCGTGCAAAGAGAGGAGAGGAGAAGAGAAGAGAAGAGACGCTGACGAAAATAAATCTTTGGCTCGAGACGTCGGAAAATCGCCGCGCGGAGCCGTGCCTCTTCATCTTCCCTCCGTGGATCTTCCGTATGGCGCGTCCATCGATCGATCCTATCTCTCCGTCTGTCGTCGATCGTGGAAGTGAGGCCAGCCTCGATAATGCCGGCGTCTACTTAACGATTCAACCAATAAATTAAATATCGTAGGGAGCCTGCCGAGCTGGAACGTTCTTGAAACGTTATCGTCGAGCACCTCGTGCACAGTCGTCGTCTCTAACAACATACATACACACGTACGCAGATCGGTACGCATCTCGCATTCTCAATGACTGCCATTAGCTGTAATTATCCGCGAGGGGGGAGAAAAAAGAATTTGCAAAGGCATCGCGAGCACGCGTGGGTGTTCCACTCGTACAATCGTGTTCCGTGCGTACACACACACTTCCTCCCTTCCTCCTCTTTCACCGTCGACCCATCTCGCCTGTTTTATTCTTCTTGTACTCCTCTTCTTTCTTCTTCTCCTCCTCCTTCTGCATTTTCTTGTTCTTTTGCTGCCGTTGCTGCTGCTGCTGCTGCTGCTGCTGTTGCTTCACGTCCACCACGTAGAATCGACCACGGGCCTGGATACGCTTGCTCTTCGTTAATTTATTTAAATTGCCCGAGTACCAAGTGGCATGTGGTACCGAACGATTCGAGCCGGTATTGTCGGCTCAGCTGTCTTGTTATTTATCGGCGCGAAATTCCGTTTCAGGGATTTTCGTGGCGAGCCAGCCGGTGAAACTTGTACACCCCCGCCGCGTCGTATCCTACCTTTTATCCTCGGCCTATGGTTCGACCATCGCGCGTCCAAAGCTCGTGGGTCACGGTGGGTAATGCCGACGCCAAAGTGTAAAACAGTAGTCCGATATACACACGAGAAGTGGTTGATGCGTTTAACGGCCTGAATCTTCAGGAGGATTCACGAGGAAGAGAGAGATGTAAGGTTTCATTTACGTGACGTATATTGCCCCAAATATTCGAAACGCAACTGTTCGAAAGTATTAGAGAATACAAATTCAAACATCGTCGAATTACAAAATACCACTGTGCCCGTTCCAAATATAAAATTAGATATTTCAATGTGAATCCTTTGAGGATCACTGAATTTTTGGAAACTGTATCGAAAACGAATATCTTTCATTATTTTATTATTTTACTATGTCAATAGTCATGAATACGTGTGAAATTTTACTTCCCCAAGTGCAAGCTTTAGCTTTCTAACATCACGTACATAGTAATATATTGGAGGAGGATCTTGATAAGTCAATTCGTAAACACGAAAGAATCTTCGTTGTTATTTGAACGCTTTAAACATTTGCATTTGTTCGAAAATTTTTCGCCAGGGATGTAGTTTCGTTTAAGGGTGAGGCAGACATCCTCGTCGATCGATGAAAGGTTTCTTTGTTAACGAACGGATTCTTCCGCTGCTAAATTATGGTAATTGTCGTCTCTTCAAGTATCAACGATGTAACACATTATTGTGATAATAATTTCTTCTGGTAAGGCAATTATTCGTTATTCAACTTGGAATAGTTTGCTCTGCGCAATTATTCTTATCGAGTAATCGTTCATTATGCATTCAATAAGCACATTCAATTAAACTGCAATGTTCCTTCATTACGTTCGTTTTTCACATAGTTTCTGAGGAGAATTAATTACATGACTTCTTTGATAACATTTTCCTCCTTTTGAGAAGTAACGAACAAAATAATGAAAAAGAATCGACAAAAAAGTTGTGTAGTATAGTCAAAAAATTGTAAAAAGCATCTGAAAACTCAACATTTGATTAACACTGTAATAATAGACAACCATTGTTAATATCATTATACTGGTCAAATTTGAAACAAGTCTGAAAATATATCACGAAATTTGAAATAATATTATATAATAATAATTGCAGTATATAATATTATAATAATATTTAATAATTATTTAATAATACGTAGATGACATTTAATACAAGTATATGTTTCACAGAAATCGGAAAAGTATTTAAACAACCACGATCAACAAATATTAAATATATTTGCAATAAATGGATTGCAACTTCTATATGCATTTTTAAAATGATTTCAAATTTTACCAGTCATATAATCACAATAGTTGATGTCACGTTGCAGTATTAATAAAAATTTCAAAGTATCGTACATAACGTACATACGTGTATACATTAGTACAAAGTATTCAAATATTTTTATAAACCACTATAAAACGAAATATCAAATTATGTACGAAATGCAAATAAAGTAAAGCTGTATCGTGTATCTACGTGAAACAAAGAATTATAAAATATACCAGAGAAAATTAAATTTTCAAACGTGATACTTTGTAAATACTAAAAGTCGTTGGCGCGGTATACATAATACTATTGAATTCACATCAAACAATCAAGCACTTGCGAGCGAAACTTAACTGTATAACGATAGTAACGTTATACGAATACCACATTTATCTTGGAATGCAACATCGTACGTTATGAACGGCAAATGGAACAAGCAAAAGGAGGATGCACCGTATGTAAAATCTGTTAATTGTTATGGTTAAATCACTTTAGAACTAATTACACTTTCGTTCGAAATATACACGCTTTTTCTACACTATTTATTTTAAATTATTGTGGCAAATGACTATCGTACCAAAGAATTTCTCATAAAATTGAATAACGTCTCTTCGGAATCTTTTTGATCATCTTGTAGTTTACTGTTTGAAAATTACTCTTTGCGAAAGACAAGGATTTAAAATGTTTTAGATTAAACGATTTTTGATAATTGTTTTTTGTTAACAGATGTGTATTCATACTCGTAAAATTATTATGATCGAGACCGAATGAAACAGAAAAATTGAAATGAAAAATATATCCTTATGAGTTTTTACAAGTCATTCTTTCACATAAAACATGGACGAAAGATATTTTAATTTTGATTCTGCAAAATTTATTTTGTGAAATTAGACCTAATAGTATCTTAAGTTTATTTTTCTATAAAATTAAAATTAGAGCGTTTTTCAAATCAATTTTTAATCATCTTACCTTAGTACGTTTTTATTTCAAATGACGGGAACATTTAATCAAAAAAAATGGTTAAAAATAGCTCATTACTTACTCGGGCGAAATATAATCACGAGTATGCAGTACCTTGAACTATCTTCTCCTTGTATCTCTTTTCTTACAGTATATTTTTCTAATTATTTTCTTTTCTTCTTCTGAGAAAGAAGGATATCGTTTGTCACAGTTGCATAACCAGAAAAGATTATTTCTGTCGGTGCATAAAGGAGAGTAAAGCCCCTGTCACTTTCTATTTCTCCGCATTTTACATCCTATCTAGTCCGCTGTCCCTAATGGCTGTTAAATACGTCATAACGTGTGATTAATATTCCAGTCCGACCCTCGACGTTAGTTCTTACTGAAGAAGGGGAATACGAAATGTAGGAAAGGAAAAAGAGAGAGAAAAGCAACAGTCCCTTTCGCTTTCGCATCTTTCTTGCCTTTTCTCTGTTCTCACTTTTCTTTCCTTTGTTCATTTTTCATGTCGAAATGAAATACCCTCAAGACCACTGTAATTGAATGAATCGAGATCAGTGGTATAGTTATCGACAGTAACTTCGAAATCGTGTATCATGCTAACCAGATCGGCGAAACAAGTTTATCTTCACACTCTGATTGTGCTACGATAACGAACGTTGTATCTCGAGCTATTCTCCATCCGCTCTGTTGACACGAATAAAACGATCGCGATGAGAAAAAGTGACTCCGAATGCGCGTCATCGGCTGTTATGAATGAAAGCAATGACGTACTTACACGTATAGTGGAAGGAAATTTACAAAGCAAATGACACAGGATATAACGTATAATTTCGTAAAATGGAATTACACAAAAAACAGACATCTCATGAACAGATGATCGTTACTGCTGATAATATAAAAAAATGTCCAATGTAAAAATTATTAATTGTGTAAGGTAAGTATCAATGTCACATACACGTACATTGATTTTGAACTTTCTTTTGCCCTCCACTATACATATGTGTATGTTGCTGCTCTCATTCATGATATTTTATGTGTAGCTGTTCAATAGTGAAATTCTCAATTATATTACTCGACGTAACATAGTTGTTAAAATTTACCAACTCAATATCCAAAACTGACAAATTTTTATTGATAAAAGGAGAAACGAAATAATATTTTTCAATTTTCTACTTAAGAAGTAAAGATAAAAGATTGGATTTAATTTAATACTAAAAGTTAGTTTATTATTAAAAAATTTGCTATCCTGCAAAACGAGAAACGTTTCTTTCATATCATATTTTGTTATACTGTGGAAGGATTAAATAATTACATCTCTGTAATTCCCATCTATTTATAAACTTTTATATATCTTTATATAGAAGACAAGCTTCGTTTGTGTGTACCTATATCTTTACACAAAACGAGAGCTTCTTCCTTATAAATTACAGCTTTATAAATTATATCGGGAGAGACACAGTTCTGGAGTGAAAGGAAGGGCGCATTTGTTTCTTGGGTCTACGTTTTCCTCCGAAACGTATATTATAATCATCCATCTACAAACAACGCTTCGTGGAGTGCTAGTAGATTTAATGGAACAGACCGGAGAAACAAAGAGAAAAGAAATCGGATCACGAGCAAAATTGGAATTCCGTTGCTACGATCGACAGAATATCGTGTGGAATAAAAATCGATATAACAACGTCGTGGCTACCTGGAACCGCGCAGTTCCCTTGAACATCCAATAAGAAAATACGCGTCAACGCGTCAACCCTTCACGCGGTAATTAAATAACCAAGCTTATTACTCAGCGCTACCATTACTACCAACCTATCACACACTCTCACTCAAAAGTCTTGGGAAACTTTTTATTTCTAATATTCAGCAATTCCATGTGTATTTTATTAAGACTTTTCAGATGTAAACCGTATGAAATATAATTCGAAAGCTACTAACTGAACTTCGTCAATATCTCAGCGTTTAAATGACTTTTGCGAGTCAACGATATCTTGATGCTAGGTGAAATTTGCAATTAGTAGAAGCGCGAACGTGTGATTCTGCGATTCGATAATAAACCTGAACGCAACGTTTAAAGCTCTTGTATGGAAAAGCAGGAACACTGTCCATTCGAAAGATGAAATCCCTATCTCACTCAAAATCGTTCAATCCGTAACAATCGAGAATTTCCTGAACTAATGAAACGTGTACTAAAGATAATATATATATATAAAAATTCACACGACGATCTCTAATCCAAAGTATCATGCAATTTTTCTACTTCCCAAGCAAATATAACACTTGTCCCAAGACTTTTGAGGGCTGATGTACGTACGTACGAGAAACAAACAGGACCCCCGTAGATCGTGCACCTTATGCACACACGCGCTTCCAGCTTTATTATATAAAAAGAAGAAAAGGAACGCGACGCACCAACGGCGAAAGGTGCTCGCGAACTATACACACAATGTTCCCTTCACGCTTCTCTATGTACCCTTGTCTTACTTTATCTTTCTCTCTCTCTCTCTCTCTCTCTCTCTCTCTATCGTTTTGTTTCTTTCAAACACACACACACACATGCACGCATTCTTTCTCATACTCGCGCTCCCATTCAGAGATATACGTTTAAGTTACCACCTTCTTCTTAAGCAGTATCGTCGACGAGGTCGTGGTTAAGTCGATCTTTGTGGGTGGGCCCCGCAAATCGATCCGCGTTTCACACGTGGGACGCCGCGGATCGTCACTGTCTCGCGAGTCGTGACGAGGCGCGTCGCCCCCTCCGATTAATTACCTTAATTGCGACGAACGTTACAAATGTCTCAAAGAGGTATCCGGAGCCGTCTATCGGCCCTACCCCGGAGAAACGTTTGCAAGGCGTCGAATCGGCCGAGCCTGTCGCGACTCACATCCATCGAGACCATCGAGACTTTTGTATCGATATAGAATCCCTCTGCTGAGTGAGAGATACCTTTGATGCTCAAAACAAGGAATGGAAACTGTTGTTCGCGTTGGAGACGAAATTCAACTCGTAATTTCAACTGTGATATCTGTGTGTAACTTGTCACGTGGATCTGTATTGTACATTTTGGGAATTTTATTTGAATTTCATCGACGCTGGACTTTTTTTCCCTGGGGAATTCATATTTTCATATTTTCATGTAGTGAATGTGTTGCATCAACGTTACGTTGATTCTTAATGGATTAAACAGAAAAATTTCTAACAGACAACAGTCGTTTATTCCCTGTTTCAAGAATTCTTAAGTCACAGATAAAATGATTAAATTGAAATACGTAATCAACCAGCAGTCATTGATTACAGATAACAACGTAATAGTTGAGAGATTTCTTTCCTGGTCAAGTGAATGTCTAATCTTTCAATAAGATTTTTCAAAAAGCTATCATCTTATGAACAAAATTGACAATGAATACTTATCGTCGCACCCTCGGAGCAGAAGTATTTCGTAGTTTACGTAGATCGCTCTAAATTTACACACCGGTGAATGAATCTTTTACTTTATGAATTATATTAATTCATTTCTCTTTCGCTAGCTTTATCCTACAACTTCGGACACGATTCTGGTACCATTTCTCACCAGTGATTGCAATTGTTGCGCAGCTCCCTGAAATATAAAGGAACATATTATTCACTACGAATTGTACATATGCATCAAAGTGTTTCTATGATGAGTGTTCGAATTTCATATATACACTGTACTGAGCTGGTCAAAAATTTAAATATTCACTGCAAAATTAATTTATATTTCTTGCATATTTTTAACTATACTCTGCAATAGTAAACACGTTCATTTCCTACACAAAATGTACTAAAATGTAGGTAAGGAAATTACTACTATTAATATATATTATATTATATCTACTGATATTAATATAAACATAAAAACCTAAATTTAATATTAATATTGAAATCACTCAATATCAATCACTGATATTAGAAAATCTATCTAAATCACTACTAATATTAATATATTATATCACATTTACTGATATTAATGTTAACATAAAAACCAAAATTTAATATTAATATTGAAATCACTCAATATCAATCACTGATATTAGAAAATTTATATATTTTACATACAATCTTTTAGTTCAGGCAAATATCAATTTTAAACTTTTTTCCTAAAATATCAATTTATATCCTTTTTCCCCAAGATTCTACTTTATTTACTATTATCAGCTTTATTCTAGGCTAGATTTTTTTCTTCAGACTAGTTATCATCTAATTCCCTCATTATCTATCAATGAATAAGAATAATAAAAAAAAGAAAGCAACTTACACTTATCGCAGCACCGAGAAACTGACTGAATGCTCTGGTGGCACCGATTAACGCGCTATTTCCAGAATTATTACCGGCTGACTGTACCGGGACAAACGAGCTGAAAAGAGGTGGCGGATACGTTGAGCTCGGCGACCAAATTGTAGTGCGTATCCTTGGTCCCGAGGTTGGTCTCAGTGTCACCGACTTTTTCGTGGTATCCGTAGGTCGGTTTGCAGCAGTCGATGCCGGCCTTGTCGTAATTGTCGTAGACTCACTAGCCGGGGACGTGGTCGGAGTGGAGGTGACGCTCTGCCCGAGGCTCTGTTACAAGAAGGGCAATTATTTTCTTTCATTGCGCCCAGGCGCACTGCCCTTGTCATTCAATTAGCTATCGTTCGACTCGCGTCCAGGTCGTTCAATTTGTAAGAATTATATCGAATTATTCGGTACAACTTCCCGTGACTCGTGCATTGTTACGATTATGGAAGATACAGGGGAAAGTCGTGACTACTTCAGATCATTCTATTGTAACTTGGACTGGTATGAAATTAAATTTGAAAAATTTGATTTGAAGTGCACATCAACAGATCTTAATTCTAAAAAAAAAGAACTGAACCCCAAGTCCTTCAACACTATTAGATGTACTTGTGTCGAACATTTTAACATTGGTGGATTTACTTATATCCTAATTTTTAATATTATTAAATGTATTCGTATACTAAGCATTTTTTGAAAACTTGTTTCCAGTTCAGTTTTATTCCATATTTCATATACAATGTAAATGAATTAACAGCAGCCACATTTCGCGAGTCATGTATTTGCAACATGTATTAAATAAATCGTTACTAAGATTTCACTGCGACACGAATCAAATTTTGTCGACGATACTCACCGCCAATTGAAGCTGCTCTCTAATGTTATTGGCCGGAGTTGACGGCTCTATACCTTGAGCTTTCAATAACGCCGCCAACAATGCGGCGTTACCGACTTCTGTCGTGGATGTTGGAGCCGGTGGTGTTGTTAACGCTCGACCGCTTAAAATCGCTCTTAAAAATGCTTCGTCGTCCCGAGTTAAACCCGATGATTTCTTCTTCGAGGAACCAATTTTATTATCTGTAAGAAACGTTTATTACGAGCTACGTCCTCGATTGTAAATCATAAAGTTTCAATAACTTCAATAATTTCTACGTAGAACTCACCCTGTTCAACAGCCCGCAGAAGCTCGACCAAGAACTTTGCATCATCTTCAGGGGAGTAGGTCGACGTCACCACATTAGGCAATCTCGGATTTGGATTATTTATCAATGGCTGACCAGTCGTCGAGACAGGACCTGGAGTCGTCACCGACTTCTCATTTACAATCGAATTTGGACTGCTCACTTGAATCTTCGAAATGTCCACTGCTTTCAGAGTCGTGGTAGAGGGAATCGTCGTTGTCTCTATCTTCGCCGTGGTTTGAAGAGGTTTCGGCGTAATGTTGATCGCCTTCTGCGTGGTTTTCGGTAGCGGTTTAGCTCTCGTAGGTTTTGGAGTTGTCGATGGCCCAAATATATTCCCACCAAGGAGAGTCTGCCACAGGAGACCAGCGAAGCCTAATGGTGCTTGAGTGGTGGTTTTAGGTCGAGGAGTGGTCGCTGGTTTAGCTTTGACAGTTACAGGAGCCTTAGTGGTACTTATCAAACTAGTCGTTTTGATCGTAGTCGACGAAGGAACTGTGCTTGTCTCGATTCTTTCGGTGGTGGTCGTTGTAACCGGCTTCCAAGTCACTTGCACGGGTGTCGAGCTACTAATTGTTGGTTTCTGACTGGTTGGTTGCTGCGTCTCTACTGATTTCCACGTGGATGTCGAGGTTGTCGACGACGGAGACAACTCGATTATTATTGGCCCCGAAGGGGATTTCGTCGATGATTGGTAAATTGAATTTCGTGGAGAATTTTCGATGTTGATTGCTTTTGGTGATCGAGTTGGTCCTGGATTCTTCAATGCCAGTTCCAGTATCTGGAAACAGAGTATACGAAGAAACTTAATTAAAAGTGACAGTGATAACCAGACAAGACTGATGTATTGTATAGTCTCTTTGTAAAATAATTTTTTCTCGCTGATGAATTAAATTAAATTTATATTTTATTGGATTATATTTTATTGGATATTATATCTAATAATAAATAAATAAATAGTAATAATTGTCGTTAACTTCTTCAATTTTTGTCAGCAAGTAACGTTATCGAGAGATGACATATCGAACAACTGTTGACGCAGAATAAGGAAGGCCGTTTGCAAGGTTGTTCTAGTCCATTCACCGTGACTGGTCGATCATGTGATCTGCGATTGTCGCTGATCCATCGTTATATCTTCCAGAGCAGGGCGTGACAAAAGATAATCAGTGACCTACCGAATTTTTCTTCTCGCGAGTTTTATATCTACGCTTGTGAAAAAACGCGAGAAAGGAGTTTAGATCCAAAAGACAGGAAGAAGAGAATCGAAGCAGCCTCCAGCTCGATAGCACTAGAAGTACAATGTTCGTTGCACAATTATGCAAAGGAGTGAAAGGCCGTGCTGAGATCATTTAACGTCCGCGTCGCGACTTGTTTCTCGATTTTCTCGTCGCAGATCGAACGATAATTGCATCCAGCCTTCGACGATGATCGCGTTAGTGGTTCAATAAGAATCTTATCTTTCAAATCCCTTGTGCTTTCAAACAAATTTAATATCACATATGGCACATAGTATTAATTCAATACGGATCTTATTTCTTATATCCCTTCTTCTTCGTACTTTTAAGAAAACGCTATTTCACACATTTATTCGTGTACGTATAAAATATAGTACTCTATTTGATTGAGACACAGTAGAGTGTAGTTTTCATCAAGGCTATTATTTAGATATTCCAAATACTTTACTTTTTACACGTTCAGGTATCACGTAGCCATTATATGATACGTCAATACTGAATATATAAAATATTATTGCACACGTTACGTACCTTATTTGCGAGGAGCTGCTCAACTTGTGTGAGCGTCTTCTGAGTGGTACTCCGTGAATTACTTTGTAACTGTAAGAAAGTATATCCATGATCCGTTACAGAGATCTATACATCATTTGTCAAACGTTTGAAACAGAAAATGAATTGCATCTTAGTCAATTTCTTCGATAAATTCTGAACATCCAAATTAAGAGTATGCGTTAATATTAATCTTGTAAAGACTTCTAAGCGGCGGTATCTACTTACCAACGAATTCAGAAAGACCAAATCGTCGAACGTAGTACCAAAAGCATTCTGTTGTTGGGGATTCAACAAATTCTTTTGCAAGTCCGACGAATCTGTTTGAGAAGATGTTGATGTTCCTACTTGCGATGCGACATTGGGCCTTTGAGCCGTTGTTGCAGGCTCTGGAGTAGTGGTACGTGCTGTTGTCGTGGAAATTGTTGGGGCCATTGTCGTTATGGTTGTTGGTACCATTGTAGTAGTACTAGTAGTAGTAATTGTTGTTATTGGTGATGCCATCGTAGTAATAGGTGTGGGAGTTGTACTGGATGCAACAGGCGTTGATGGCGGTGGTGGAGGAGGAATGGAACCTATGTTAGCTTTGGGAACCCCAATCGCATTAGAAAACGGGGTAAAAACCTCGACAAATGGATTTATCGGTCGTGCTATCGAGATCGGACCATTTGGTTCTGACGAATCGTCCTAAAAAAAGAGAACCGTTTACACAATTTTAGCTTCGATAAATAATAAAAAAAAAAAAAGAAAAGACAATCGAAATATTTAAAGAGAATTCCTTTTCTCAAGAAAGTAATTACAAGATTCCGAAGAACAGTTAGATATTCAGAGGTAAAGTTCAACGAATACGAACCAGAGTGTTTGATGCAACTGAAGCTGTTATTACCGGCGAGGAGGTAGTAATACCAAAGATCTGGTCCAAAGGATCCCTCCATGGGAATCCAGGCGGAGCTGTGACTCGCCTGTCTGGTTGATTATTCAGAAGATTCTCAAACGATGATACAGCAGGCGATGAACCCTCGTTTGCAGCAGTCTAAATAATATACTTAATAAATACAAACAATATATAGTGTAATAGATAAAATAATGTAAGAGATATAATGTCTGTATAATACATGACTTGAAAATTAAAAATTAGTTTATCTTCTTGGTTTTAATAAAATATGTTACAAAGATCAACATGGTATCATAACTGATGCTCATCTTTAGTTTCCAAGATATACACAAAAGAATTTTTGACATTATTAACAACGTGGTGTAAAGTATACTCTTTTTTTTTATAAATAACTGGTAATTAACAGTATTTTACAGATAATATTCTAAATATTTTACAGACAAGTTCAAAATACAGTAGAATCTCTACAAAAAATATTTTCTAGTAATAGATAGTTTCTTTTGTACTAAATTATTTATGCATAACGATGTTTGGGAAACAATATTAATCGAACGTAATGTAACGTAAGGAATTATGTTGAGTTAACATTTCATTTCATGGATAATAGAAACGTCATATACACAATCTTTCCACAATTTCAGATAGCAAACAAAAATTTAATTCAGATGCATAGATTAACGATACATAGTAAAAAGGAATATCTCCACAGAAGTATTTATATTTCAGAAAAAGTTAAAAGAAAAAAGAATACAACATCTTTACAAATTCTATTATCCAACGTTCCATCATCCAAAAATCCTACTAAAAAAACAACTTTCTCTTCCCACTAGTTTTAATTCGGAAATGAGAGACTTTACTGTATTTGAGGAACAATATCTCAATAAAATGCGCAAGCGAAGGACAGAAAGCTGTTAAATTCCTCTTATTCGTTCAACTTACAGCTACCGAATTTATATTCACGCCGAGAACGCGTGGGTTAGACGTGGAAGCCCCATCGGTCCAATAATTGACGAACTTGTCCTGAAACATTCGACGTTGCTCTTTTTTCTTTCTTTCTTTCTTTCTTTCTTTCTTTTTGCTGCGGAGATATGTTGCAGCGCCGAAAGAATCAGCCGCGGCGTCGTTGTAAATCATGTTCTGTCTCTCTTGCTTTCTTACCTGTCCGATGTACACGGAGCTGCGTTGACCTCCGGCCTCTTTCGTCCTGGTGGCCTCGTCCCTCTCTCGATCCTGGACGATACGACCGCCCTGTGAATCGGTCGGCGGTCGACCGGTACTTACTATCGGCGTCACCGACGCTGTCCCCATTTGCGTATTCAACAGGGCATTGCTCTAAACAATGCAATATCGCACACATTTTTTTAAACTGCTCGAAATGAACCTGCATCTTGAAGGTTATACGAAATACCGAGATGAGATTAATAGCGAGACTTTGATCGATCGTTCGGCAAGGGGGAAAAATAACATCCGTCTCCAAGAACTTTTATGACAATGATCAGTAACAGACACTTGTTTATCATACAAAGTACAAGTTGAAAAACGATGTAATTGAACAATTTTAATTTTTTAACTTCCAATTTCTGGTTGAAAATGACAATTATAAGTGACCAGAAAATTTCTTCATCGTTTATTATTATCGTACGTAACCAAGAACATTTAAGGCAAAAGAATAATTATCTTGTGAATTTTTCCATTCTTAGTTACAACAAGAATGGTAACTGTATTTTAAAAATAAGAAAAATTGCAATTGCGGTGGAATTCTGTTCTATATGGGGTAGATGAAATGATAATCACGTAAATGATATAAAAAGTCAAGATTCCTTTAGAGAAATGTTTCCACCTCTAGGATCGTTTTTCAGTAGAAAAAAAGAATTGAAATTTAAAAATGTACATGATAATAACGAATAAAGAACAATCGACTGATATTTCGCTATAATCGAGGGGCCTCGCTGAAATAATTGGTGGGAATGAACGATGAATGAAAATTATATTATTTTCAAATCCTATTTCGAAGAGTTTATCGAATCCTATAAAATCCTTCTCTCTGCGTTATTTGATTTTCTTTCCTTTTCATCACATTTCGCACGGACAGTTTCACAAATTTTTGAACAGTGAACATTTCGAAATGTAAACCTTCAAACCTACCGAAAGTTCAGTGCGTTTCAAAGTGCGCGGTGCACGAAAATGACGAACATGCGACACTCACACACACGATAATTATTTACAAATTTACAGTGAAATTATGTACAACTTTCCACTATTCAATTAAAACAATCTGTATGGAAATATTATATTTAAAATGAATTAAGTGAATTAAGTTGAAGTAGGCATTTGATAAATTCCTTCTTAACATCAAACTGGATTGAAATATAGACTTTAGAGTAACGTGGACTAAGAAACATAATGAATTTAGAAGAAAGACAGTAGTGTAATTAATCGACACGAAATTGGAAAATTAGTACCACCAAAGAATCTACTTCAACGAAACCAAAGCGTTAAACAAGAAGCAAGTATTCCGCGCCGTTGTTGCCATAAAAATTAGAAGGTCGATTGTAATTAAAAAATTACATTATAAGAAAATTATATTACGTATAATTATATATTATATATTGATATGATCCGTATACGATATCATATAATTATACATATGTATAATGAGGAAAGAAATAATTAAATGAGAAATTAAATGTCGAAAATTTCCAAAAAAATTTCAAACAAAATGTAAAAAAAACTTGTTAATATTTACAGCCTAAATTGAGAAAGAAAGATCCCCAATCCGAAAGTTTAAAAATTCACAAAATTTTAGGGATGTACGAAGTAACTTTTAAAACAGAAGTTACTTTTAATTAAAATTATCACGCGAAGAAAGATTTATCAATTATTTACAACCTTTCACTAATTACAGTAAAATATACTTAAATATAAGTATAAATATAAATATAAATCTTTTGCTACATGATAGTCTCAAAATTTCTTCTCCATCCCTTTAAGGACATAAAACTTACAGCGAATGCAGAAAAGTATCTCTAAAATTTCATAATTTCCCGAATTTCCAGGTTGAAGATCTTCCCTTGTTCGACTATCCAATGGAAGCTTTTTTTCACCTCCCTTCAGATTTTATGCAACAATGACAGCGATGATCGTCGAAAGAGAGGACGTCGAAAAGTGACACGTCAAGCGAGAAATAAACTGAACTGATTCACTTGGAACGGACTGTGTACACGTGCGTGCGCGTATACGAGCAACGGCGCACGTACGGCTAACGATCGATGATGAACAGGAGATTAAGAGATACCGTTTCGTTGATGCTCGGGAGGCTAGCAGGGGTACCAAGTGGCCCAGTATTATCGGGTCCACCTCCATTGGGGCCGACGATCGCGTTACCAGAAAGGCGAGCATCAATGGTGCCGGGAGTTTGGGCGTTTCTCGTCGTTTCAGCGACAGGTCTACCGTTATTATCGTACACCGGGCCTCGATACTGATTGTAAGTGCCTTGGTTAGCCTGGTTATAATACGGTCTGGGTGGTGGCCTGTTAGTGGTAGTGGAAGTGCTAAGTGTGAACACAACCTCGACCGGTCTCCTAGGTGGGTCCGGTATTATCGTTCCATTCGGGAATTTCCGGACCAGCCTGCCATCCGGGAAGATACCGAATATCACGTACGGGCTGTCCACGTTCCTAGCATCGATCAGGTTGTCCTCTGGCCGTTTCCTCACGATCGTTTTGTTCGGATAGATCCCGTACACCAGGTAGTCGCGTAGAGGCGCTCTGGTGCTCGAGCTCGTGCTGAACCGCGGAGCCGGTGTCAACCTGTTGCCACCGAAACGACCTAGATACGGTGTTGCAGGACTCTGAAAAGTTAGCCTAGATTGGGCGATAGTTGTTGCCTGCGTTCCAGGGGTAGTTTGCACGGACATGATCGTTGCTTCGGTGGGAACACCTCCAGGTGTACTCGCGAGAGTTGGCGTCGCAGTTGTACTATCCGACGAAGCTGGACTCGTCGACGTCGTGGTTTCAGTAGACACGAGATTCTCCTCTATATTGACCGTAGTGGTAGCGGTAGTTTCTGTCAGCGGGGTGACAGTGACGATGCCCATTGTTGTTGTCTGAGGTGTCGATGTACCCCCGTCAGGCACGCGTCCTATACTCGTCGGCGTCGTCGTCTCAGTCGTGGTCGTCGCCGTCGTTTCGACCGAAAATGAAGTGGTTGTGGCGGGAGAAGTGGGAGATTCGGTGAGGAGCGAGGGTGTGGTCGAGAAATCTGGGATCGTGGGAGTTGAAATTTCGGTCGTTTGGCCGATTCTCGAACCTGCCGTCCTTTGGGCGGTTGTTGACGTGGTATCCTGGAAACGGGCAACAACAGTTGGAGTTTCGTTCTCGAGGGCTGGGGTCGTTTGGGGGATATTTTCGCTGGGCGTATTAGTAGTAGTTCCCGTGGATGGCATTGGACTCGACGTTAGCAGAGACTGGTTAATAGCGACTCTGTCCATGAAACTAACATCCGATGGCGCGGTGGTTGTAATTGATAGCGTGGTGGCTTCGGGGGTTTCGTTATCAGCGATTTCGGTGGTCAAAGGTACCAACTGAGTCGTGGACTCTGTCGTTTGGTTAGTTTCCACACGTTGGACCGAGCCTGTGGTAGGCGCCGTCGTGGTTCGATCGGTTTGATTCGTTTCAGCGGGTACAAATGGTGCGGTAGTGATCGTATTTACAAGAGAAGGGATGGTTTCGGGAGCTATGGTAGTTACATCGGATTCGAGAGTGCCAGTGTCTGTCACAAGCTGTGGTGTTACGGTGGTTGCCGCAGGTTCCGTGACACTTGCTGCAACCTGGTCAGAAGCTGTTTGAGAATTCGTCGTTGCGACTAAATTTGACGAAAACAGATTGAACGTGTTAGTGGTTAGTTGGTAGTTCACGGTGGATGTGACTGTGGTATCTGAGCTTTGTGTGCTGATGATTGTCTGTGTCTGAGTCGTAGCGTCGGGATCTACCGATCCTCTATTCGACAGGGTAACTAGCGACCCGATTTCAGTCGTAAACTCTACGGGGGTCGTCGGCTCTACGATCTCGGAAAAGGGTCCTAACGCTACCGGTGTGGTTTCGTTCCGTACACTCTCTACTTTGTCGTCAGACACGTTACTCCGAGGGTTCGTTGTCGGTGTGTCTGTCGAATTTTCAGAAGATATGGCCGTAGTGGAGTCTACCTCGTTCTGGGGAGTATCAACGAAGAAAGTAGAAGATTTGGGCGCAACTATGGTGGTCGACGTTGAGTCGACGCTCTCTGTCGTGACGTCCAAAGGAACGGACGATGTTTCCGTAGCTTGAGTCGTGCTGAGTACGTCGTTCGATAAACTTGGTCGGTCTATCTCTTTCCCAGACGTGACGTTCGAATTTTGCCTTACTGTCGCTTCTTGGCTATCGTTTATCTCCTCCGAAAGGAGTGTCTTGGCAATGGACATCAACTCTGTCAACAAAGTGTCGTTCGTGGAAGTGACGATCGACGCGGTGGTTACTTCAACGTCTAACGTGGGGCTCGAGAAGCCGTTCGAATCGCTTACGGTGGTTGGATCTGTGTTCGATACTGTCAGAGAGTCTTGTGTGACTGTTGCTGTAGTTATTGTTGTTGCCGCTGTTGTGCTTGTGAACGCATTCAATTCGTCCTGCGTGTCGACTTCTCGACTGGGTACCATTGCGGATGACGAAGTAGTGATCGAACCTACTGCGTTTTGGGTGGTCACTTCTTCGGTCGTTCCTAAACTCGACTGGTCCGTCGTAACTCCTTGACTAGTCGTCGTCTCGTCCCTCAATTGCGACAGAGACTCCAAACTACGGTTACCGTTCGAACCCGACGCCACGTTCGATATTTCCGTGTCGATCGCGAGAGGCAACGTGGTCGTCGAGTCTTGACTCGGTAGCATGGTCGTCGACAGAGTCGCTTGCAATCGCGATAGAATATCTTCCGCGAGATCTATCAACCTGGTCCGAATCGTGGACGTGGACGTCGTCGTGGTTGTCTCCACGTCATTCGCGTTATTCGAATCCATCACGGTCGTTGAAGCATCGGTCGAGCTGACATCAGCTATCTGCGTGACAGTAACGTCAGACAGTGGTATAGTATTGATCTCGGGATTTTCGGAAGTAGTCGCAGTGTTTGTGACGGTTGTCGTCTCTGTTGTATTCTCTGACACGTCTACTCTGGACGTGACGTCGAGCTCGGTACTGCCAGCTTCAGAGACGGAGCTCGTAGTCGAAGCATCCGTGGTAGAACTTACAAGTTCCTCACTCGTCGTAGAATTTCGAACGTCTTCTGCATCCGTGGCGTTCGTCGTCGTTTCGTCCGCAGCCTGCGAGGACGACTCTGTGCTAGCTGGCTCGGTGACAGGCACAGAACCGACTCTGACGGAGATCTGTTCCAGAGTAGAAGACGAATCCGTACTGGTGGACATTTGTTCGGTACTGGAAAGCGATTCTGCGCTGGTGGATGCTTGTTCGGTACTAGAGGACGGTTCTGCGCTCGTGAAAACCGAGTCGGTGGTCGTAGGGGTTTCAGGGACTCCTGCGATAACTGAGGGAGTGGAGTTCTCCGGGTCCTCGGATAATCTCGGGGTCTGTGTGCTGTCCTGAGTAGTGTCTGGGGTCTGTGAGCTGACGGTCGCTACAGTGGGACTTGTCGTGTCATTGTTAACGTTATCGCCGACGACGTTAGCGATCGCAGTGGCGTTAGAGTCTACCTGGGAAACCCTGTCAGATCGTTGCTCTTGCAGCTGTACACTCGCGTTTCGCAATAACTGTTCGTTCCTGATGCTGGCTGACTCCAATGCCTGATAAAGGGTCAAGAATTTCGGCTCGCCAGGGCTCGAGATGTCGATCGGTGGTGCCGAGCCAGAATTCTAGAAACAGAAATTTCATGCGTGCAGGAGGTGCTGTATGTATATACACGAAACTCAGTGCCGGGTCTCTTCCTTCTATGTATGTATGTATGTATGTATGTACAGTCTCTACGTTGCGTTAACACACGTCTGTCGGTGTATTTACAATGACAGGGAGATCCGCACACGACACGATCGTTGTTCGTTCTTTAAGACAATCTGACGTGCAACTAAAGATTATGAAAGTTTGTCGATCATTTCGTTGATTAAACAATCGAGTGAGCATACATACACCATCTCTTGGTAATGATACGAACTAGGCAAAGGAAGAGGAGAAACCGAGGTTGCTTGAACGCACCAAGGAACACGGGCATTAGCAAAGCAACGGTGAACTAGAAACTCGTTCTTCGGGCGAAGGATCGTTGATATAGAGACTGGTTGCCCCGCTCACTTTGACTTTTTTTTTTCTCTCCTTTTCATCGCGATTTCTCACAGCTGTTGATCCTCTCTCACAGAGGTCTCCAGCGATATGTCTTTGGCAACAGCTGTTGGAACAACGTTGGAACGTGATTCCGGATATGATTCGAAATAATTCATAAAAATTGTTGCGCGTTGAAAATTCTTAGACAGAATTGAATTACGTATGTTGGTGATGCTTGCAGATTGTTTGCACGTCAATCGATAAACGGGCTGAAACTCGAATTTGGAGGTACTTGTTGAAGAAAATGTCCGAGGTCGAGGCTGTCCCGAGGGAAAGTAAATTCGTGGCCTTAAATATCTTTCTTTGTTTCTTAGTAATTGGATCGACTTGCATACATGCTTCAGATTATTGCACAGTTGAGACAATTTTCACGTATACACACGTAACACAGCATCCATTTACTTTCACTCGTTACCTCGCTTCAAACACCGTGAAACGCACGGTTCGCGAAAATTTGCCCGCGTAATCAGAATGTGCGCTCGTATTCGAAAGTTCCGTTTCGTTACGTCGAATTTCAACGAACCTGGATCGGAGCGTAGCACAGTTACGCTTATTCAATCCTCGGTCGATCCATGAAAGTCGTGGGAGTATTCATTGAAGGCAGAATCGTACAAATTGATTTATACTACAATCGTTACGATGATACTGATTTATTCTGACTTTCTGGACTTTTACAGAACGTTAGCGTCGAAAACAATAATATATTTTATATTTTAGAAAATGAAACAACGTATTGGTTAATTAATTGGTCGATGTTTTCCAAATACGGTTTCTCCATTTACGTTTAATGATCCTCGGTGTAATTACTATATGGTACGAAAGAACAATTCATGGACGCGATTAAAAATAAGAACGGACAACTGCGTGTCGCGTGCGATCCAAGAACCAGAACATTTATTATCAAAGATATATTATATATGTGTATAATATTGTATAACACTGTGTATATGCATTATGGTGATAGTAAAACAACGTAAGTATCTGTACACATTAGTAAATGCAAATAACCCACGACAACAAGTAGCATAAATCACAAAATTAAAGGTAAACGTTAATCACAAATATGTTATATACTTTTTTGTTCGTTTTTTTGTGTTACTTATTAATCTTTTTTTTTTCTCTTTTTATAATTTAAAGAAAGTTGCAGAACAAGAATTATTCACGATATCTATCGTCCGGTACCTATGTGGGAAAACGCAAGATTATATTAACAAAGTATGAAATGAATAAAAAGAAAAAAGAAAGAAACATCTTTTAATATAATCGACGATATTTTAGAGAGAATTCAATTGTGGACGACGAATACGCTGTATCAATGGAAAGAAAGAATGATTAATAATTAGCATCTGACTCAAGCTTGGGCAAATTCTATTCGAAAAAGACAAAAAAATGACAATTTGAAATAACGAATTACTTCTCATTGTCGTTTTAAAAAGCAACACAGAGACAGCACACTTCCATTCAAATCAAATATTTTTCATTCGAATTAATTTTATTGAGACAAAATCTTTAGATACTGGATGTGTAGTATAAAAAAATTGTTTCACACAATAATAAAATCGAGAAAAATCATTTGCTCGTTCAAATAAACTAACTGTTACTTCCAGATAATATCGAGTCAAGTAAGATTATTTAAATATTTATTATTTAAATAATCATTGTTCGAACATTGCCCAAGCCTGATCTGACCAAGTGTGAAAATCCAAATGATTAGTTCAATGCAGTTGATTCATTATTTATATCGATGTCATTAGAATCGAGACTTCCAGACGGAGTTGTGATGACACCAATGTGATCGGTCCACGATGGTGGCGAGACTGCTCCGATCTCCTCGGCTACCTTCGTCGTGAAAACCTTTTAAGCACACAAAAAACGACCGACTGATTGTTAATCACCTGCAATTTTCTTCTCCTGCCGCGTAATCTTACCTTGGTTAATCATCGTCACGATCCATTTCTTTCGCACACGACCTTCCATAATTTAACGCTACTTTACAGTTTTTCTTTTATCGCGAACCAACACTCTTATAATCTAATTATTACGTCATTTCGAGTGAATGATATCGGATGAATTTAACTATTGAGAAATTACGACGCAAAGTGATGAGCTGTGAGTGGATTTCTGTGCAACCTCGCATCGTTGGAAATATAATTTACAAAGGACACTTCAGGTGTTTTAGATATTTCAATTTATACGTATTCTGTGCTCTTTAATATGTCCAATAAATATGTCAAAATTTGCAGTCTAGTATTAGGAAATAACATCGTATAGTGCCTTATTGTAAGTAATTAAAAAATAAACTAAATATTTCGAAGAATATAGGAAACTACTTAAAACGTTTGTAATCAATTTCTTGTTAGTATCTCCTGAATATAATTTATGATTCTGAAATATTTAATATCCGAAAGGTCTTACCTCTACGGGTGTAACTGGCGTAGTCGACGAACTAGTGATCGATGGCACAGTGGGCTGATAAATATTGTTTTGCTTTCTAACGAACAACTCCGCTCCTTTGTATCTCGCACTGAAACGGGGCGGTTGTCCACTCGGGGTGATTCTGGCTGGCGAATTCTGCGCGAAATGAAAAAGAGAAAAATATACCCGTTGCGTCGATATTACTCGATCGATTTACAAATTCTTCTTTTATAAAAAATTTAGTCTTATTAACCCCGTAAGATTCATTTCCATAATATTCCCGTTTAAAAAATAATGTTTCACACAATTTTATAAGCGTTTCTCAGATAATGAAATAAAAAGACTATGGAAGTTGTGCTAATTCTAAGAAAACAAAGCAATAAAGTAGAAAGTTTAGCGAACACTTAAAGGGTTGATAAAATCCCAGACAATTGACGTTTCATCGAAATAAGAACAGGGTGAATATTTACCGCGTTGTTAACGTTACTGTACGACTCGGAGAACACAGGTGTCTTGTTACCAAGAGAGCTGAGCAACGGTGCCACGGTGCTTCTCAGTTGCTCGAGCAGCGTGTTGTTCCCACCGAGGAACGTGCTTCTGGTCGGATTGAAGATGTTCGAGTTGCCAGTGTCCCCGTTACTGCTGTCGATAATCCCCGATGTCGACTCGTTGGCGATCTTCAGGCTCATTCGCGGTTCCTGCGCTACCGATCGAGGTGACGCTGTCGTGGCCCTCAACGTGGCATGGTACTTGGTCGATCTAGGCGTGATGGCGACTCCTGCACGCCTGTCGACCTTGGTGCTCGACTCGACTAAAGTCGTCGGGACCTCCGAGTGTCTTCTGTAGGTCGCTGTTCTAGGACGAAATTCGAGCTTCTTCGTCTGAGTAGCAGGCCTCTCCGTGGTTATCGATCCGTCATCGACACTATTCACCAACGACTTCTTCCTCGAGTATCTGCTGGTTGGTACTGGCACTTTCGCGGTGATCGTAGCCACGTCGTCCGTCTTCTTCCTCTCGTCGAGAGAAGACCTCTCCTTGGCTCGTTTGCTGTAACGTGGTCTAAATATGGGCTTGCCAGCGCTGTTGGAGAATTTCGTTTTCTTGGCGGCGTCGTCCTGCTGCGACGTTTGCGACTTCCTATGCGTGGGGGCGTAGGGTTTCTTAGGTGACGGCGTCGTGGACCTCTGTTCGATCGCCGTGGACTGCTCTTGCAATTGGAATCTCGTGTTGCGCGACTGATAGACGTAGGGTTTCTTCGGTTTGACGGTGGTGACGTGGTCGCTGGTCTCGGTGCGTCGAGTGGAGTAGAGGGAAACCTTCATGTTCTTGATCGTCCGGTCCTCTTCCTTCGACTTCTTTCCTGCCCGACCACCGGACAGACGAATCCTCGACGAGTCGACGGCAGTCTCCGATCCCTGTTCCGCGAGTGGCATCGCCGAAGGGTTCGTGGATGATACGTACGGCTTAGTGGTCTCCTCGATGGCGGTTCTCTCCTCGATCGAGATCGAGGTGACCATACGTTCAGCAATGATCCGCCCTTTCTTTAAACCGTTCGGTCGGCTGGCGATCTTGAACGAATCCTCGTGGTCTTTCCTCGAGGATTTCACGTGAACCTCTTCCCGAGAGCTTTCCACGGAGGTGGAAGGCCTGTTGCTACGTCCTCCCGATGCCGTGGCGGCGGGTTTACCGTGTTCGGCGACCATGCTCGTCTCGTCGAGCACCGGCACGCCACCGGTTGCCCTCGGTTTGCTGAAAGAGGAGGCCGTGGTTGTTGCGTCGAGATCATTCTCCTCGATGTTCAACTCTGGCTTCACTAACCTCCTAGCCAGATCCAGCTTCATCCGCGATCTTTCAGCGAACAGAGCGGCCGACGATTTTTTCACCTGAAAGGGTCGTTCAAACAGCTCCGTTTTAAGATAGTGGAAAACCGCTGTCGAGACTAAAGCCGGCTCCGGAAGCTCGAGCGGGAACTCTGTTAGTGCGCCACGGTCTCGACGTGGTTTCCATCGACAGGAGACGTTCTCAAGGTCGGTCAGAAAGCATACACTCACGACAGATCGGGGAACGAAGGACGGTACCGTATCGATTAGGGGGAGACGACATAGCGCGCGGCCGATATTTTCCTACATGAAGAATAGGAGCTTGAGGAAGCGTAGAAACGAGACGATCCAGGCCGCCATTTGGCTCGTAACGAGCTCGAGCCACGATTTCACTGTACTGGACAACAACTGGAAAGTTCAATCAGTGTTATCAGCTGACGCCGCTTCGAGGATACGTTTCATTTGGGTGCGAAAGAAAGAGAGAGAGAGAGAGAGAGAGAGAGAGAGAGAGCGAGGTGTGAACACGACCATCATATTCTTTTCTGTTTTTTCTTTTTCTTTTTGATTTTTGACTTTTGGTGAACGATCCATGAAGAGACGGTGACGGTGACAAACGCGGTGAATCGATGTACAAAATAACGCAAACCTGACTCCAAGCTTTTCTTTTTATACGCAATAAAAATAAATGATTGGCCGGTAGTTTAGTATTTGGGACAATTCCAACCAGGCGGTATATCAATGGAGATCTTATCGCTAGAGAAATCTATCGATGGGTGTTAAAAGTCTTCCATTAGAAAGTTTTCATGACGAGTCTACTTTACACGAAGAATAATTCACCATCAGGTTTGATCAACACGTACGTATGTATACATACGACTGATAAATACATGTATAACTATATAAAATTAATACTGTTTCTTCATTAGTCATACGCGAGAACGAATAAAATTTATACAACAAATAAACGAAATTCAACAACGCTGTTCTAAACAATATATATACAGTACTACAAATATTGGCAAGAATCATTGTATTTCTGAATTATATCAAAAATATTCGAATAAAATTGCTTTATGTGCAAAGAGAACAGGATTGTATTATTTTTCTCACGTACACACGTTAAGCTCGTAAGAAAAGTTTCGAACGAAGAGCTCCAGATATCTCTGACATCCATCGATAAGTTCCTCTCCTGATAGCACTTTTAATGTACCACACAGATGAACATTGCCCTAAGTAATTAAACTTTCGCCAAATGGTTAACTTCGTACTAATGTGAAACTATTTTGTCGCTCGAGTGTGGAAAAGAAAAGGTGTTGTATCGTTTGACAGCTATTCGAGGATGGTTCTTAAAAGCGTCGATCAAGCGATTAGCTGCGGTGAAGAAAGTGATGTAACTCTGTTTCTCGTACAGTCATGAAAGTTCATTTTGTTACTCTGGTCTAGTTTGTTGTAAATTATAGCGAGTCGATCTCAGAACGAATAGAAACTCGTAGCAATTTTGGGCAACGATCGTGAAAACAATTTCTAATCCGACAGCTTTCCTGTGAAACGCGGGTTTCTTTACCGACGATGAAGAATGAAATTGAGAACATTTGAAAAAATTGTAATTAGATTGGTCGATTTAATGAAACGAAACAAATCATCGTTGAACATTGCTCTACATTCTAACAACCCATTACCGTTAATTCTGTTTGGTGTCTTTTACTTGGGCACAAAGGATCTTTGCAGACTCAATCTCGACGTAATTACAGAATGGAAAATATTTGTTCATGATTTCGAACGGAGAGTGTCATGATCCCATAGAGTAGAACCGAATGATTTCATTGGCTTCGTGGCAAATTGCGTTTTCCTTCAGTCGCGTTTAAATTCTGCTTCTGTCTTTCGCCGTGAAAAATTTACTACTGATTCTTAGAGGCAATTGTAATTAAAAATAATAAAAAAAAATACGGAAAAGAAGTTTCTCGGTAATAAAGATCGGACAACCCGTTGGTTGTATAATCGATTATATAATGACTGAATTGCAAATCGAGAAATTCTTGTAAATTTCATTTTCTATCGTTTCGTCTGCGAAATTTTTGAAAAATTTTCAACGCAATCTTAATAATCACAAGTACAAGGATAAATGCAAGCGATAAGTGTAGCAATATATAGTTTAAAGTGAAAGTCACGAAGTTGAGACATTGTGGAACATATATCGCACTTATAAATATTTGAGATCATTTCCACTCAAATAAATTTTATTTCATTGTAAGCGACTGCAGTGTCCGTTTCTATACTTATTAAAATCAAAGTCACCTTTATTGACAAAAAAAATTCAAAATCTTCCATTTCTTCAACCGCAAAATTTCCTACACATAATTATTATCGCTGGCTAATGAGCGATAAATGTAAAGTGCAACAAACCTCCATTGTTTGTACTATTGGAATTCATATAATAAGAGTTCATTGAGCTCTCCCCTTTGCTAGTAATTTTTCGTTCGCGTAACAAGAGTTCTGGTTCAAATAAATGGATTTAATCTGATCATTCCAGAAACCTACGATAAACAAGACAACAAGATAAACGTGTCATTTCATTCAGGTGATCTCTTTCGGGATACATTGACGTTACCTCACTAAAAATAAATCGGTACGCGTTACATTTAAGTAGGTTAAACAAACCTTCACTTTCACCAACAGGGATTCCAAAACAAAAGAGGCTGAACGAAAATCGAAAACCAGTTTACAGACTGCGTAATGCACGCCGAGCCTTGGATAACCAGAGTTCGTTGAGTGAGACACATTTTCGCTCGTGAACGGGAGCAGAGAGTAAAAAAAAAAAAAGAATCTATTTCTGAAGAACGATCGAACGAAACATGCTCGTTTGGACCTTGAGAGAACTCCACGTCGAGGATTCGTCGTTCCTCGTGTTAAAAGGGATATCGTTTCGATCCAGTCGTGTTTGGAGGTGGACGATATCGTCGAGGCAATCGAGATCACGATGCAACCCGAGATTTCAAAAGCATCCGACTTCCCTCGAAGTCGTGAAAGAGAGACATCGATTTTTCACCAAACACCAGAGGGAAGCTTGTCTTTCAGTCGGCGTTCCTTTCTCTTTGTTAATCGCGCATCATTGTCCAGTCTCGATTGGTCGTCAATGATGTTAGAAGCAGACAGATTACACAGTTTCGCGACCTTTCCACCAAACATTTTCGATATTACGCGGGTTTGCGTTTGATATTTCCGAGGCGAAAATTTAGCGCGAACATTGCGAAGATAGCGAAAGAAAAAGTCTCTGAGATGATCATATGGTATGTAGTATTTGCTAGTATACAAAGGAAGAATTATTTCTTAAACTACTGAAGATACAACGATATTTATTTTTCTTTGCAGGAAGCTTTTAATTACGTTGATTGTCTCGACGATGGTGACCATTCTACTTGTATAAATAATTTAGAACGATTAAAGCAAGATAACTGAAATAAAATAAGACAGATATTGACAAAAACGTAAGCTAGATATAATAGAGCCTCCCATGTTATCTCTACAATACTCTAGTACCATAGTAAATTATTTCATATATATAATAATATAATAATATATTTGATATTATGTATATTTATCAATATATATTAATAAATTCCATAATTGTATAAATATTATTGCACAATAATATACATATCAAACATATTATTATATAATATTATAATAATATTATAATATTATATTATATATTATTACAATATTAATATACATAATATAATAATATGTTTGATATTATGCATATTTATTATAAATATGAAAAAAATGTACCAAAATTTGACTAGATTATTAAAATTTACAGGATTTTACTAAAAAAAAATAATTACTGTTCTATAATAAATTTGATCATGTATCAACGTTTGCCGTAGTATACGTCCGACATCACATACGTTTCTGAAATCTCCAATAACTTAAGAAATAATTACACAAACCAACAGCACCGATATTTACATACATACAACATTCTCCTAAACTGCGGCAATTAGCACAACGAAACAACGCACAACGTACATACGTATTATATGTCGAAATGAATGCGTATTCACATTGACACGGAATAAGCGGGACACGAAAATAAGAAAGATTCTGAAATGCTGGTGACATCGACATAAACGTACGGCCAAGCACTTCCGTCGAAAGATGATTGACGAAAACGATGATTGACGGGCTTGCACTCGATCTCCCAGAAGCGCGAGAGAAGCTCCGCGAACGCATCAGATACACAGAGAACAAGCGATCGCGTAATGCCAATGATTTGTCTGTACTCTTACGCGTCGCAATCCTCTGCCATTTATCAACGTTAAGGGATTCACGACTAAACTTTCGTCCGTCAAAACATTTGCTGAAGCTGCGGTTTCGAGGTCGTCAGGCTCGAACGCCATCGAGTTGTTCCTCGAGCGCCGGCCATAGATCCTCCACTCTTGTTCCTACACGAATCAATTTCGCTTTTAATAATGCGAAGTAATCTGACTCTACTGATGACTGTCACGATAGAGATGGCACCGGAATATGTGTTTTCATGGGACACGTTCGCAGGAAAGTTCGCCGAACGATAGAGTGGTAATCGTGTGGTTTGTTACGTGCATGCTGATTAAGTTGTTCAGTGTTAGGAGATGTATAATACATTGTTCGATTTTTTTTTTTTTTACTGTCGCAGTCATCTGTCTTTGCAGTTCTTTCTTTTTTCTTTTTAGTTGTCTAGTTTTTATGTTTAGTTGTCTAGTGATTAACAGTGTGTACCATTTTCATTCTGTTATTTTACAGCAACGCAATATAGTGTCAGCGAAACGTCTACGTATTAAGGTATTGTCATAATGAAAGCTGATGACCGTTGAACTAGAATAAAAGCATAGAAGTATATGTTACACCTTATTAATTAAAAGATCAAGAGAGATATCATTCGGATGCTGTAAGCTGATTTGAAGGGCGCTCTGAATTCTTACCTCCAATTGCGTGCGAGAGGTGGTTTTTGGGGCTGGTATTTTCGTGTTGGTATTCTTCTGAAATCATACTTCTCAATTAGCACACGCCACTGTCCTTTATGAAAATGTAACGCAAGTCTCTACACGCGTGTCAAGCTTTCTTTCATGTATATTACACGTAGGTGTATAATCGTGCAACAACTACAACTCTTGTGACGTTAAGTTCAGAATTGCGAAGAAACACACAAAACCAATGATTGCATTGTAAATTTGTGTAAATTTTCTTATTTGAATATTCGTTGTTCAATTGATTCAATGTTGTTAACTTTTGAGTAGAAAATAAATAAATTTCTCTTTGAAAATATTCAAAATGTTCACGACTCTCCTTCTAATTTAATCGTAACATCCCAAGCGAGTCACAGAAATATTCGCAATATTTCTCAATTGCTGGCACTGAACGATCGACAATTGTCAGTGCAAATTCTGTAATCATCAATTTTGAAATAAGTAATTAATTACAATGCAAAGATGTCAATACAGATTAATTGACATCGACGAGAATTTTAAAAATTACAAAACAAAACAGATGCGAATCGCTCTACAATTGGCAATAACCCGCGATTGCGATCGTTTCCGACTACTTCTGTGATTTACTGTACGTTCCTCGTCCGTCCAGGCAAAATCGCGAACTCATTCAACATTTCCTCAGTGAAAGGTGGCCTTAATTCCGCCATAAATCCAATTAAGAAATAAAACTCACCAGCTGAGTTAACCTCGCCTTAAACTCGGGCGGATAATTGTCGCTCTCTTCACGGTCCGCGATCGCTTTGCCGTTCCCAAAGGTTTTGTTCCCTCTTCTGTAGCTCTTTGCCGTCGTTCTAGCCACCGTAGAACTTTCATCAATTGTTTGCAGCTTCTTAAAGCCTCTCCTCGAGCTGGACGTGGTAGAACTTTCCGTGGTAGTTGCCGCAACCTCGGTGCTAGTCGATTCGTCGTTCGGCGGTATTACTTCGTTCGTTTGATCCTTCGGCGAGGGCACGATCGTTCTCGAAGGGTTCGCGGTGTTGTTAAAATTGCCTGGTCGCCTTCTCAGCGTCCAGCCTGGATTTCCGTTTATCGGGGTATCGTTCTTCCACAAGATAGTTTTTCTAGGCTGCGTCGCGTTCGAAGACCCTTCCAACGAGGGTTTCCGACCTCTGAACCCCAGCCCGTAATTGAAGAAGTCCTCCTTCTGTTTTCGACCGCCTCTGCCTCTTCCTCGACCACGCCCCGACGCTTCAGTCGTCGAAGTGGAAGTCGTCGACGGTCTAGACGTGGATTTTGAACTTGAAGTAGTCGCCGGTGTCGTTGGTCTTACGGTCGTTACCTCAGAATCGATGGTTGTTACGTCAACGAGGACTGTCGTCTCTGGCGCAACGGTCGTGGTAACGTCTGTTCGAACAATTGAATTTTACTAGCTTAGAAAGATGTCTCGATTGGACAATCGATCGTTACACCCTTCCTTTTTTAATACGTTTGCAAACTGAATTACCGAATGTAGCAATGCCAAAGTCTGACAGTCAATGTGATATGAAATTTTAATTGAAAAAAGTGAAAGAACCTTTTCACGCGTCGTTAAAACCACGATACAGAAATTGAACCCGAGTAAATTATGAAACGTTCTTTTGGCAACAAGATTTTACTTGAAATTAGCAAATTATCTCACCCGTGTTCACAGGCGTGACGACGTCCGGTCTCGACCTGTTTCTCGATCTTCCACGCAAGTCCTGACCATCCTGTCCACGACTTTCAGTGACTCTTGAAACACCGTCGAGCACTCTCGATCTCCTCTCGGAAGAGCTTCTCTCTCCGGCCACTTTGCGCTTCGAGTCCCTCTCCGTACCGTCGTTCGAACTAGATTTCACGTTATTTTCCAAATTTCTGCCCCTGGATCTCGATCTAGACTCGGTCGCGGAGTTCCTCTTGCCGGGACTCTGCTCGGAGCTTCTCGAACGATCCCTGGAGACCGTACTTCTCCTCGAACTAACGACCTGTTCGTTAGCCTCCGTAGTCGTCGTGGAATCGCCAAACTTGGAGGAACCTCTTCGAGACCCGGACGAACCTCTGGACGATCCAGCAACCTCGGGATCGTTCGATCGTCCGCGATTCTTCGACCTTTCGGACCCTGTCCGACCAGACCTGGATGACTCTTTAGTGTCCGATCTTCTCTGAGAGCCATTCGTTACACGATTTCCTGTTCCGTTCACCACGAGCGGTATGTCGACTCTAACACTCTCGGATCCCGACAAAAGAGTATCCGGACCTCTTCGAGTAACGGGATCGTTCTCCTCGTTGTTCACCCTCGATCTACCGGACCTGGTGCTCCTCTCGATCCTCTCTGTCGTCGATCTACCTCTCCTGTACGACGTTGTAGTAAATGCATCCTCGAACTTCTTGTTGCTGTGCCTTCTAGACGTAGAAAGCTGCGTCTTCAGGTCCTTCTTCGAGTAAGTCGTTTGAATCTTCCTGCCGGTTCTGGATCTCGATGGCTCCGTGGTTGCCAGGAACACGGACGGCCCTTTGTCGTCCAGTCTCTCAGTGACTCGTGAGCTGTTCGACCTTCCGTTGGACGTTCTCCGTGAAATTCCTTCGACCGAGGCTCTCTGCTCGTTGTCCTTCGACCTCGTTCCCTCGTCGTCCTCGGCGAAATATCTTTTGCCATTTCGTCTGTTAACCGCCGGCTCTGTCTTTCTAACTTCCTCGACCTTCTTGTCCGACTCGTCTGTGACATCGATCGCTGTCGACGTGCCGTCTCTTTTGGCGGTTCTGACGATCGAGGATTCGCTGGAGCTTGATTCCGCATTGATCGTTGAAGCCTGGGTCGTTCCCTCGATGTTCGAGTACCTCCTCGACTGCACCGATCTGTCTCGGTTCGTTCTAGATCTCGACGAGGCTGACGACGCGGTGGTTGCTTCCTCCGGTGACTTGGAATTGTACTTGAAAGTGCCGCGATTCGCAGCCTTATGGTCGTCGGTCTGGACAAATTATTACCACTCGCGTCAATTATTTAATTATTCGTTATATCAGTAGTTTATTACGGTTTATTTGTCTTTCTGAAATAAAGTTTAAGGAACAAGATAGAGTATTCTTTCCTCGATACTAAATCAATAAATAAATTCCAAATGAATATTCAAAAAGAAGTTAAAATGATAGTTCCAAATGTATGTTTTTATTGTAGAGAGCTCAATGTAAAATCCATTCAGAAATCTCAAGCACCCTTTGCTTTCCAAATAAAACAAACGAAATGAAAATGAACTTTCTACATATTAAAAATTCATAAAAAATGATACAACTTCAATACTTTAAAGCAGCAGTTATAAATAAAACATTAATAAATATTAAAATTATAAATAAAATAAGAAAATTAGTATTTCTTCTGAAACTCCAACAGTCTCTGAAGTTTTTAGCTGGAGCGTATGTGTAAGAACACGTGTCGTAAAACCACGAAGATTCAGTTCCTTTGAGACAGCGACTTTTTCTCTAAACAGCGGTAACCAACAAACGTTAAACGCATTCCGACAGCAGAAGACCGAGTCGTCGTGACAACCTAATTGCACAAATTGCCCGAACAATGACCATTTAACTCAACGTAACCGCGTACGATGCTCGAGCCGGTGTAATTTTAAATAAATTAGCTGCACGCAGAGGACCATTCATTCAGAACCAAACCCAGACTGCTTTCGAATTCGCATTTAAAACATTCAAATTTATTCAAATGTATGCGTTACGCGATCATCGCCTTTCGTGCTTAAGCCTCGTAATAATCGTCGCGACGACGAAAGGATAAGACACGGATTCTCGGTCGAACGATTTCTATTATTAGGCCGACGTTCGTTAGATCCTCGTTAGTGAAAATTGTCGTCTAGCCGGATATTTTCCTATTAAGTATGGGCTTTGAAATCGTGGACGATCTCGGGGTGATCGAATCACAGTTTACGATGCATTCGAACGCGACGAGTTTCATTATCCGCTTTCCGTAAAGCGACAATTACGCGAGTAAAGGGCGTTGCGTCAGAGTTTCGAACGCGATCGATGAATCCTTTTGCAAGTTGAGCATCGATCGATTGAAATTTTTAGCTTGATCGGCCGGCTAATGCTAACGACCGGGGCTATTAATCGTCGAAAAATGTAGTAGACCGCGAGTCTTTACGCATTTGACTGGAAAATTTATAATTGCACAAATGCACAGATAGTTAAGTAAATGTGCAAAATATCCAAAGTATGACGCTCGTTATAATGTCCAGTGAGCGAAACAAACCTCTGTTTAAGTTCTATTTCCTTAATCATGCTCGTAAAAATTCGAATTTAAATACATTCGCAATCACATGTTTCCTGAATACAATAATTAATTATTACCGATTTATCGTCAAATTTGTGTAATTTTGTAATTTTTTAATTTAATAATTTAGTAATCTAATAGTTTTATAATTTTGTAATTTTGTAATGATTAGATTATTATTTAATTTAATAATATTTTAATTTTATAATATTTATAAAATTTAATAACATTATAATTCAATAACTTAATAATTTAATTTTGTGATTATTAAATTACTCTTATATTATATTATATATTAATTATTTATTTAACCATTAATTACAATTAGTGACTAAGGCAAGAATTTAATCGTTACTAATCGCGATTAACGTCTAAAATAAGAACTTGATCGTTAAGCGCCGATTAAGTTTTCGCCTAACTCTATCATAAATCTTGAAAAAACATAGAGATAGCCGACGTTGTTGTCAAGAGAAAACACCTTGCAGCGAACTCTTGCACAGACGAGCTACGACCAGGCGTCGATCGAACGCAATTAGAGCAAGAACAAGCAAGAATGTCATGCCACGTAATGGGTGACATTTGCTTTGACGATCCTGGCGTCGATGAAACGAAATTAATGTCCTTAATAGGCTAACGGATAATTTTAAACACATACGTGCTTGTTTTGTTCCGCGTGTGGAGTACATTAATTATAGAAAGTACATCGATATATACAGGGTGTCGTGGATTCTTATTCAAAAACATGGTACGCGAGTAAAGGCAGGAAAAGGTGTCACGTGCAATCATGTGACGGTAGAAATGACATGAAGAAAATAAGCCAAACGGAAAGAAGAGTTATTACATTTAAGACTTTGTTTTCGAGAAAATTGAATTTCATAGTTAGAATACATTGAATATAAGTCAAAATAAAATGAAGTCAAAAATAAGATTTTTTTTATAAGCTTTATTTTTTTAGAAAACTGAATTCAAAAATTTATGAACACGTACATTGTAATAATTCTTAACTAAAAAGTTCGAAGCCTATTCTCTTGAAAATAAGATTTTAAATGGAAAAACATTATTCCACGTTCTTCGTTAATTATTCCTGTTCAAATATATTTCAAATAGATGTAAATTTAAGCACAGGTATTCTTGACAAATTTTCTCGAGAACGAGAAGTCTTAAATGAGAAGATGTTTCTTGCTCGTCATGTGAATGAAAAGTGCAAAGAAATATCGATATATTTAGTTGGAAAAAATATACCCCCATAGAAGAAGCGAGAAAGACTGAGAAACAAATTGCTGATGGATCGTTATTACATCAGAAGGAGAAGAACAGGTTTATGAGAAGAAGTTAAGGTGAAAGTATCGCGATTGAGGAAGATATAAGAAAATTTTCAATTGCTTTGATTTTTTCAAATAGATGCTTCGTGTTCTTGAGAAAATTGTGAAGATGAAATTGTGAAATATTATACTGGGTTAATGGTTTTGAATGATGAACTGCGTACACTGTAGTTAAATGTACATCCAACAGTTATTAATAATATACACTGCAATTGTTGAAATTACAGGTGTGTGCTTGTGATTTAAATCAATCATCGTCCAGGCTACTTAATGTTCGCTTCTGATATTTTTCTGACTACAATTAATCGCGAAAATAAAATTATGTCTGTAATAAATTGGTCACAGACTTGTTGTGTTTTATCGAAAAGGAATTCATTAAATGATTGACAGATAATCCCTTACAATGGCTAATAAATTAACGACTCAACGTTTCATCCTTAAAACAGGTAACCGGTATTCATCTCAAATTAAAGTCATTGCCTGTCTAACGACAATAAACTTTATAAATAGATTCGTGATTTCATTTACTAATCATTAACTACGTTCAGTCACGAAATTAATTTAACCGAAAAAGTATCCTGACTTTGCAATCTTCCATTCTCAAAGAATTCACAATTTTTGTCAATTTATGATAACATCGTTATGATATTTATAAGTGCAGAAATATACATGATACGTATAAAATAATCAAAGTAAAGTAATCATTACAGTTTTTAGCAATGGCTAACAATTTTTAGCAAGTTTTTTACAATTTTTACAAATGGAGCGATTTCAGTTTCCAAAGTTTAGTTTTTTAATCAAGTCTACAAAAGAATTCGCAGTATAGCAATCAAGAAGAAAGTCCTTCAACCTCTTCGTGAATTTTCAAAGAAATTAATTGACCTAGACAAAAAAGGATTTCGCGAAGTAGAATACTGAAAGTGACGCTTGCTGCTCCATTATTATTTTCTTTCCGAGTAGTTGAACATAACATCTCAAATAGCAGCGGTCACTATAATTTTCCGTTGCGTTGACCATGCTGCCAGGAACTTTGTCCATTAGTCACACTCTTTCAATCGCAATAACGAACCAAAATGGTCTCTCGATGCTTCTCAAAAGTAAGAACCAAATGATTGATAAATTCTCACGAAAGGACCAAATGATTGATAAATTTTGACTTTTACAACGATACGATCGTCCATAGACGAATTTTCGTTCAAACGGACAATCTATTCTTCTGGGAATGAATCACGTTGCGAATATTACAAAACTAATTCGCTTGGTTCTTTGTGCGCGTGAAACAATGAGACTATGATTAAAAGTGAAACTGCTAACGCAACATTGTGATAACATTGGCGATGTTTCAGGATAAACGTTTTAATACGTCAATATCGTTCCACGCACAGTCGTTTTAACCTTTTACGTACATCCTGTGACGATGTTTAAAATTACTGCTTCTATCAGTTCGACGTGACAATAATTTCTTATTGTTAGACTGTGTTTGGAAATTTTTGTGAACTGTTGTATACCAATATTAAAGTTACGACAATATATTTGTATGACTCGTATGTACTTACTCTCTGATATTACGTTACATACATTAGAACGTATTTAACAGTATAAAAAAATATTTTTCTCTTTAATAATCATTCCTTGCAAGAATCAAGCAACAAATCCAACAAATCGATGTTATATTTAGTTAACGAAATTTCAGACAGACATCACGCTGTCACGCAATGATGGCGCATTGACGATCAAAACGTAAGTGGTTCCTCACGCGGGACAAGAGGGCTGTATTTACCAAAGAATTGTTTTCAGAATTACGATACAGAGGACAGTGACAGTTGTAACGTGGCTTGGCGTTCCAGTTTATCCTTATCTGCCTGCAAGGCACACGTAGGCATGAGGAATCGACGCTGAAAGTAAAAGTCGGTGTTTCACGTCACGTTACCTAGTCAACCATGCAGCCGAACTCGAGAACAGCCTTTAAACACGGCTGGCTGAATGCGCGGCTAACTACTGTAAATAGACCTGCAAAATAACCTCTCCGCTGAGTTTCCCGAGCACGAAACACTTCTTTCGCGACATTTTTGCTAAACCCGTTGAAATCAGAGTGATTCGAAAACGAATCGTTTCACCTGCTCACAGAAAGTGCTCGAACTGTGCTTGTAGCGACATACCTTTTATATGAACATATTGCAGCGTGTTTTATTCGACGCAATATGTTTGTATTTGATACAAATGTGCTATGGTTAACTCGTTCAAAAAAAATCTTCAATTTATCATTGCAGTAACTAATGTTTTATAATGAAAGCAGCGTCTTTGTACTGTGTTGTTTTATTATCATTAAAATAAGTTGTTGATAATATTCTTCGCTGGTTACACTTATTCCATATTCGGAAAATTCAGAAACGCATTAAACTACATTATTATAATTTCAATCATTCAATCAGACAGCCAAATATAGATCCTACCTGAATATGTTAACTCTAATAATGATATTTTGCCGAAAAATTACTCTACAATTGTATTCGTCGATGAGACTAAATACGATTTTTATATTTATATTTCTGTAAAACTGAATCTATTTCCCTAGTTTGTTCTAATGTAATGAATGTAAAATAAATTTATATTTAATGAATATTTAACAAACATATTTAATAAATGTTAAATAAATTTCTGACTAAATACACGTTAACATTAAATATCTTATTAATTCCCCTATACATCAGATCTTCAAATTGTTTCAAAATTTTGTCAATTACAATAGGCATCCTCGATTATAATCATAATGGAATTTTAAAACGTTTTATATAACACACATAATATAGGTATAAAATGTCATGCAGTAAAATGTTCATAAATGCCTCATTAAGTAATTATAATGTAAACACGAAACATGAGCTATACTTATTTATACGTGCACTTTAAAATGTCATCCGTTTTTATCAATGGAAAGTTAGTAATACCGAGTTCATTTCGGATCAAAATTTCATCGTAATTTATGTAATAAGTGTTTTCGTGAAAAGAAGAGCGAAAGAAATGGTAAAACGATCTGTGAAAGCCATTTTCTCAAGCTCCGATGAAACGAGAGACGAATCTCGATAAAAGTGACTCATTTTCGCTAAAGACGCGTGACATGGAAGCTTCTCCTCCATTAACTTGGCTGAGAGATCCAAGCGAACAAAGTTTTTCAATCTATGAATCGAAAAATTGCTAGATTACTACGCTAGATTACTACGCTAGATTCGTTCGACGAAAGATATTGATTTCATGGTTGAGGGAAACTCTATTTACGTCACGTTTATTAATAATCATATCTTGGCCGATGTGAAATTTATTAAACGTTCCCACTCAATTTTAGGCGTATCTAGAGTCGATAATACGATTTCATAAGTTGAAACTAGTTTGAATATTACTTTGCCACTGGTTCGTATATCTATATTTGATTTAAAATATTATTTTATAAAATTTCTATTTATAAATTTTAATAACACAATTATGATTTAAATATATCTTGCCGTGAACTATCAGGTTAAATAAGAAAAGAAGATTGAAAGGCCGCCATGTTGCTTTATTTTAATAATTCAGCATTTATACAGTACTTTAATAAATGAAAATATAGATATACGAACAGTACTTTCCATGAATGTCTTACTAAAGATCGCTTCTTTCCACTGCAATGATTAATCAAGCTTTTTGGTCGCCTCGATTTTGACACTCTCGGTATACAGCTCAAATCTCCAAAAAAAAAAAAAAAAAAAACAACACCTACGATTATAAATCTAATGTCAAAACTTCTATAAAATGTTATATGGCTTGCATTCTGTTAATTTCGGTGCTATTCAGATTGTGTTACTCAACTCTGCCGGTGTATCGGAACTAATTGAGAGATTTCGAAACGTACGTCGTTCATTAATTCCAGAATTACCACGGAACGACGTAAATTTTCGTCGGCGTTTCGAATTCTATCTGGTTAGAACAGAACGGCGTGACAGTTAGATGCCTCTGTGAAAAATTACGAATTGCTCAATCGGATCACTCTGTCAGCTCTGACGTTGAAACTTTGCAAAATGGCCACGAACCCACCTTCAATCTTATCTCGTGTAATCAAACCAATTTATCTCGAACCTGTGGAGCGTGAACTATTAATTCACTTCGAGCATTCTATGAATCCTGGGAAGCCATTAATTATATTCTCGCAATCTGTCATTAATAACGGAGATTCTTGACGTATCACCCTCGAGCGAAACGAGGTGTAGCCTCGGAATCCTTTGAAACTTTCAGCAGGGACGGCCGAGATTACACGAGATTGAAAAGTCGCGAACCGCGTAGGGAAATTAACGCTATGAATAACAACACGGGGCATTATCGTTTCGTCCTACGTCGCAATTACGTCCGCGCTCGATTTCGAAACGAAGTCGAGACAACAGTTTCTTTTACTTGACGCAAACCAGTCAGAGTGGCGGCCCAGATTATAATTGTGATATGCATATTCGTAAAAGAAAAAAAAAAAGGAAACTAAATCCGCCTAGCGGTAGTGGTATATCTGCGTATGTAATTAATAGGAGAAACATTGATGATGCTGATCAGTTGTTTTCTAGCCTCTGACTTTACCAATTTATTGTAGAATTTTAGAAATTCTATTAAAAAATAATTTCAATTGTTATTATTGTTTAGATAATTATTTTTTAAACAATGATTATCAATAATAATAGCTATTTAAAAATTATATATGGTAGAAATTATTACACTTGAAGAATCAATTCATCAGTAAGTAGAACTTCGAAACTTTGTCTTATGCTAAAATCATTGTTTATAAAATACTAACTGGCAAAATTCTAAATAATTCTACACTACTATTCTCTTGCTCGTTTTCTCCTTTTACAATCATCGTTAAATTGCAAATAAGATTGACCCGAAGAAACGATCGATCCTTAAAATGACCCTTTAAAAAATATTGAGATCAAAGTGCAGTTTTCAACAAACGTGTGCGTTTCGTTCAATTGATTTTTTTCTCTTTCCCTTTTCAGCGCTGCGAGATAAAAAAAAAATCAGCGAGAAGCAATCTTGGATTTTTTTCCAGTCGAACGTAACAATAAAAAGAGATTCTTGCAACACGGGACACCTCCTGTGTAATTACAAACTGCCTGTTTATTTACGTAATTGGAAGAAACGAGATTCTCGCTGGTTAAGGGAATCTTCGCTTCGGACTATCGCCCATTGGTGATAATTGCAAATGTATTATGCATCCCCGGTGATTATGAACATGCAACGGAATGTGTAACAATTTCAGCACGCGAAATGGCAAACGTAATTGGATCTGCACGATGATTTAAAGAATAAATGATAACCACAGCTTTGGTGTGAAAGATTCGCTCGATTCAGACGTGTGATTATTGCGCGATGAAGTCACATCGTTACGTGATTAACAGGTTAGATACGATTTGTTTAAAAACAAGAAAAAAAAAAATAGATTCGATAATATGTTGCAGAAAGCAGTTGATGGACGTGCACGAGAGGCAAAGTGAATAAGTGGATGGAAAATGTTGCATTCTTTGCAATTCCGCATTTAAGAAAGAAGTTTCTACATTTTTGTATTGCACGGCGCAGCAAGCCTGAAGTCAAAATTACGGAATCGCAAAATGAACCTCGAATTTTATTCTGTGCAATTGGCGTAAGTGAATAAATTTTCGGTTCAGACGTTGATTGTCTCTTGCTTAATCGCGAGTGTTCACTTGTGCGTGCGAAGTTTTGCAGAATGCGTGTAACAATGAAAAGTATAAAAAATATATCGTAATACTTATATAACAAAACCAAGTTTCTGTTTTGCTCACGTGTCATTAATTATGTTCATATTTGTCTGTAACTAATTACTATGTCAGGCCGAACAGTCTTAATCCTTATTTGCATATTACAATTACTACTTTTAACACGACAGTAACATTTATGCAGTTTTATGTTTTTATGGGCATAACTAGAGAAATTGATTCCAAATAAAAATTTGCTTCATCTATTTTAGAAATTCTACGTATATTTCACGTCACGTACATTTTGTAAATTTTTAAAATCTCAGATTAATCGGTACCATATGTTTCTCGTGCCTCAAAATTCTTCGTGAGTATCTAATGTGTAGACATAAATTTTTATAGGCGTTGAAGTGTGTAAATCTTGTTCGTAATTAACTGTGCCGTCATTAGTGTAATCTTTGAACAATCAAAATGAAAGTGATCCGCACGGCCTGTAATCCTCATTTCCACCCAAACTTCATTAATTATTTTAATCCTGTCACGTGTCCCCTATACAGCAGCGCGGTAATATTGAGCAAATTATTGAAAAAAAAGCATATTACGTTGAAAGCGGTGAGAGGCTGGTTCGTATTTTCGAAAGTGGACTGCTTTACCAGTGTTGAAACAGTTAGCAAAGGACACTGAACAGGATATACAGAATCAATTTTTTCTCTTCTTAAAAATACGTCCGCAGGTATTTCAGGTCGGATTTACATTGACTTTATTGTTGTATTTAAATAGATGAAATCACTACTCAAGTAGTACAAATTGTTATAACATTTCAATCTGTTTCTGATGAGGAAATTATGAATAAATGACGAAAGAAGGGCAAAGATTAAATATTTAAAGAAACACTAATATTTATTAACTAAAGACTAAATCTGTGTATTATGGTACACAAAATACTTGTTGTTATTATTATGTATAATTAGAATAAATTTCATTCGCATTATCATACATATAGTGAGAGTAATTGTATATAGATTTTCATAAGGCCGTGCTTCTTGACTCATTTCTACGTTTCAAAATTTTAGAAATGATTCAACTAACAAGACCGAAAGTGTCGAAAACCCTTCTCCTTCTGTTTCATTTTAAGTGTCTCGTTCATTTAAATCCCCTTTCCAAAAAGTAACTTACATTGCGCGCTCGTGTTGTATTTCAAGTATCCGAAGTTACCGTCATCAAATCTTGTGTCGTAGCAAAAAATTGCGGGCCCCCGAAAAAGCGCACGTGTCATTTCTGCGAACCGCTTTTCAATCACTGAACGAGATAATTCAAGGAGAACGATATCTGAGCATGCTGCCCTTGGATTTCGACAGGATTTCAACCTCTCAGTTTGCATCTCAATTTTGACGTACTTTCACCGTTTAAACTTCCGACATCGGTGAATCCGCAAGACGATCGATTATCCAGCGGCCAAGACTGCGAAACACACTGTTGAAAGCTCCGAAAGCCAGACGACGATTATCACCGGCTCGACCATCTCGATTTAATCAACTGAAAGAATGCTCCGGCAAGAACGGTGAATTATTCATGGAATTATTAGTGATTTTCTACGTCGCTCGACTACGAGACATGAACGCGATTTCACCTAATCAACGTTTCTCACTGCAACCATCGGAAGATGATGGCAGACAGTCTTGCAAAGATGAGTGCTTTGCGACTGTTCATCCAATTTTCTAACCAGATCCCAAGATTGATCTCTATGTTACAAATATTAATCAGCGTTGCAATTTGGAAAAAATTTACTCCAAAAGTTACTCTAAAAACACTGTCGGTTCTATGATTATGAATATAGGTAATATAAAACTTTTACGAATACTTACGAATTTAATATAATTTAATTTAAAATTTAATTTCAATGTGTTAATGGTGTCGCTACGATACGATTGATCTGATCGAAAGTAATTTATTACCGATGGATTGTTTCTACAGAAACGAATCAGTAGTTTCAAGATCAACACCAGAATGCTAATACGAAAGCTATTATTCGCTTGGGTGCTATTAGTTAGTCGAAAGCTTTGCAAAAAGTTCAAATATTTTTCTTGTATCTGACATCAAGTCGGCAATCAAGAATAAATGGAACTGTAATAAGTGACAAGAAACTTTAATTGGACGTCGCAGCGATTAAACAACAAATTAGTAATCGCATTGATCCAATAATACATTTGATGGTGAGGTTACGTAAGAGAAATATGGTAAATCTCGATATCTTCATCGATATCGGTCACACGAGATACATATCTACAAGCGACCCGAAAAAACAAGTTCATAAAATCCAAGGCGTGGTTCTTGATCCAGTAAAAAAAAAAAAAAAACCCCACAAAGTCCTTTCACGCACGATATTTTGGGTATCAGAAAGTTTTTATCGATTTCCTGTTCCAGAAATATCAAAGTAATTTTATGTGATATTATTACAAACGAAGTTCAAAAAATAGAAACGAAATAATTTATAAATATTTATAGCGGTACACGACAACTGATTTAATTGTGTTTACGTCTTTGCTCTTTCAGAACCTTTAAGTAACTCTAAGCTACTTTTGAATAATTTTATAATAATAAAATGTTTCGTATTCTTATTATTCCTATATTTTTAATAATCCCATTTTCCTTTACGCTCTTGAAACTTGCAGGCGTACATATGTAGATTTTTCTGACTGACTACAGATTTCAATTGAATCAATTCAATTTTGATACCTAAATCGTATCCTATTATAAAATACAATGACCTTTAACACAATTTCGAGCCTCAAACTAAACTAGCGTCAACTTTCTATTGAGCCCCGGGCAACAGTGCGCTTCATCATTTATCTCCATGCATGATTTATGATTTGTAAATCCACCAACGTTCCTATTATTCCTACATTACGTGGTAGGGTGATCAAATTTGCGAAGGCACTGTGAGAAATCAGACACTAAATGAAAAATTTACAAATACTGCTAATTAATTTCTTATCTGGAATACTTACACTATTAATTTTATCGATTGCAAACGAATTGCCCTTATTATGATAATTTATAGACACGTGAAATTACGGCTTTAACAATTCAGAACTAAATTACCCACATAGTTTCGAAATTTTAGTTTATGACGAACAGCGTGATATACAAAATCAAATCAACTGTTCTAAATTTGAATAATCTAACATAAATTTCTATAGTTATCTGTAACTCATCAGTATCATTCGAGAGTTAAAGAATTATGACAAAAAAAAAAGAAGTTATGAGTTAATAAACGAGATATGCAAAGAAAGAAATAGAACGTACATTTGTTATTTGATCGATCGATGCGGCAACAGGTATAATTGAGACATTATGCGAGATTCACGTTGAAGGACGTACTTTTTCAGTTTAAAGTTTAACAAGATGCAAGAGCAACGAGTTAGTTGGCATGATTTAAAAAAGCATTTAAATCCATTACTTTTTCCGGCACTGAGAGTAGTACATTAAAAATACTACATTGATGCACATAAAATATAATTTTATATAATCTAATTTTATAGATCATAGATTTCCAACGTCATTTAACTTTTCATTTCATTTTATTTCAGTATTTCAGATTTTTAAGAATTACCAGTCTCAGATTTCAAAAAATCTTGGAACAAAACTATTTCTTCATTTGCAAATTTATAAATTTCTTAAAAATCATTTATGAATGAAAAAATTGCTTAAGTGGAACTAAAAAAGTCTCCAATTTCCCTGAGATGTTAAACCTATGTTTGTAGAAACCTTATAGGCCTTTAAAGACTCAAATTTCTCCAAATTTAAGTTTATATGAGAAAAACACTCCTTCGACGTAATTTAACGTGATTTATAGTAAATTTCTTCTCATTTGTTATAATTCCAATTAACGACTGAACAAAATTTAGTGGATGCCAAAATTGATATGGCAAAATAATTTTGTATGCATCAAATTAATACATTGTACACGTGCATATACAAATGGACATAAAATATTTTATGTTCATTAAAATTGAGGCTGTGTTTGATAAAATGATTGAGCAAACTATCAAATAAATCTTAACCCACTTCCTGCATCTTTCGAAGACTTCTTGACATTTATTATTATTATGTCATCCCACATCTCGTTCACTGCACGTGTTCAGAATTATACGTCTTACGCAAAGTAGCATCTGTAGAAATCAAGAGAGAAAGTAATATTTGCATTTATGTTGTTTTTTTTTTTTTAGTTTTTGGAGACTTTAAATATTATAGAAATGTAAGAATTGTCAAGGAGAGGCGACTTGGAAACGGACGTGGAAGAGATCGATTATCGCGTCATATTATATGATCACTTTCGACTTAACTATCACTTCCGACAGGCAACTTCCGTCATTTCTCTCGGCATCGATTACAAACCAAAAATTTCAATAAACTTTATCGTTGTTTGTATCATTCGGCGAATAATATTTGCGGATTTTTAAGCGATTGTGGGAAATTTTTAAAATACAAAATTGCACATGGTGTACATGATATGAGAAAATTAGTAAAATATCCAAAATACAGTGTCTTTTACGTAGAAATAAAAGAATTGTCTACTTCTTTCATCATATTTTTAAAAAATACGAATGTGCATTGATAATATTAATATTACATTCCATTAAGAATTTATTCTTACTGATTTCTTTAAGCTAAAATTTTTAAAACATGTGTGTCACATGACAACGAATAGAAGAAAATTTAAAAGATACGAGACAATCCATTTTATAAAATTTTAAAATAAAGGTAATGAATAGATATGATATTTTCTTTGAAAGAAAGTTTAAAATTAATACTTTATATATGCATAAATCAAATAAAATTTTTTCTGTATCGTCTAGAATGTGCAGTTATATTATACATTCAGTCCTTGTTAATTATAATACAGTTTCGTGAAACTACGTTTTACATTTTAAACTTTCTTTCGGCTGTCACACAAAATAGACGTTGTTAATCTTGATAAATAAGTCTCGAGTGTAAAAGTTATTTACTATCATGTTTATGAACATTTCGTAAATATCAATTCGAAACTCTTTTCACGTTCGCACAGGCCAAAGTAATAACTTTTATTTTTTGAATGTTTTCAAATTTTTAGTGTCAAAGCACTTGAGACTGAACATTTTATATTTAAAATAAATTTTCTAAAGGATTGACTTGACGTCATTAAATGACAAAAACTTTTTTATATAATAATTTATATAATTAAATTAAAGCTACGCTCACAATGATACATTCGCTACATGTTTGTTTATTTTCGGATTTAAATTTTGAAAGGAATTTAAAGAAAAATGTTGCACATATTATATCACCAATTTCTCCACTTTCTGTCTCGTGAATTTAATCAATTTGGCAAATGAACGACTCAATTTATACCCCGACCATTCTGCACGAATGCTGAACCGTCTTCAGCATAAAATTTACAAGTAATCCTCCTATTTGCAACCACTGAGAGCACTGCAAATTGCGATTCTAAACTAGTCAAGTCATTACAAATTATGGAAATCACAGCGTTGGTATGAATTATGCAAAACTCGCGAGCCACACGTTACGCCTAATTCCTGATCCAATCTAAATCTTATTACTATACTACAGATTATCATAATCCTTATATACACGACATTACATTCCCAAATATTCTACGTTGGAATCGACAACTATTGAGACCTGTGGAGCCGAGAATGTGCGTTACTTTCGATAAAGTCGAACAAAGTCACACCCGTCAGAATAGAATTTATTCTTTCGTCGCTTTCGTCGACTTCACAAAAACTTGATACGATTCAAAACCGCGAGCTGATAATATACTATAAATTACACAAGGACTGAAAACTAGTTACGCAAGGACCAACGAAACCTTAACCTAATTACAGATATTACAGATGTTAGATAAAGTAGATAAAGTTGACACGAGATAAAGTTGTAAACGAAGAATTTCCAAGAATTTTTTGCCAAGTATGACGGGTGTGGATAAAAATTGGATTTGATTATAGAATAAGTAACTTGGTTTTCGTCAGAGTCATATATTCGAGATGTTTATATTGAATTTTCACTGAACATATGTTTGAAATAAAACTTTAATCGAACTTCTATATTCTAATTTAACTTCTATGTGCATTTTCAAATTGGTTCTGAATTTCAGCAGTGCAATCATGACAACTGTATCTCAATACAGATAAAATTTTAAAACATAAAGGCTCTTCGAACGTACAGCATAAGAAGAAAATCAAACCAAAGGATTTTTAAAACAATTTAATCGTACATCTACCAACGATTAAATTCCTTCCTCGATCCTTCTGTGTTGCGCGCGGTTTTAAAAAAACATCTACACGACAGTTTTCCACGAAGAACGAACCGATTTCAATCCTAAAGAATGCCGAACCTAGCCGAGAAACAGGAAACTAACCAGCACGAGGAAGTGGTGTGCAATAACAGAGCGAATCTGCGATGAGAACCAACGATTAGCTTTGTTTCTGACGAAAAAGAGAAAGAAAGAAGGAAAAAATGAAACTGAAAAATGAAATTAAAGGTAAATATCGCGTGGTCTCGACACGCAGGTAATCAGCGTTGAAACTGCAAACTGAAATTGCGGGATCGCGCACGAGCGTGCGTGCGATGTGGAAAAAGAAAAAGAAAAGAGAGCGCGCCGACAATGGTGAAAGAAAAGTGAGGAAAATTGAGGAGACAGCGGCTGGAGGGATCGACGTGGATCACTTTTACATCGGTCAATTGCCGGGAAATCAAACGAAAATCTACCCGGCCGTATGAAACGCGAAATAATTGCGCTCGCCGGTCGTTTCTTTATTTTACCTTTGTCCGCTGCTCTCGATTGCATGTGAGGTTACAAAGGAACGCGGAAACACACACCGTGTGCCGCTGCAGCACTTCTGAAATGGAAACGTATCTTCTGGTCGAATCGTCATAACGAGCAATTTCAGCAATAATAACTTCCACAGTATGCTTCGGGGAGGGAGGAGGGAGAGAAGAGAAATAAATAACACTAAAATACAGATAATCTTGTTACGTAACGTTTTGCAACGCTTTGCATTATTTGTCGTCAAATAATTAGACACTGGAGCGGTTCGTGAAAGAAGTGCATGTAGGATTTGGTTTGGAAATTTAAAGAAGATTAAGGAAATAACGAACTGAGATTTTAATCAATGTAGAAATTAATTTGGCACCTTTTTTTTTTAGATAATCTTGCCATTTATGTATCGATGGAATTATTCTGATGTAGGAAGTTGTTTTTGGATTATTCGGGATTATTGTCACACTTGGAGAGGAACTTTCATTTAATAATTGTTTAAATTCTTCGAATTTTCAATTTTTCAATTTTCACATCGCGTTATTCTTGGTCAGATACGTCTAAATTACTACTAGTAAATTTTTAATTGAATATCGGCAAGAATACAGGTATTGTTTCTTTCGATAATTTAATGCAATGGCACCAAATTAATTTCCACATCTGATAATTATGTTTAAAGATCAAATTTTGACTCTTTGAAGAGAGTGAAGGTTGCTCCAAACTTTTGAACGAGAGCGTATTATGTTATTTACCTGTTCGTCGAAGTTGATAGCGATTAAAACTCTTCGAAACGTGATAAATGACACGAAGTATAAGCAAGAATGTTCCTTGATGTTCCATAATAAAATTACATCTAACACTCGATGCACGTAAAAAGCTAATTTCACGTCAAGAGTTTTCGTCGCTCAGCAAATGGAAGCAAGAAAGGATCGAGACGATTCACGCGGTTTCTATAACACTTTGCTGATAATTACCTCGGCAGTAGCGACAGACGAAGAAAAATACGAATACAGCAAGAAGCGACGCGAAGGAGAAAAGGAAAAAATAAGAACAGCGCGAATTTCAGGAAGCCAGGCAAAGTAAACGATGCAGAAGAGGCGCTTTCACCGATGGAAAACCTGATTTAGATTACGCTTTATACACGCTTGTGCAAGGTGCTACATCCACCAATGTAACGCTCGTACGTGCTTTTACACGAGCAATAGACACACGATAGGAGAAGGTTCGGCAAACACGCCGCGATGCCTCTGACAAATGAACGTCATTCGCGATTCGTTGCACGGCAAGATCATTGCGACGACTAGATACCTGGAGAGACGACGATCTCTGAACATTTTAAGAACTCCAAAAGAAGTAGAAAGAAGGGAACATCGATATCGCTTTTTATATCTGATTCGCGAATGATGCGTAGAGAAACTTGAAAGTCAATCGCGTGATACATACGTTGAACATTTCGTGTTTTTGGAAAATAAAAAATGTGTAGAAAAGAGGCGTTTCGAACCACTTCGCGAGATTAAATTATATGCTAAAATATACTGTAGAGAATACCAATGATGGATAGAGAAATTTGAAAGTTAACTGCGTGATAGCATTCGCGTTAAAATAAAAACATATGTCAAAATCGTGTCAAATCACTTTGTAAAATCAAATCATAGGCTAAAATATACCCACTATACCCAGTGAAATTGATTGCAATTTATTTTTGAGTGCTTATACATACTATTCGATTGTAATCATGTCTGGATAAATACACACGTGATACCCAGAAAGATGGAGATGAGCGTTCGTGAACATTTCATATTCGACAATGTTAACATCGCTTTTTTATTTGACTCGCAAATGATACATGGTGAAACATATATTGCGAGAAGATCGAAATGAAAAATTATTCATTGTTCTACGAAAATTCTGATGAAAATCTACGAATTCGATTGCAATCCTCCCTCCTAATTAGAATTAGAACCATAAGCCACAAAATAATTCACCTGTTAATGGCAACTATTCATGATGCAACAGAAAACACGTAATGCAACAGGTTAGTAATGCAATGAGACACATCGAACGTAACTACACCTGCAACAGGATTAAAGACGGAACAGACAAATAAGCACTTGCTCTTGGTTTCCATCACCAACCGGTCTTTCATAACGGACACACTATCATAATGGATTTCGTCGTCATTGAAATTGTTAACGAAAGCAATTTCTCTTTAAAAAATTTCCAAGATTCTGAATTGAAAGTCAAGTACGGTTATTCAGGTGAGAAAATTTTCAGACGATAGAATGTTGTTTTCCAATATCGAAGGGAACGATAAGAGTTACAAAATAAAAATCTGTCGTTTGAACATTAATTTTCTATGCGACTCGAATCGGATAGTTTGTATCAGTCTTTATCACATATTAAACAGTTCCCAGCAAACAGATAATTAAATAAAATACTATAAAATGCTATCTACAATCTTTTGATTAACAGAGATAAGTTTTTACCAACGTCTTCAGCCTTTTACACGTTTCGGATTGCTTCACGCTTAATTCCTATGATTATGCACTTCCGCGTAGAATCGTTACTTAACACTTACTCAACTGCGTTATGTTAATTAAATTATTATAAGCAATGCGTCTTAGAGATTATTATAAAAAGCAAAGTTTATATAACGAAATTTCAATATTCAAATGTTATAAACAACCTGGACGTGTATAAATTACAATTATCTATTGATCCCCAATTCGCAATCAATATCTGAAAGTATTAATAATGAAAGTACTAATAAATATGAATGAAAGAAACAATTCATATTAAGAGAAACTCAGCAGCTACCTTTTTCTCGTCAAGCAAGCAATCTGTACAGCAAGTAAAGTAAATCTGCGTGGATATCGCATTATGATCTAATTTACTTCATGATCTAATTTGATATTGTTTTGCTAGATTATTCAGTAAGTTTCACGATTAATGCTCCTGAGATTTCAGTCACATGCTCGAGGAATTCTCAAGAAATTGTCGAGAATGTCGTTAGATACAATTGGACCATATAGCGCGCAATAAAATTTCATATGTATTGTATTTTATTAAAATATGTGTGTTTCTCCTGATTTCTTTTTAACTCCTTCATTTCAGACAATCATACGTGTTATCAATATATACTTCCACTCAAAAGTTTCAGAACATTTTTTTATTTTTGATGTTCAATATTTATTGTGCACAGTAAAACGTTTAAATTACACATATACTTTATAATTTTAAGATCATTTGTATCATTTCAATTAATTATAATTCTATAGTTCTATTTTGGAATTATATTCCATTAATTATAATTCTATAATTCTACTTTAGAATTATATCCTGTTAATTATAATTCTATAATTTTATAATTCTACAGATTCTAGAACATTTTTTATTTTTGATGTTCAATATTTATTGTGCACAGTAAAACGTTTAAATTACACATATATTTTATAATTTTAAGATCATTTGTATCATTTTATAATTATAATTCTATGATTCTACTTTAGAATTATATTCCATTAATTATAATTCTATAATTCTATAATTTTATAATTCTACAGATTCTTTCTATTGTTTCATTTTTTCCAGTTATAAGGCAAATATAGTATACTTGTTCTAAGATTTTTGAGTAGGGGTCATACATATACATACATATCACCATATTCTTTCAAGAAATAAATTTGAGGAATTAAAATTCTTCAAAAACTTATCGAAAAAATCTCAACGTCGCTGTAAAAAAAATGATCCAATTAACAAACCTGCCTCGAAGAAGAAAAAACTTGTGTGTTTCTTCTGATTTCTTTTCAACTCCTTCATCTCAGACAATCATATGTGTGGTCAATATATACTTTCACTCAAAAGTTTCAGAACATTTTTTATTTTTGATGTTTAATATTTATTCTGCACAGTAAAACGTTTAAATTACACATATATTTTATAATTTTAAGATCCTCTGTATCATTTCATAATTATCATTCTATAATTCTACTTTAGAATTATATTCCATTGATTATAATTCTATAATTCTACTTTAGAATTATATTCTGTTAATTATAATTCTATAATTCTATAATTTTTGTGATTCTACAGATTCTTTGTATTGTTTCATTTTTCCAGTTATAAGACAAATACAGTACACTTGTTCTAAGATTTTTGAGTAGGGATCATACATGTACACATACATATCACCATATTCTTTCAAGAAATAAATTTGAAGAATTAAAATTTAAACCTGTCGAAAAAATTTCCACGTCGCTGTAAAAAGAAAAAACGATCCAATTAACAAACCTGCCTCGAATAAAAAAAAAACTTTGCTCCGTAATGTGAAATTAACAGTTCTCGTTAAACTAGAGAGATCGAGATATAGGACCGAAGGTAACAAAAAAATTAATCAAACGAAAATAACAGTCTTCGACCTATTATACCTGATACACTCTAAATTCTTTTCTCATTCGGCAACAATCATCAATCACGGATATCGATATCCTTCCGACGAAACTGATAACACTAGAAATCCCGCGACTAGAGAGTCGACAACCTTGTACCGTGCACCTTGTTCTGCTGGACGATCTATACTTCGCAGATTCACAGATCGATATCCGAGATGCTGTCTTTTATAATTATATGCAACCAGCGAGACGTTTAATGACGTGATTACGAAACATCGTTGTCGAAGCATCATAAAAACTGCTCCAGATTAATAAACGTCTCTCTTTACACAATCTCTCCCTTATGTGTACCTCTTCTCTTGTGCAACGCAACATATCGACATGTCGATAAATATGGGTTCCGATTATACAGCTCTTGATGCGTTTTAATCAGACGCTAGATGCGAACAAACGTTACTTTTTAATATATGCGATATTCGTTCGATCTGATAGTGGTGGATAATGTTCGCGCGTGTATAGAAAGGAAATATTTGCCGGCGACAAAGATTGGAAGTACTTGTTCATTGGCAAAGAAACAAATGACAATACTGCAAATACCTTTTTCACATTAAGCTGCGTGTACATTGGGCAATCATAGTGCAAAGCCCAAATCGCTTGTCTGGCTATTTTGTTGTTTAACCACGACTAGCGCAATGCGCAAAGAGATTTGCTGCGCTAGTTAAAAGAAATAATTGTTCGAAAAATGAATAGGGGAGAAACATGGTGAGTTAGAGAGTAGACGTGACCCGAATCTACCTAGAAAGTTTATCCCACAAACATTTATACGATTTACTGATTTTGTCTATTCTTTTCTGTTCTAATATAATTACTGCAATTAATTTTTATTGACTTGCAATCGCTCGACGAATGATTTTCCGCGACCAGATGGTTCAAATCAAAAATGGACAAATAGGCTAATCCTCTGATTGAACGATTAGAAATCGTTTCAGCTGGTTGACATTGCATTTACACGATCGATTGCAAACAACTTGATCGTCCGATCGAAAGTTGCTCCCGATATAAACGCAGCTTTGACAATTTGCATTCGCTAGATTTTCCTTTCGTGTCGTTAGAAATCACCAAACGAAAATTAATTCTCTTGAAAAAGCATTGCACGATTCGTAACGTGCAAACACTCGCCGTTTCATAAGCATTCATTCACGAGTAATCTTTGAGGTGGATAGCACTTGTATGACGACAGATGAATTCCGACAGGACACGATATAGCTTTCACTATAAATCACTTTTCGCGCAACTCGAGCTCGAGATCTGCCACGAATCATCATTCTTGCGCACTATTCGTATAATTGTTCAACTTTCATTATTCAAGGTTGTGCTCCCTGGCAACAAAGATCGGAAAGTTGGCGGAAAATCTGCATAATTTAAACATTCGCTCGAGATGTAAATCCCTGCGTTTCTCAACTCGATCGTTATTACCTCGTGATAAAGCCGATCCGCGCAACTGAAAGTTCGACCGTCGGCTGTTGTATCATTATTGTTATTATCGTTATTATTGAAGCAGCTGTCTCGTTGACGAAACGAAATCCGCTGACCTCATCCTGCCGCTTCTTCTTTTCGCATTGCGATTCGATTGCGCAAAACCGAGCAAGGAGCGCGAAGTGCCGTAACACGGGAAACAACGCCTGTAATAGATGTGTAATTTAGATTAAGGATTCGCGGATGATGTGCATTAACTTCCAGCGAGACCGGCCGACCTTCTCTCCGAAAAAGTTTCATCGGCCAACGGCCAATAAAGGAGCCATTAATATTTCCAGATTGCGTATCCGCACGCAAAAGGTAAACCAATGGCATTGCGATCGTGCCTCTTTCCATTTTTTATAAATCTCGACACATTTACGAAACATTAAACGAGTTTGCGCTAATCTCTTTATTGAATTGAACACGTGCCTCAGAGTTCATTTAACGTTGCGATGGAGCATTGACTGTATCGAATACTTTCACGATCACTGCGAAATGCGATCGTCATTGTTATTTATTGGCCTGTGTATACTTTGAGAGTTGTCTAAAATTTCATACTGTTACGAAATTATTGGCAGAATGTTGATAGATTGTTTGTGACGTTCTGAGCATATCTGTAAAGGAGTAAGACTCTACAAAAGCGTACGCTTTTCGATACTTTGCCGCTATTTGTATAGCAAGATAATTGACGTTCCATTTTGTCGCGCGAAACGAGACGTCGTGGAACAAAACAGGCATTTAACTTTTTCATCAATCATGAAACGCAAGTGGAACTAACCGTGGCGCACGACAAACTACGATGGCCAATATTTCGCTGTTAATGAAACATTTACAGAGACGCAAGCGCTTTTTACGGAAGTCTTTTCTCCAGTTGCCCGTACGAACGACTACGAAACTTCAAAACGCCGCATTAAACTTTCGCGATTCTCGGAGTGAAAGAAACGAAGCGATAAAAATTACAAGCGTTCGAACGTTCACGTTCGTAGAATGCAAAGTTGTCGTCGCCGTAATCGCATTTCTCTTTTCGAACGTAAACATGAATGTTCATCGTTGGGAAAAGTGTAAAAAAAAAGCGGTCGATATTCGAGTCGCGTAAAAACGGGGAACAACTATCAATTATATATCATATATCGAATTAATTAGTCGGATCTAGGGTAATCACACCGGACGAACTGAGTTTCAAGTCGAGCGTTTTCACGATCTTGGCGTACTTTAACGAGCACCGGCGACACCGTATCGAAATTTCAGGCGAATAATCTTGAAAAATGCGTGCTCGTTGTAACGTATAAAGTTTAACAAACGGCTGATACCCGAGCACTTTGTACAACGGGTGGATGGAACTGAATTCTCTCTGATCCTCGAGAAAATTCGTAAACTATTCAAAGATCCAGAAAATGAATAATTCCTTCAAATTAACCATGATGGATAAACGACCTATCTATTTCTTTTTTTTTTTCAATTGATTAAACACGTGAATTTAATTCTCGAAGAAAATTGACTAAATTTCACTAGTATGCTCCATTTATATTTTCATACTTTCCACATTTTCTGTTCTTCTCCGTCTATTATTGAAATTCCTATAAAATTCTTCTCGAGTCTAAGGAAGTATTATAATCCAACGGATATCGTTGAAATACACGTAGGTCTTAGTATGTAAAATAATTTGCATATTCCTCGCTCTCCGCGAGAAGAGAGAAAGAAAAGAATACCTGACAAGCGAGTTAAATGAGCTTGATATATTAAATTCTGAAATAAATGTAAAACTCGGCGAGTTTTTCCAACTCGAAACAATGTCACCGTCCAATGACACGCATAATCGCGTCCGGTTGAACCCTCTCTACTCTCGTTCAGCGATCCAACAGGCCAAGACCTAGCTGTCTCGCACACGGTTCGTCGTGCGAAAATATCTGGAGCGAGTGGAAAAGCGCAAAATTTACGAGCACCCGATGTATTATTTGCCACGAGAGATCAGCGGCGCACGACTAGGCGTGGTCCACGCGGACCTGCAGCTCTCTTTTCTTCCTTTCTTCTCCACCGCGTTCATTTCTGTCCGTATTCTCTCAGCTATCTGCCATCGAGTCACTTTTCAGCACCGCGATCGCAGTCGCGGGCTCGTTCGTGCACATAACGCACAAGTAATGCAATCCGCTGGTGTTTCTACGATTTTCGGCTCAACGCGTGGACTATCGGATCACAGCAATTGTTGCTGTTGGGCTTAATTTTAAGAACGTGCACCGATAATCCGGCACGAGTGTTTAATTTAACTGGTTTCAAAGTAATCAGGCAGTTGCGAATATGTACTTAACAAAATTGAAAATTTGAAATCTAAATACAGACTTGTCTCTCCTTTCTTCCCCTCTTTTCTAGCTTTTCAATATCCTTGAACATTCCCGTGCTGATATATAATAAACAGACGGCGTATTTTTATGCAGATTCGTACATTTTAAAAAAAAAAACAGAACTTTGGTAGAAAATCCTTTGATCCGCATCGGGCAAATACTTATCGAGAACGTCGAACTTTAAATATTTTGTATGTTTTTCTTCGCGTTGTCGTGCGCGATTTTTGCGATTCTAAATTTCCTAGAAATGCTTCTAAAGTTCGCCATCCGCCAGTGGCGCCGGAATTATACTCAACTATGATCCGACCAATATCGTAATGGAAGGAAAGCGGCGATTCCGGTATTTATGTGGGCGAAGCGAAACGTTTCAGCATTCTGCAAAGATGGGGAGGAATAGGGAAGCAATTTCGAAAGGACGAGATATCGATGTCCTATTCGAACTAGAACGGACTTTGATCGATGGAATGGTTCATGGTATTAATGCGACGAGAGTTCCATCGAAGTTTCAAATATTTGATGCATGAAATGATCCAGGTAATTGAGATTCATCGCTTAATCCTCGAACGGCGGTGATGAATTGATTTGAGCACGAAAGGTGAATAATTGAACGATTGTAATGTTTGCATACGCGTTTAACATCCTTGATTATCACGCACTGGTGCTCGGAAAGACAAGGTTTTCTTAATTAAAATTGAAATTTCGAATGTAATCGAACATATTCAATGAAATTGAATCAATTATAATTAATTTGAAGTGAAAATTCTACTAAAATTTACATGAAAATTCGTTAAACTATGCTGAGATTTTCTTAAAATTGTTTAAAGACAGTTCGACAATTTCCTAAAATTGGCTAGAAATTTGCTTTCTTGTGCGTAGAGATTTATTTAAATTAAACCCAATGTAACAAACTAAATCTAATTATAAAAGTCCAACGTAACCAGCGTCGTTCATGCGAGTATAAAAGAACCGAAATCGGTATTTTCGATTATTAGAGAAAAAAATTTGATATTCTAATAAAGCTTAATCGTGCGATAAAAGTCGAGTGTTTTAATAAATGTAACGTAATAGGTACTTATATTTCCCCTTCCCTTTTCTTCCTCGAGTGACCCAGCGAACACCTGAAATGCATCTAGCGCAACTCTTTACAGCGGGTCCCCGTTACTTCCACAGATTAAAACTTTCCAATCGCGGACACGTGGCCAAGTGCCACGCTTGTGACTTTGCTGAACGATGAAAGGATCTGTGGCTGTCATTTTTTTCAGCTAGCCAACACGTTTCGATAACCTTTGCAATGAAGGAACGTCCGAGATGATCCTGGTTACGATTGCACAGCTCGTAGCATCGACAAATCGATTCAGCGACGATCCTCCATCTTTACTTCTTCTTTTTATTACCGCAGATTTTGCAGATTCGTATTTTCGGGAATGTAATTTAAAAAATTGCGAAATAAAAACTTTAAAAAATTTTTTTAATTTAACTGTAAAACAATATTTTTGGGTAAATAATTGAATGAACAAGGAACAAATTATTGTACGTGACAAATATTGTAGAGAGCATTGTACTTTTAATATTTTATGTAGTATTTTTTATATTTCGTGCAATTTTGCATTCCGGAATTTCCTATAAATTTATATCTCGCATAAAATTCCGCGGTTTAGTCATATGATACGTAGATTTTGAAGTTACAAAAGAATATTCGTTCTCTCGTTGCGATTATTCGTGAACGTCGGCCACAATTTGAAAGCAAAACACTGTGGAGTTACGTGTAAATTCTACTCATGTATTATAACCGCTTCATAAATCAGAATCACTTTCTACGTTATATTTATAAGCTTGGAATATACACACATTTCGAATAAAATTTCCATTGAGCGTATAGCAACATGGCCAAAAACTACTTTAACTTTTACTGTATTTGTATTTTATACTTACTTATATATTATATTATATATAATATATATTACACATAACTTATTACTTAATAGTAATAAATTACTAATAAATATATATTACATACTTACTTTTATACTTTATTATACTTAATATTTCGTTATACGTTGATTTTCCAATACTTTCTGGCGATTGACTATTCATTTTCTATGTATACTATATTAAAATATTTTAGGTAAGAAAATCACTGTTACATTAGAAGATCCATGTACATTGTAAAATATTCGAACGCTTTTGTTCCAGATTGTAGATCATTAATAAACAAAAAACTCTTAACCTTTCAAATCAACGATATAATTAAAGTAAAATATCACTCCTAAAAGGTCAAATATTTAAAAAAAAAATATTCATTTTCTATATACATTGTACTAAAATATTCTAAGCAAGGAAATTATTACGATATTAAAAGGTTTATGTATTTCACACGTGGAACGTCCGTATTCGAACTTTTAATACCATAAACTTCAAACATCGTGCAATGTTCGACTCCCATTACTCAAAATAACCTGAACGAACTATTTCTAATCATAGACCAATATCAAGAATCTCGGAATTAAATCACGATAGAAACCACCGTAGAAAGAAGTACAACTGGCTCGATCGTTTTATCAGGGAAAATGAAATAAAAATTGAGAAAAGAAAAACAAACGATCAAAAAAGAAACGAGACGCAGTTCAATTAGACGCTCATTTCATGGAAAGTGAATTCATCGATCCCAGTCGCTTTCTATCGAGAAACGAACGTCATATACCGATCTCCTAAGCAATATAATTAACTTCTTCTCTAGTTACAATTTTCTCGTCTCTGCCTCCTCTCGGCCGATCCCCGTCCGATCATTTTCTACCTTCGAACAGCCTCGAAATAACAGCTTACGTGCGTACGTAAGCGAAAACTGCCAACATCCGATCCCGGTTTGCCAACGTGGCCGGCAACAAGGGTTTTTCACGCGATGCCCAAGATTTCATTCGATTGATATCCTTGCTAAATCGCGTGACGCGATTTAAGTTAACGTCACGCGCGTCGGAGATGAAGGGGAAACGGTGAAACGGGCACGCTGGAGATGCGACCTAACGACAGGAAGCGGAGGAACGCGTCGCACGATAAAACCGTCCGCGATTTCCTTTTCGAGTCGCTGTCCCCGGTACGGGCCATTCTTACAAATAACTCGCTTCCTCGATCGTTAATTATCCATACGCAAGTTTGATTACGCGACGCATTCAAATTATAAGGATTGATCCGTTCCAGTAGCGCGGTAGCCTTCGCGGGAAAGAAAACGAGAAGAAAATAAATTAACACTGTCGTGCTAGGCACGATACCTGCAATATGGCATCCTTGACACGGAATCGACGATTTGAATGGGGGAAAAAAAGAATCGCGTTGCCGAAGAGTATCGCGGATAATTTGTAATAAGAAGTTCGTATGACGAACGAACGTGTATTCCGAGGGGACGTTTTAAATGAGAAATTCAAGATAACGTATTATAGAAAATACGATCGCTCACCTTTCTAAAATGATACGAACGAACACGTCGCACACTTGTTTAATGAAAATGACACGTGTTTTCCAAAAGGGAAATAATTAGAGATTATTTTATTAACCAGAGAAACGACGCAATCGAAAATAATATATTTCTCGATCTTATCTTCTATAAAATCTACAATAACATATTTGTGTTTGTCGGATGTAACATAGTGTTATAAATCAGGAAAAGCTAATTAGCCAAATTATGAAGACAAATGAATAAAATTTTGCGTCACTGAAATATTCCCAAAATGATAATTCGAAAATTTCTTGAATTGTCACTTTCGCTACAAGTGTGCAACACGAATTGAATATCACGATTAAAAAGTACCGCGTACCGAATAAAAATAAATTGATTTAATTAGTGAGCTCTTAATTAAAAGTCGATAATTTAAATAATCGGACATCGCCAAATCATTCACGCACGCATGTGATAAAAAGCAATTCCGTTGTCAAATGTCCGATCAGCATCCTTCACATTTATTTAATACAGTGTGATATTTATAATCATTGAATAATATCTCGATGTGCTATTACGTAACAAAATGTATGCAACCTAGAGATTTCATACACTCTGGTAACAATATTAACCGCACTGTTAACGAGTATGAAGTCATAACGCTAAAACAACCGAAATCGTTCATTAAACGTAATTAACTTCTTCACGTCTATCTAAATGTAATCTTTGTGCGGAGTTGGCTCGTTTATGGCAATTCTTTACTCACCTGAGCACCGCGCTCGCGAAGACCTTCGGTCGTGACGAAAAGCAGCACCACTAATGCCACCGCCGTGCACCACGAAAATCTCCGCACCATTCTGCAAAACAACACGTGAGATACTTTAGTTACATTTTCTTCTTGTTTTTTTTTTTTTTTTTTTTTTTTTTAACAACGCATTCGTATCGATTTTAATATTAATAAAGCTTATTTCTCAAGTGGTATCGTGGGGTCACAGATGGCTATGATACAAAAATAATACAAGGGTATGTATATTAAGGCACTCAATTTTATTTTATATATTACACCCTTTCCAACAGAGGGAAGTTAAATCGAATTTGAAGTAAATCGAAATTAAACGGTGTAGAATTTAAATTTTTGTGACTCGTATGACCACCAGATATTATTATCATTATTAATCATTTCTTAATGTTTCAACTTAAATCAACAATCACGTTACTTATGGACTGATATTACGTCTACGTAATTCTTGTACGTTATTTCACGGCTTGGTTCTTAATGATCTATTATTTATAATAATATTTCCTACACTGTTGCACGAATCTGCAATATATCTTCGGATCGACGTATACACTTGAGATCTTACAGTACATGCGTGTGAAAGTCAAGCAGCACCTTCCACGTTTAATTGTAAGTCTACTTTTACTCGTATATAGTTCTCGACCTATTAACCGGCGCGTATAATTCTCAACAACTGTACCATAACACCGGAGAACACCCACCAACAATAAGGATCGCGTTGGAAGAGGTCCTCGACGATTTTCGTGCATCGAGTCGAAAAATCATCCCTGATATTAAATTATATCATTCTGTCTTGTTTCGGCTTGGATTATTTTTACATTGTCAAGGATGAACACGCAATTATCCACTTTGTTTCTATATCAAAAAGATCGATCGGAGCATTATTTTTATCTCGCAACGTTGTACCAGAACGCCTTCGCCTCTCTATTTATTCCATTAAAAATAACAACTAACACGCTGTCATTTAATAATACCGCCGATCGTTATTCCGCGACTTTCTGAGAAATATAGATTCAAATTTCTAATTCCCGTTTACGCAGACTAGTTTTTATTCTTTTTATTACATCGTGATGTTCGAGAGATTATTGCTCCATGTATTCGTTAATATATTAAATATTTACTTCTGTTATTAGAGAAACAGAGAAATTCTAGAAGAATTAAAAGTAGAATCATTTAAAAGCTATTTTGTGACATTCCTCGTTTCATTCTCTTGCTCTTCGTTCGTTACATTATAAACGGCATAATTCCCTGCCGAAGAACGTTCTTTACAGTTATTACAATTAAATCATTGCATAGAACTGAACTCTCGATTATTTTAATGGAATCGTAGAATTTAATTAGAAAAGTAGTCAAAGGAAAACGCCTCGCTAATTGCAAAGGTCACTGCTGCCTCAAGCGTGTATTTTGTCTCGTCTAAATTAGGCGAATAAAAAACCGGTTTTCAGATGCGGAGAATTTGACAAACGGCAGATCTAACGAGGTCGTCTCAAGTACGCGGCTAGTCGTGATGATCGTGAGCACTCTCGATCCCGTTTCCTCCGTTGGCGCGAAGAAAAGGAGAGGAGCATGATCAAGATCGACTCTCAAGATCAAGATCAAGGACCGCGCGACTACTCCTTATTCATTTTTCATCCCCAAACGTGTCAACGTTATGCAACGATACATATGAATCAAAGTTGCACTGGTAAATCAAATCGAAGGGTTAAATTTGATTTGATAAGTTAATACCTTTGTCGACAATCAAATGCTTCAACAAGATGTTGAAAAGAAAAAAGAAAAAGTTCGATTGATGGGGGGGAAAAAAAAATTCGTTGACTCATTCGTAATATACTGCGATCTCCGTTAACTAAAAAACGTTCTCGAGAGAACAGTGTTCCAGCGTTCCTTTTCACGATCGTTCGTGCGCACGAATCGGTTACGCGCCAGTCGAAAGTAAATTCTCCACGATACGTTATGTACCAACTGCACGTATCAGGTTGTGCTCGCAACTGTAAAGCATATTCCGTAGAGTATTACATCGTCGATGGAAAGTAGAATTTTTGTAAAAGCACCGATTGTTTATTTCAAACAGAACAAAGCATCGAATGAGAATATCCCATATTTCGATAAAACACCGAAATTAACTCCGAACTGTTGTTATATCGCCGAGGGTGCGTTTCTCTTAACTTCGATGTATGTACAAGAGATATTTATTTTCAATGTTTTCAAAAAGAAATAGAGAAATGGCGAGGTGAAGAAAGAAATTTCTCGGAGGCACGTTGCTCACGCACCACTGATCCCGAGGGCAATTTTCAGCGTTGTTGTCCGACTTAAATTTCCGTGACGTGCACGAGGAAACGGGCGACCGATCCTCGTCACAGAGAAAAGATTATTTCGACCCGGTCCGCTCGGGCAATCGGGTTTTTATGTAAGAAACGCCGGGAACATCTGGAAGTTCACGCGCGTGAAAGTGGACTACCAAGTTACAAGCAACGGTCAGTTAATTCCGCGGCCGCTCGGTTAATATTCTGCAACTCTAGCCGGTTCCCGGATCACGGAACTAACTTTTTTTCTATTAACCAACCGTGATTCGAACGGGTTATCCGTGCGTTTCTCTGTTACGACTGCTCGCAGAAGTACTTCTCGATATGTAACAACAATACATTCTCCCTTCACACGAGCCACGACGTCTTGACCGATGAAAATTATTTTAACTTCGCGTTATTAACGCGTTATTAACGTCGAACACCGGGACGAGTATTTTTGAACGACCTGATCAAACACGTCCAACACAGCGATTGCACAACTAGTTTAAGGACGATCGTTCTACGCTCCTCGTTATCGTTCGTCGACCTCGAGGATTGTTTGCATCGATAACAAATCGAATCGCGAGTACAAGAAAGAAAAATGGAATTTAGGTAGACGTATCTTTCTTCCCTCTGTTTCAACACGAGACGACCTTGCCACGTTTGCTTCCAATGGACGACTCATAGTTTTCCCATGGCAAGACAAAAGAGCTGAATTCCACTCACCTTGCAACTTCTTAGACGCGTCCGATCCAATGTTTCATTTCCAATTCACCTGGCTTGTCCGTGGTTCCTCCTACACCCCCAGAGTAAGTCGATCTAAGCGGGCACTGGTTACCAGAATCAATCACAAGGATCACGTATTCGTGAAATACGTATATCAGGAGAACGATCGGCTCGATTCGTCGATTGCGTATTCCGCGACGTTCAGACACGGGGAGAGTTTCTCTCGGGAATCACTGAAGAATACGATTGGGTCCAAGTGTTGTTGGCGGTACGCGCGACTCGATCAGGTCAGGTGGTAACGATCGACGCGCATCTTCGCGAGATATTCGCACTTCGCACGTTCCAGGACGTTAATCGACGGAATGCTCGGAGACAAATGGAAGTCGATCGAACGACCGCCGTGTCAAAAAACCAGCCTTTAAATGGGGGAGAAAAAAAGTGTTCGCTCGATCATTTTCCCTTTCGCCCGACTCCACGCCACCACCACTGCCACCGCCGCCACCACCACCGCCGCTACCACTACCACCACCGTCATCGCCACACCACCCAAGCGTGCTCCGCGTCCAACACGCTGCCCCTACCTCCTACTACTGGTACTGGTACCACGAAAGCCTCCCCTCCTGCTCAAGTCGCCACGTACCTCTTACTGACTGATAGATATTTTGATATGCGTGACTTCTCGCGTTCCGAGAGCATATTTATTTACCTGCTGCGCTGCGTATTTGGATTATCGAACGGAGCCGAAACCGCGAAACGGGGACGAAATTAAAAGTTGTTCCGACCGGACGATTTCAAGGATCGAATCTCGATGCAAATACGATTTCTCTTACGTTCGAGAAGAACGAAATTGAAAGGATATATTAATTTTTGCCACAACCTTCCCGTTTAATTTACGAGGGTTAAAATGGTATCTTTGGTACGAAGATGTATGTATATACATCTGAAAGTCTCCCTTTACATGATTCGCAGTTACACTTTCTGTTAATCTCTGTCTGCAATCTTTTTTTACGCGATCTATTGACAATTATGTGATGAAACAGGGCGAGAGTATTGAAGACTAAACCGGAGTAAGATAGGAGTAAAGTGGAGTAAGATAGAAGATACGTTAACGATAGCAGTTTGTTGTACAATTAAAAAGTGACAACGAATAAAAAATATTAATCTTGTTCATTCGTAATTTAAAAGATATCTCGATTGTCACCTGAAAGAAGAATTAAAAGTCTTGCAACGTTTTATACAACTGCGAATAAACAACACTTGCTTCTTTGTGAAAATTCCATCGTACAATCATTTTAAAAATAAAATACACCGTTTAAAAGGTATTAACTTTGCCAATTAAAGTTTCATTTATTTTCACATAGAATTCCTTTTTCGATCAACACAAAATTTATATTATCCGATTAAATCTTTAGCAAATAATATCAGTGCAATTAATACCGTAAAATATTACTACCGAATTACTTTTAACGTTCATTCAAATTCATCAAAGAAATATTTGCAATATCTCCTGACATTATGTCCTTATAAAATGTGACACACTTAATCGATTGAATGGGCAATATAATCACTGATCTAGAATCTCGTCCAGGGATGCCTTGATCTATCGATACGGATAACTCAATTTATTGTATATAATTTTACATTTATATTACGCATAAAATACCAATAAAAACAGACATCTTGTAATCTTAATTACAATTGTAGCAATTCTAAAGCATCGTGCTCGAACATTTTCATCTCTTATTATTTTAAAATCAGTTATTGGACAAACTAAACTGTCATTAAAAATTGCTTTATTTGGAGCATGGTATTTCGTTACAAATCTTTGATTAATTGTCTAAAATCAAGTTCGGTGATTTACTAAACATTTGCAAAAATGTATCTGATCAATGATCTACATGACATCCGACAATAAATTTATATCCATAAATAATAAGAATGTTGGAATATTATATTTTTTAAATTAAGAATAATTGGGCCTCCAATAAGATTATTAATTCAAATAGAATTAAGACACTCGAGAATTAATAATAATCAAATGTATAAAGTGCTTATTACTAATTATGCCTTTTAATCATTTTTTTAATCATAATATTTAATAATTAGAAATTTTTCAATTCCTATAATATTTAGATATAATCTGACATAACTTTCTTTATTTTCAAACTTTTGTTATTATTATAAAATCTATTTAATCCAAATAGAACTGATTAAGCAACTGATTGTACCTTTTCATTCATCGTACTCAATTAATTTTGCGACTTTTTCTTTACAGATAACTGAAATTTCATCCAAATTCAACTGCAACAATTATAATAATTCATTTCAGTTACGACCAAATTAATTTTGTTCTCATGATCGATTCGTAAATTTTATTTGCAACAAAATTTTCTGCCTTCCAATTGATGAAGAGACACAACCATATGAACAGAATAATGTACGAGCATATTGAAGATTTTTACTATAATTCGATAAAACGTGTAACGTGCAAGCAACGTTAAGCGAATTAATGCAAGAAAAAGAAAAAAAAGAAATAAAGGATACCACTTCTACTGAATTATCGTTGTATTGCATTGAATCGCTTTCCCTTGACATTCTAATACAGGAATAAAATCGATCGTTCCAATTCGAAAGTAGATCGCAAAACTGAACAATTACCCTTCCTAATCATACGGCTGCGCGCTTCCTGCGTACACTCCGTAATATAAGAAATATCGAGTTTTCGGGTTACAAACGCATAGAGTGCGTAGTATTAACGGAAAATGAGGTTACGTCGAACCCTTTTATAAATCGTTCTACTTTTCTTTGTGCCTGATATGAAAGGCACGCATACATTAAACTCAATTGTTCGGATAGCAGCATAACTGGTTATCGTTGTACGGCAAATGTTTTTATCAACAATATCTCATACTGAAGTTTCATACGTGATTTCATTCAGATTAAAAATTTCTTTTGAACGTTTTTCTTAAATGTTTAGTCCGTATCAAAACCCTGTATATAATTATCATAATTATGATTCCAGTTTTGAAATTGCATCTATCTGTATAATCGTTTTAATTGATTGATTAATACGCTATATTATAACACGTAGGTAAGAGGAGAACATATTTGATACATATTTTGCACAAATATCTATCTCATTAATTTCTTCGTGTTGATAAATATCAATGGCACGAAGTTATTGATAAGATATCATTGATGATTGATAAGCTGTGCATTAAATAATTCCTAGGAAATGGTAATAGTTATTTGTTAATATTCAAGGACAAACTTTGACGATGTTTTAAAAGCCTACTTACGATTTTTTTATTTAATTTTGAACTCAAGATATAACGAATAAACAAGTAATTATATTCATTAATATTCATTTCAAGTATATTCATTAATACTGATAAATAAGTCTGTATCTTTTACAAATCTTTATTTTTATTATTAAATCTTGTTGCCTGTTGTATGTGAAAAATAATTTATCTACTTATCTAATTTATAATTTATCTAATTATCTATGACGAATAGTAAGTAAGTGTAATCGTCAATGGACTAGCCATAACATATCCTCAATTTTCACAAATTTCATTAAATCTTCATATTATTCGCACGTGAAAACAAAAGTGTATACAAATCCAAGTATACAAGTGTAAATAATTTTTATTTCATATCACAGACGATTTGATCCACGTTTTATATTTATCAATGGATGAAATATGGAATCTTTATTGTTGTTGATAAAATAGAATGATCGTGCATAAATCATTTGGACATAAAAAAAAAAAAAAACTATGAAATTACTCAACTCGAAAAAATTTTTGAACACTTTTCAATCCTAGAATACGTGAAGTTTAAATAGGAAAAAAAAAGAACAATTTTCCACTAATATTTCAAAATCTACTATACCGATAGTTCGTAAATTCCGATCATTGAATTCCAATCTACAGACGAGGTATCCGATCTATGATAGTCAGCAAACATGAGTGGCTTAAGTTGTCGCACAATGAGCAACGATGAAATCACACGTGTAATCGATTATGATCGATACTCCTTACGATAATGGAATTATCTGAGAAGTGTATATGAAACACTTACAACACCATGTGAAATTCATTGTCTTAAAATTGTGCATGGAAAGAACATTAATATTTATAACCCTAATAGAATGACATGTAACTTCTAAGACACAAATCAGCTGTATTCTTTCCAGAATTTCTGTTCTAACTCTGAGTTCGTATTTTAATTAAATATGACTAAATAATTTTATATGTAATGTATAAAGATTATAATCGGCAGATAAATATTGATCAACCTGCGATGAAAAAAAGTGTGTAACAATCCACTTTCGTCTCGTTTCTGTGAATCGAATCTAACTCGAATTTATAATTCCGCGTGCATTAGATCATTTTCTTTTCAATCAAGAAAATACATTAGTTCTTTGTCATGACGCGCCTTTTGTTCTACAGTACTACCTAGCTATTTACTTATCTATGTAATGATGTACATTTTCGTCAGTTTTCTAATCTCGAATAATTTCTATTGTGTGTGTGTGTGTGGTGCTCCTCTTTCTAATTAACAAATTTATATACAAATAAAAAATTTATTAAAAATTTTGAGGGAATAAGATTGTATTATAAATAGAAATCAGTATAAGTTGAAAGCAATGAAAAGTGTACTGTGAAACTAATTTGACTTGACCACATATGTTTATTTATAATTTTCTAAGATATTGCTAACAATGTCTGATAGCATTTCAAATGATGAAAAAACTGACAATTATGTTTCACACGATCCTGAGTATGATGATGCACTGGGTGTACCTGATTCATTAAATGAAAATGAAAATATTAGTTCTAGCGAGGATATTGATAATAGAGGTAAATTTATGTCTTTAGTTTGTTATTTCTGTGTTGTGTTAATTTTCTTTAAAAATAACATCTCAATTATGTTGATGTAATCAGCATAAAATGTTGTAATGATCTAAAATAAAATGCATGTTGTTTTTCTTTGTTTATACTAGACTGTCTTGGTTTGATACCCTTCTCCGCAATACATGATTTACCAAAAAACTTTAAAAGCCAATATCGTAATGTTTTTATTCCTGGTGAAGAAGTACATGTGAACATTGTAGACAATGAGCGTAGCGTAACAACACATCCATTGAATCCAAACTTGTACACTATTGAATTTAGGCATGGCCCATTTACTTGGACAATTAAGAAACGATACAAAGATGTCCAATATTTACATAATCAATTGAAGATATATAGAGCCAGTTTAAATATACCTTTTCCAACTAAAAGTCACAGAGAAAGAAGGACCAGTCTGAAAAGCTTAGGAGATGCAAAAGAAGGCAAAAGTTGTAGAGGTGCACTGCCAAGGTACGATATTCATCTATTTACTATGCATGACCAAAAGATTAAAAATACTATTTCTTTTTTCAGATTTCCAAATAGACCAGATGTTTTAGTACCTTATGAACAATTAGAGCATAGGAAGAAAGAATTAGAAAAGTATTTCACTAATTTATTAAAAATAAAAATCTACTTGCACCATCCAGAAACAGTAAGTTAATAATAATATTTGTGCATGTAATGTTTACCAACTAAGATATAAAACATTTTCAGATTAATTTTTTAGAAATCTCACACTTGTCATTTATAGAAGAGTTAGGAATGAAAGGCAAAGAGGGAATTATTTTGAAACGAACTGGATCAGGTGCAAAAAGTAGATGTAATTTTTGTGGTCTTGTTGAAAGTATGTGTTGTATTAGATGTAATCATTTTTGCACATCTCTATGTGGAAAATGGCATTCTCGACATCTCGTTGTTAAAGATACATTTGTTGCCTATATGAAACCGAAAAATGGTAGCATAAAGTCTGTGATTCTAATGGATAATGGTTTTGGAATCAGTTTTGGTCTGTATACAACAGGATTAAGAAATGGCATACAAATAGTGAATTTTAGCAGGCACATAGTAATTAAATGTGGGACAAGAAGAAAAGCTAAAGAATGGATGGAGTTCATACAAGAAGTTAGTAGCAAAGAAGGTGAGTACTTTAACTAGTGCAAAATCTCTCTGAAAACTTGAAAGCTTAAATTATCAAATTATGTTATTGTAGGTCGAGATTTTATACAATCAAATCCACATAATTCATTTGCACCTTATCGTTCCCCTATACCAGCCGCATGGTTTGTGGATGGATCGAGTTATATGTCTGCTGTTGCAGATGCATTAGAAAATGCGAAAGAAGAAATTTTTATTGCAGACTGGTGGTTATCACCTGAGATTTATATGAAAAGGCCAGCTATTTCTAGTGATTATTGGCGATTAGATAAAATTTTAGAGAGAAAAGCAGTAAGTGTGTTATTAAAAATTTTATTTTTATTAATTATTCCTTCTAGTATTTTTAATAAGACTTTGCTCTGTTAATGCTGACAATAGTTGAGGATTCTTGGTAAGGCTAATATAACATTGAATACAATGTAAAATATTGTTAAAAATTTAAGAAAACCATACGTATTTACAATAATTAATCTTTTGCTTAGTATGAAGGTGTCAAAGTGTTCATAATGATCTATAAAGAAGTAGAAGTTGCACTGGGCATAAACAGCTTCTATAGCAAGCAACGACTAGTTGAAAAATGCCCCGAAAATATAAAAGTATTACGTCATCCAGATCATGCAAGAGTAGGAGTATTTCTCTGGGCACATCACGAAAAAATTGTAGTTGTTGATCAAAGTATTGCCTTTCTTGGTGGAATTGATTTATGTTATGGTCGATGGGATAATAACGAGCACAAATTAATAGATTTGGGTATGTGACGTTTAAATTAAATCAATTTACAATTATTAATCATCGTTACTAATTGCATTTGCGATTACAGGTAGTACTCAACATTCCAGCATTTATATTCCATCTAAAGGTAGATTTACCAATACCAGCACTAAAAAAGTAAGTGTCGCCATAAATAAAAAGCACGTTTTGTTACCATTGGCTATTGCAACTAATACAGTTGTAATGGCTACTACAAAATCTATACCTGTATTGTAAGTTTTTTTTATTATTATTTTCAATAAATTCTATATTACAAATTTTTTGCAATTTATTTTATTTTACTTTCTCTCCGTTTTAGGCCAGTAGTGAGCAAGAAGACATCGGTGTCACCATTTTCAGCATTGTCACAATTGACTGCTAGTGATTTATTGCTAATGCAACCAATAGAAGAAAGCGACACTATGAAATGTGATACACCGAATACAGAGCGTAAAAATTTATTTGGGATGGCAAAAAATACTATGGATAGAATGAAACGTAATATCATGTTAAAAAGAGAAGAATTAATTAACATGGTATATAATCCACACGAAGAAAGTAGCGATGAGGAAACTGTCCCAGATACGTAAGTTTATATTTCAAAAAGATATTTAATAAAAACTAAAAATATTTTTATATTAATTAAGGAATATCATTGATATTTCAGTTATATGCTGCAAACTCCAGTTGATACTAGTCAATCACTCGTATATAACGAAGATGAATCATCAGAATATCCAGGTGTAGCTAAATTATGGTTGGGAAAAGACTATGTAAATTTTATTGTCAAAGACTTTAATGATCTTGAGAAGCCTTATCAAGATCTAGTAGACAGGAGCAACACTCCCAGAATGCCATGGCATGATATTGGAGTTATGGTACAAGGTGCAACAGCAAGAGACATTGCTAGACATTTTATTCAACGTTGGAATGCGATTAAGGCAAGTGTTTTTTAATTCTGTAATAATTCAGCGATTAAGTAACATTTATGTAAATCATACTTGTAGATGGAAAAAGCAAAATTAAATTCATGTTATCCATTTCTGCTTCCAAAATCATACCATAGCTGCAGCAATTTTATTCCATTTATTGAGAGATCTTCTATTCATAATGTCAATTGTCAAGTATTAAGATCAGTTAGTTCTTGGTCGGCTGGTTTTCTCGATTCGGAAACAGTCGAGCAAAGTATACAAGAGGCCTATATCGAGGCTATTAGTAAAGCAGAAAGGTAAAATTAATTTTTAGAAATATTAAAGCGACTGTTGCCCTACTATTATTGATCTTTTTTTCTATTTAAGATACATATACATAGAAAACCAATTTTTCATAACGCTTGCATCCATGCAACGTTCTGTAGTAAAAAATCGTATTGGAGAAACATTATTAAAACGCATTTTAAGAGCACACAAAGAAGGTGCAGTATTCAGAGTATTCGTGATAATGCCTTTACTACCAGGTTTCGAAGGTGAGGTTGGGGGACCAACTGGTACTGCCTTGCGCGCTATTACACATTGGAATTATGCTTCTATATCAAGGTGAAAATTCTATTGTGAAATCTCAAACCGTAACTAAGAATGAAAAATGGATGAATTTAAAAGTTGTAAACGTTCAAATTATAAAAACAGGGGTAAAGATGCTATCTTAAATCGACTAATTGAAGCAGGAATAGAAGATCCTAGCGAGTACATTACGTTCCATGGTTTAAGGACTCATGCAATGTTAAACGGTACACTAGTGACGGAACTAATTTATGTTCATAGCAAACTATTAATTGTAGATGATAGTACTGTCATCTGTGGTTCTGCCAATATTAATGATAGAAGCATGATAGCAACAAGGGACAGTGAAATTGCAGTAATAATTCATGTAAATATAACTTAGTGAATCAAATATATAAATTCAGATTATCTCAGTATTAATTATTTCATAATTTAGGATCAAGAATTCGAAGAAGGAAGAATGAATGATATACCATTTCCTTGTGGCAAGTTTGCAGGGTCATTACGAAAGCAATTAATTTCCGAGCATTTGGGATTATTTAAAACAAACGAAGACATAGATATAACTGATATAATTAAAAAATCATTCTACAGAGATGTGTGGTGTGCGAGGAGTAATCGAAACACAGAAATTTATGAAACGGTATTTCGTGTTATCCCGACAGATAAAGTTGTTAACTTCTCCATGTTAAAGCAGTATCAAAGTGAAGAGCCACTTTCTACGTCAAATCCACTTTTGGCCCAAGAAGAGGTTGAACAAATTAAGGTATGAATAATGCAAGAAATAATAATAACAACTATTACTTTAATAAATTTCATGTTCTCATTTTCAATTTTATTTTAGGGTCATTTAGTAAATATGCCATTAAACTTCTTAACTAATGAAGATCTGAAACCAGCTGCTAGCACAGTAGAAGGAATAATGCCAACAGCACTATGGACATAAATTTTTAATAGTCAAATCGAATATTAACGAATTTTTATTTTTTATAGCTGTAAATAAATTAACCTAGCTTTAAGTATTTTATTAATCAAAGTACAAAACAATTACTCTGTACTTAATATGTGTACTATACCATGGATACTTTAATATGTGTATCAGAAGATACAAATCTTAATCTAGCAGCTATTTTTGCTGAAAAGTATATAATAATGTGTAATAATAATGTGAATCTATGTTTGACATTCTACATCACATTGTATAAAATGAATTCTTTTTCAATTTAAGCTTTTATTAATAATAGTTTAAAAGAACTTGTTCAAAGTTAAATGTCAATGACAATTCAGATCAAGACAGTATTTAAATTATTGTTAATGCATCAAATGTAGGTCTACTTCAACATTCCATAAAATCTACCTCTTATAAACAGAATTCGCGTTACGAAGGTTAATATAATAATTGTTATTCATTTAAAGATAATTTCACTACATCAAGTGTTCAGTTGAAACATATTGAAACATGTTTTATTGGATATGTGAAAACGCTTATGCGAATATTTAAACTCTAACAGTGTGCCTTTTTAAGAGTTGAATTTTATATTATAACATTTATTTTGTAATATTATTTATTTGTACTGAGCGATCAAATAAAATAATTGCAAATTAATATGTTTTCTTCTCCTAAATGGCAAGTTAAGTCAATGTTGCATTCAAATTCAAATTTCTAACGGTTGAAGCGTCACTGTTGCTTGTTTGAACCAGAGGCTCTAACTTATTATGCTATAAAAGTTGAAGTTTACCTAATTTTCAAGTTGTTTTTCCACAAGTACGAAGCCAGCAGCTAATACTATGGTATTTTTCTTCTTTGAAGCGCTTCATCACTAAATTCACATAAATCACAAAGAATTTATGACGAAACTATTTATACTATCTTTCCGCGCCGCGCGAATTCGTAAAACTGTTACCGAATTTCAAAGTCTGCGCATCTATGCTTGCGCATAGGGGGAAGTTACGTCACAAATTCAAATATTTTAAATGACGGTATAAATACAACTTATGATAAATAATTATTCATATTTTTACATAAGCGACGATAATATTAATAATAAAAAATAATCAATTAATTATTTAATTATAAATTATGAAAAACATAAGCATATTCTATAATCGCTAAGTGACAAATTAAGTTTTCATTTTTATAATATTTTTATATATTTTAATAGTCAATAATTTTGATTATTCATGTAATTAAATCAATAATTTAGTTATTTTATATTTTCAAACATAATTTCATAGTTTCAGTAATTTATTAATGACAATTAAATTAGTTTCTATATTTCTAAAAACTATTCGACAATTATTTAGCCTGTTTGTAATAATTGAACGAGTTTAATTTCTTCTACACTTTTCGTCTGTATCATTTTACTTATAGTTGTCCAATTCATTGTTGTTTAAGTGGGAAGTGCGCTAACAAAACCAGTGATTTTTTTTCTTGGTCGGTATTTCAGACTCCAAAAATCCCATTTCATGTCCAATCTATACTATGTTTAGTCAATGATCCTATTCTCTTGCGCACAACCACTGCGCAGTATATTAACTTGTCGTCAGAGTCCGCCACGAAAACAATTTTTTTTCATTTTAACCTCTTTCCCATTCCGGTTCCAACGGGACATCTGTCTATGTTGTTTTCTTGTGTTTTTTTTTAATAAACAACGTTCTTTCTGGCGATGCGTTGAATATAAAGTTACATTTTTAGTAGAAAAATTAACGTAGTATAATTTTACCTATATTATTTTTCCTTCGTTACAAATAAAAATGATTTTAAATTCGTGGGAAGAATTCGAAAAAGGTGCTGAGAGGTTATATCTTCAAGACCCAATGAAGGTTTGTTTTTAATTAAGTTAATGTTAATTTCTACATTTTTACAGCCCAAAGTATGCGCAAAGTCGTATTCCATTAAATAACATAAAATATTGATTAGGAAACGTAAGTTATGGAATATAAAAACTGTGACTGATGTGACAGCATGACATGTCACATTGAAAAATAAACTGTACAATTTGAACAATTTTTTTAACTATAAAAGTACTATCTCATCGAACTTTTAGATTGCGAATATTCCATGTATTAAAAATACATGTTGTATACAAAATATACAAATATATTTTATACAAAATATTCATTTATTTCAACATTAGATCATAGGTGAAATAAATAATATTTATAAAGGCTGATTATATTTATAAATAGTTTAATAATCATCAAGTTTATAATTTATTATTTTGTTGCTCTAGGCTCGGTATACAATGAAATATTGCCATAATAAAGGTGTTCTATGTCTAAAACTTACAGATAATCGAACGGTAAGCTCTACTCTTATACAACTTACCTTGCAAATCTTAAGAATCTATTTAAATAATACATTTTTCATTTTCTTTCGTAGTGTCTACAGTACAGAACGGAGATAGCACAGGATTTAAAGAAGATGGAAAAGTTTATAGGAAACTTAATGAGGCACATGGCATCTAAAGAGAGCTAAATAAGGACTAGATAAGATTAGAGACACTTCTTGAATCAAGGAATAAAAGTGCTGCGCATTTAATTCATCGTTTATGTTCTTCTATTTTATAAGATTCAATGACTGATGGGATTATAGATATTTAATTTGAATGAGGTATAAAAACTTTCTTAAATATACAATATGTGCATAAATGTCTATTTTGTATTTATTTAAAGCTTCATGCTCATTTCGGGCAGTTCCGTTGCCTCCTGGTTAAAGTTCTGTAACAATACAAAACAAAATGTTTCATGGTATAAGCAAATATTCAGTTTAAAAATAAATGTTTAAAATAAAACCATTTATATATTATACGTAAAAATATGAAAATATGGTATACTAAATTTTAAAATATTTAAAATATCAATACTCTTTGGAAAGTGAAACTGTGCGCATATGTGTAACAGCAGCATGTAGTGCACTAGTTATTAATAAAGCCAAACTTAATTTTAATTTTTTACTAGATATTATTGTAGGAGGGAAGCACAAAGCAATGAAAAGAAGCACTTACGATATAATGGGCTGAAGAACAGCATCCAGAGTAGAATCAACAGGAGGGTAGATTTCTTGATTTGAAGACAGTTCATAGCGTACCTCTCCCCCTAATTGCATTTGCGGCTATACCAAACAAAACTATTTTACTAATTTACTACGCAGGAGATTGTGTACGATACAACGCTACGTTCTAGCAACAATATTTCGTCGGATCAATTTTTCTTCGATCTGGAGGAAGGAAAAATGACGTAAGAGAATACTGTTGCTAGTAGAAAAGGAAATAGGAAGCCTTAACCATATGTATTTGTAAGAAGCGCTTAGTGTGTCTAAAAGATATTCGTATGATAAATGCAACTTTAAATAAAGACAATTTATCTATAATTTCAATATACGATCATCCTCTTTTTCTTCTTTCTTAAAAGCAGAAAGCTTAGACTACTTGAAGCAAAAGTGTTACCCATTATTTTCTGGCAATATTTTGCCAGAATGAAACAGACAGTGAAATGGAATCACTTAATTTTGGAGAAAATATGAACTACGTAGAAAATAATGAGTGTCACTTGAAACCAAAATCGATAAACGAACGAAATAACGTTGTTATAAACGAGCAAGCGAAAAGATACGTACTACCCGAGTAGGCTTAGCGCTGTCGGCAGAGCTTGAGCAGCAACTTGAAAACTCTTGCGGTGTACTTTCCCCGAGCCCACTGTCCACGTTACTTCCTATCAATATTCTGTTGTTACGAGTATAATAAAAGTCCTTCCTCATATTGCACTCGCTCCTATTACCATCGTAGTATTTTGTCTCGATTTGACTCGGCCTGGTCGGCGGCAAATTATAACTTCCGTCGCGACTATGTTGTATCATTCTTCTGTTTCTTTTGCCAACGGATCCGATCGTTCTGAAAGTGATTCCTTGACAATCTTGCGACATCACGGCAATATTCAAGCACATCCCTGATCGGGCACCATTACGGGCATCGATGCATATGTAATACGTTTTAGTTTACCAAACGTTCATAACATGGTTAATAGATGCTACGAGCCACATTGCATTCCTTAGCGATACACATTTTTATTCACATTACAGACACTAAAAAAGGTTTTACGTTTCAACAATTTCTCCATTCGTCGATCACTTATGTGCGCCAATGTACTTAGAGATCTACAAGTATTTTAATCATAACATTACCGGCTATCTAAAGAGGGATTTAGGGATACGAGTCGGAGAGACTGGCACAATGGAAAAAAAATCTCGATCTGGATCGCTGACAACTGATCATCTACTAGAATTTCAACACTCCCATATACCGATCACATTTACTTAACGATTAACACGATGCAATTAAACCATTACATAAAGAATACACAAAACGTTTCAAAAGACAACACACACACACACACACACACGAACAAATTCTACAATTGTTTCTAGACTATACTTCCATGAAACAGGAACTGTACGTTCATGGAATAGCGAAAAGCATCAGTACAGGTGCCAGCCAGGAAATAAATACACAGGTGCGACAAGCTGTTAATCTCATCGATTTATTAAAGAACCTGTCATGCTTCAAATAAATAATAGGGGCCATGCTTAAAGTAGATCACGTACATGCTCCGAATAAATTAAAAAAGAAAAAAAAAAAAAGAAAAAAAAACACCGCATGCAATGAAAAATTTTAAACAATGACTACGGATCCCGTCTCATCCTCCAGCTGCGGAGGATGGTTGTGGATGTCGCAGGCCGCCTTGAGATCATCGTACCTAGGTAGGGACGACGAGTCTGCATCGTCCAATCGAGAATTGCTAGACTGTAGTGTACATTGTTGTACGGATGATTGCGACTGAACCACCGTATATGGTATCTCTCGTCGTTGCTGATCGCTCATTCCAGAAGTATCGACTAGCCCAAACTCCAAGTGTCTGGAAAATCAGCCATTGTTTCAATGTTACGTTACGTTCGGCGTTGCACAAAGAAATTCATTGCTTTTTACTCCGAAACTCTCTTCCATCATAAATCATCATGCAAATTAATTCTGTATAAATTATTCAAATTTCATTCACACCAGCACTAATTAGATTAGTAACTACGTTGTGTGGTAACGCATAGGCTGTCCGATTTATATACACACGTAGGATAGTTGTTTAATTTGGAGGAAGAAGTATAATACAAAAACTTTGTACAATTTTTAACGCCAAATATATACAACAATATAGAATTACACGCACATTGGATCTGACGAGGTAGATAATGATTCACTTTTGATCATTTGGTTTTCATGCGTTTAATAATAACTATATATTGTCATAAACATCAATGCTGAAATTTTTTTATACAAAATTATGTGAAAAAAAACACATTAAATTTAATGTTATATCATACTTACCCCTCCAAATTAAACAATGTTCTCACGCGTTACTTTGTACTTAAATCGAACAAACAGCATAGAAATACGCGAAAGTAAAATATCTGAAGAATAATCATTTCGCTATTGTTACAATCTCATAAAGAAAACGTACTTCCTAAGCTCGTCTGGCAGTGGTTGTTTCTGAGAGGGACTCCGGTGTCTACTTCTGTGCCTTCTTCTCGGTTCCGTATGGCTTACCTATTGAAACATTTGTTTACTACGTTTTACGACGAGAAAATGGCTTAGCCGTATAAAAATTTATGCAAGAAAACTAAAGACGAGAATGTCGAATGAAAGAAATGACATTTAACATCTTGTTCGAACTTACGACAGCCCGTTGAACTCCTTCGCCTTTCCGCTTCTGTGCTTCTCTCCATTGCGGCTCGGAATCTACCAGTTCGTGTCTGAAAAGATTCACACGCGCATATGTAGCGTATTCCAATTCCGAAATATTCATGTATATTGTAATAAGCGTCCCCCGTGATAAACCAAGTTCCGCTTGTGATTTCTCATTGAAAACGTGAATACGTGACTAGGGAAGATTTCGTTGGTCGAGGTTGATACTTCCCAGGCGCGTCGTCATTAAAATAATTATCACCTTTACGCGCTCTATGTACCCCACCGTGAGAGTATAATGAATACGAGGGTTTCTTTCTCGTCCACACGGTCGACGAACTTGCCCAAGACGCTCTGTCAAATTATTTCGTTCTCACATCACCGTGTAAGGGGCCTCTATTATGACAATTAATTACCAATTAAGCTAGCGCGCATATCTTGGACGCTTAATTGTCTCGGGACACGATAACAAACGTAACGAGGCCGATTAACATACAGTTCAGATGATTTCTTTAATGATGACAAGCGTGTTATTATTATTATTATTATTATTATTTTATTTATTTCGTAACATAAGGTGGATGAAAATTGTACCTGGATGACCGAGAGCTCCTGTGCTTTCTACGGTGCTTACGATGACCGGACCTCGTGTCCGAACCTCTCGAAAGCTCGGATTCACAATCAGAGTGACGACTATGTCTTCGATGACTATGACTATGACTCCTTCTGCGATGGCCACTGCGACTGTGGCTGTCCCCTGAACTTTGGCTCTCTACAGAGCTACTCCGTCGTTGGAGTCTGCTCAAGAGCTGAAAAGTCATTGAAAACAGAGAGCGTTAACGCGAGAGACTATGTGCACCTATGTTCTATAAACTACGAACTACTTTTGGCATTTCATATGTTTTTCGTGTCGTACACGATCATTCTTTTCAACGAAGAAATGTGAAGAACGTACTGCCGGCGCCGCACCCGCCGATCGGACAGACCGGGGACTAGACGAAGTGTAAAGGCCACGAGGTTGGCTCTGAGTCCACGGCGCGCTCCTTGTGCTCCTTGGGCTTGAGTTGTTCGCCTGTCTCGAGTTTTGAGTATTGCACAGAACGTTGCCGCCGACCGAGTTGCTGTTGACCGAGTTCGAGTTGACCGTCACCGGCGTTTCCACGAACGGGCCGACCATTTCTTGACCCTCGACCACGCGTCGCTGCGCCCTGCGGCTGGGTATCCTCTGGAAAATCGGCGGTGGATTCCGTCTGATTACCGTGTGCTTCTCAGAGCCGGACGGAGGGCTGTACGAGCGGAAACGCGAGTAAGGACTCAAAGGTGGCGGGCCGGTGGCCATTAACCGGAAGAACGCTTGGTGCTCCAGACAACACTTCCACAGATGTCTACAGGCACCCTTCGACGGCGTCTCAAAACCGTGCGTTCTCTCCTCCGAGTTCTTTTCGCTGACTCTCAGCATGAAATATCTACCCTGAGAAGAAGAAACAAAATGGTCTTGAACGAATTACGCTTGGCGTTTGATAATGAATCTCTCTCACTAGAAACGATATAACATCGATCTACTTTTAACTCGCTCTGTCGAGAAACATCCTTCACGTAAGAGCTCAGTGTTTCATTGATAATATTCCGCGGTGATTCTTGTTTACGAGAAGAACGAATGGGTACCCGTCTCAAGAGATGACGTCTGCCTACCTTGTAGTAGATCTTATTGATCCGAGGCCAATAGTAATTCCCCACTTTGGTCTTGTTGCGTAACAGAATTATCCCGCTTGGCGTCAGTCCCAGAAAATACTCCACGCTATCTTCGCCCTGCGAAGATCGAGATTACACAGGGGAGTTTTCGAGAGATTATCGCGTTTAATTACAGTATCGAGCCTTTGTTGAGTCGAACAACAAATACCTACCAACACGGGATGCAAATCAACCCCGTACATTTCCAGCCATTTCACTTTGTCCAAGTAATTTAGCTCTGCGGCGGAGGGCAATTGTCCTCTGTAAAAGGAAGCCCATTGTTACATCAAATTACCAAATAAATGAAAAGAAAAAACGAGAGTCGCTAGTTGCAGAGGGAAGAAATTTTATAACACAGGCAATGTAAATGTAAATGCAGCACATACACGAGAGTTTTATGGAGTTCCACTATACGGTTTTCCAATTCCGTAGTTTGATTCGCCAGGAATCGAAATTCAGTAACGTAGCCCACTGAATGTCGTCTCGGATCGTAATCCCCGAGTTCCGCTGAAACAATCACGATAATTCAACATTTCAATTCGAGAATTAATGTCTCTGGGATTGCTTGTTTATGAAATTCGAGAGGAATAATGTATCACTCAATATTTATTTATGATTACACATTATATTCATTATTCAACGTTGTAGCAAATACGTAAGCCTTTCATTTCTTTTATATTTGCATTTTATTGAAGTATTATTTCTATATATTATTATATTATTATATTTTAGTGAATCATTATTATTGTTGCTAGTCCTTCGCAGATTTTTTATTAAAATATTACTTAATTACTATTACTTAATTCTCACAGATTCGAAACAAATATAATGCTCGCTCCAAAACTTTCGGGCGACGATGTTAGAAACATTTTCCCATAAACCAACGTAAATTGCAATTACACTTTAAAAATTAATGACTCCACGATGTATCACCGTACATATCGTGCACGTAACGGGTCACAAATATTTAATGCTTCCTCGTTACGTAACTCTTTATACGTTTTCTTTACGAGAACACGCGACGTGCATCGCGACGCACACACACGTGAAATACGTTCGCGATTTATTTCCAAGGTATTAAGCAAATTGTTCGGTAACACGCGTTCCGTCAACCGGATGCTCGCACGCATTATCTACGCTTGGAGGGAAAATACGATAGCACTCTCATCCTGCAATCTACGTACGCACAACTTGCACCCTGCACCTTTTTTTGCCCCCTTCTTCTTCCTCGTTCTCCTTAGTTTCTTGCCATGTACGATTTAAACGCGCGCAATCGCGGAGAATTTATGGATTCTTCTCGGAATATCGTGAAACGCGCGCAAAAATTCGTACGATATATCGTTGCATTTTATTGCAGGTGTACAACGTGAAAATTAGTGGATGAAACATCAATGCGAATCGATACGCAAGATAATTGATAGGCTTGTTTTGTTTCTTGGATGTGTCACAACGGATGGCCAAAAGAAAGTTTAAAAAATGAAACAATGAAGAACATTTGGAGAAACTTTACGAAGAACTGAATTACAACCGAAGAGAAATGAATTTTATACCCTAGAGTAGATGAATGTTCAATACGGAGGAAACGTTCGACGCAAGTTTCATTCGTACGTGTACAAAATATCAACTTTTCTTCGTCTGTCACTGTAGTGGCGAACTCTTCTTCTTTCCAGTTAAAAATGAAATGAAAATGTATCCAAATTTTTGACCGATACTGTACATTACTTCTTTATGCTACAATATTAGTTTGATTCATTATATACATGTACAATCATCGTCTGTACATTAAAGGATCCTTTCCTGATTCTCAAACTATATAAATAACTTCGCGACTATAACATTCAAATTGTTAGTCACATGTTATTATTGCTGGAAAATATGGAAATACGGATCCTATTTAAGCTACTGTATAATCAAATTTGTTTGAAATTATACGTAGTTCTATGTGTTTCGTTGTCTGCCAGCTTCTGTTTTCGCTCCGCTTGTCTTTGATGTATCAACTAGTTTGTCGCGGCATACTAAAGGCAGCTAACTAAATTGCATAAGAATTTCTGTTTTGATGCACCGCCTCCGAATTTAATATAAATGCAAAATTGCATATTAGTTTCTACAAAAGATACATGTAAACGTCACAACTTTTTATATAGTAAAATAATTACTTTTCACTATGTAGCAAGATATTTTATAATATGTAATGTTAGTTATATTTTTATGGAATCTAAATAAAAAAATTATTTCATCCATTTTATAGATGTATGTAGACGTACACGTGTTTGTATATAACATAAACTGCGTGCATTTTTGCATTTACAAATTTCCAGATGTACGCATAAAAATTCGCAGCTTTATCAATCCCAGCGTATTCAAAACTATCTTTCACTTCTATCTTTTACTTTATATCTTTTAAAATTTCACATATCCAGTCACATGTATGATCTAAATACGATCGCAAGCTGTTCCAGAATGCCACTTTTCATCGCGATCCACGAGTCCCAAGCGTGAAGACGTTTAAGCGAGCTATTCAATGGAACCACGACAATTTAGACTCAAATCACTCGGATTTAGAGTTTCTGGTTCAATTGAACTTCGTTACTCTGTCACAAAAAACGTGCAATACTAAATACAAAAAAAAAAAAATATCGAACGTTTCAAATTCATTTTTGATGATCCAATACACATTACCATGATTCGACGATACAGTTCGTTGAAAACGTCTTAACAGCGGAACAAATTTCGCTTCGTTCAAGATTTCATCGTCTGCTAGTCGCATAAATCTCGTTTACACGGAGGAATCTCCACTCGTCGGAATTTCGCTTCTTTCGCCGTTGTCGCTGGAGTTCCACTCCCTCGGAATCTGTCACCATCAATTCCCCATAGGGCGCAGCATAGAAATGCCCTCCAGAAATCATCCTAGTCGCTTAATTGAATCACTGACTTTGATGAATATCGGCTGAGACCAGCGCGAGGGGCACTTTATTTTCTCGCTGGTTTGCTCTCCTCTCTTCCTCGTCCTCCATACCGGACAAAATCAGCGCACCTTGTCGTTGCCGGCTTCTTGCATGTTCATTCGGTCGTGTAATTACGAGACCGCCGGTCGTAGACCGCGAAACGATCGGAATCGAGCCGCGAAACGTGTTATCAGAATCCCAGGGGAGTTTTGCCCGAGCGAAGGGGAATTCGATCGACGAGAATGAGCGGATGAGTATGTTGATACGAGAATCAAAGGATGGGGTCTCGACCACTTTGCAAGTAGGTTTGAGCCTTCGGTCTTCGCACTCGAGCCATTGATAACGAGAAGAATATATCAAGAAATAATTAACAATATATCTTTTGGCTCTGGCTATCTCCGAATGTTGCGTGTGAACGACTTTTCAGTGTTCTTATTTTTTTCTATACGCTGTAAAATAAATTAAACTACAAAATAGTATAATTTAGTAATGTAAAATTGTATAATACTGTGAATGTCTAAAATAAATTATACTATAAAATAGTAATAGTATAGTATAGTATTATACTATAAAATAGTAACAGTATAGTCTAGTATAATTACGTTTACAGTATAATATAAAATTAATATAAAATTATATTATACTACAAACGTGTAAAAATATAATACTATAAACGTGTAAAATAAATTATACTATAAAATAGTAAAGTATAGTAATTATACTATAAAATTGTAATAGTATAGTATAGAATTATACTATAAAATAGAAATAGTATAGTCTAGTATAATTATGCACGTTTACAGAATAATATAAAATTAATATAAACATATATTATACTATAAACGTGTAAAATAAATTATACTATAAAATACTAGTCTAATATAGTAATTACACTATAAAATAGTAATAGTGTAGTATAGTATTATACTATAAACTAGAAATAGTATAGTCTAGTATAATTATGCACGTTTACAGAATAATATAAAATTAATATAAAAATATATTATACTATAAACGTGTAAAGTAAATTATACTATAAAATAGTAAAGTTTAGTATAGTAATTATGAAATAAAATAATAATAGTATAGTATAGTATAGTATTATACTATAAAATAGTAATAGTACAGTATAGTATATAATTTTATGGTATTAAATTATACTGTAAAATAAAATTATACTATACTATAAACATGTACTCGTTGTATCATTTTTACTTTCGTGTAGCATTCGACAATCATAAAATATAGATACACATTGAATTTGATAGAGTGAATGCGTTATATACATTGAAGTTAATGGAATACATTAAAACATTAAACTTGTAACGAAACGTACATGTACGTAGCATAATTTGTACATTAAACTATAATACGTTGAACTTGACTTATATAAATATATATATATATATATAACTTCATGAAATTTATACTGACTGAACTTGATAAAATGAATTCGTATACATTGAACATGAGTTGTATAAAATGAACGCACTGTAAACACATTCAGTGAGATATTTTTACTTTAGTATAGCATTCGAAACGCATGAAATGAAATTTAAATATCGTCTTTAAATATTATCTTGAATTTGCAAATACACATCGAACTCGATCCCACCTCCAATGAGAATGTTTGGCCGCGTGGATTGTAGATGATTACGGAAGAAAAACTGTCCGACAGAGAAGGGAAGAAGCGATGTGCAAAGTCGAGGAATGCGACTCGATCGATAGAAGTCGAATCGGTCGTCGTTCGTAATCAGAACGAGCTTTGAGTTTCTGGCTTTGCATTTAACGAGACGATTTGATTGTCGATCGATGGAAATTAGTGGTATTAAATGAAGCGAGCAGCTATAATATAATATTATTTACAGTTGCTTGTTACAAAGCAAGGTTTAGACAGCAGAAATCCAAGTTTGTTGAAGTTACAGAAACGTTTAATTAGAGTCAACATTGATGAAAGTTGCAGCTGTACACAATTAATAATGTGGGATAATATATAATTACAATATAATGGTAATTTACACCTGACGTTCAAATTGTTGAAACGTTCAATTAGATTTAATAATAACACAAGTGGTGACAATTTCTTCGAAACTGTTAAATCCACAAATATGATTTTTCAGTTATTGTTCATTGATTGGACGTGGCATTATTTATTTTAATAGATGAAAAAGGATTCTCTATAATTGGAACGCTACTTTGTAACTGAAAAAATAAACAAGACAGATAGATTGTTAATGTAGCCAATTAACTGCTCACATTATCTTGATAGCAATACCAGTTGGCTTCATGAATGCCATAAAATAAATTGCTTAGACCGAAAGTTGCAACGTGCAGCTGAGTCATGCACGCCGATAAAGCGCGCAGAACGAATTTCTTTTCACTGACCCAGCTACAGAGAGATCAATTAGAACATGCGTGCGGAGAAAAATTGAGAACTATTTTAGTGCAAACAGTTACAATAACAATTTGAACTTGCGGCTACCCTTTATCGAGCAAATTTATTCAGATTTCATTGGAGATTTAGAAAGCAAAAGTTTGTTCCCAAGTAATTCAAGATCATCGTAATCTGACCGTCGAAATTGATATTACACTCTACAAAAGGATACGACAATCTTTTTTTAAATTACATCCTGCTGACTGTTCTTTGCTCATCTTTGACTTCTACCCGACCTTTATACGGTTCCCAGAGCCCTTTACGTTCTCCCCTCTCGCGTTTCCAATCACAGAAATAAAGTGAGTTTATCGAATTTCTTCTGCCGACGTAATAATCTCAATAGCATTTCCGTCAGTGAAGGTTCTCTCGGGTTGATCAAAAGTTCCTCGATCAAAGAACAGAAGAAGAACACTTTGTATGCTTTTCCAACCTCTTGCGCTGGAATGACGTGCCACGCACGTCGAGAACTCTTCGTCCCAAAGTTGCAACATTCCCCCAGTTTCAAGTACATTCAAGTATAACCCAGGCAAAACGAATAATAAATTCATTACTTCTCAATCATTTCTGTCCAGTGATGTCGTACCCGACGAGTTGAAAGGAAGAAGAAAGCGACGGAATTATCGTATACGGTCCGGCCGCTCGTTATGGTCCGCAATCGGTTGCCAGCGCAAGTGGTCTAAGAACAATCTACGTTCCCTGAAATTAACTCCGACTAAAAAGTCCTTCCATCGACGTTCAATTGTCTCAACAGCGTTCTCATCGACCACACCAAAAAGAAAAGTCCTACGTGTTCGATAGATAGAAGCGCCAAGCTCAAACTGCACGCTGCAATGTTGTGAACGAACGTCGTAGCGAAAATCCCGCGAAACAGTAGTTTCGCATCGATCGACATCGAGTGGCCATCTGCGTGAAAGTGCGCATAATTAAGAGACAAGAACGGAGAGGCAGCGGCAACAGTCTGAACGTACGTAGACAATTAAGCTTCCAGATACGATTCCATTGTGCCGCGCTTCAACGAGACGTCCTCGAGTTTCTCAATTCTTGCTCGAGGAGGTGAAGGAGCCGCGGAACGGCGACGGTCGGGTTAAATTAATTTACGAAACGAAACAGCGCTCGAAAAATGAATCCATACCGAGTGAAAGCACGAAGAAATACGCGTGGCAATAATGGGATTCACCCCGGCTTTGGAGCGAGACTCGGAGGGGAAGAGAGACAGGAAGAGAAAAGGAACGAAAAGAAAACGCCCGGAGGTGTTTTCGTCGCCGTTGTAATGGCACTGTAAGCTCAGAGCTTCCTCGCTATCTTGTTTGAGATCTTCGCGAACAGCTGGACAACGCTTTTCGCTGGCGCGGCCGCGCTATCTCGCCGGTTCTCGTAAAACGAACCGGCTCTACTTATTTCCCCGAGTAGCTCCAATATTTGCGGAAGTTGAGCGTAAAAGGGTTCGTCGTTGGACGATTCACTGCCCGAAAGAAAAACGCGTTACCAAAGAGTGGTGTGTTTTCACAGAAGGAGCAAGGAACGCAGAGAGAGAGAGAGAGATAAAAATCGTGTACGAGTGACTATCCTCCGGTTGGCGAGTTGATTAATATTCGTCGTTAAACTGTCCTCCTCGTAAAATTACTTTCCGACGCTGAACAAGCGCGTAATTGCATACGCTATATAACGACCAAGTTTCATTCCCTCCCCCTCCACCCCCTCGTCCTTTCTTTTTCTTTTTTATTCATGGGAAGAGAGGGGCGGACGGGTGGGAGGAAAAGGTTTCTTTAATTGCTGCACGCTGCACGGAGCGAGGAAAAATATGGAATTTGTTTTCGAGGGGAACGGTGCAATATCGAGAGCCCGCTTAAATAGAAGCGATGTTGTTACGGGCGAGTTACGCGAATAAATTTCGAAGGTAATTTCCTGCGTTGACAACAGACAACGTGAAAAATTATGAATTTCATGGAATATCGACTCGTGAGATATTTCGACTTCGACAAGTTGTTTCCTTAGCTTTCGTTGATTTCCATTTGTTTATTACATACTCCTCGCTTCTAGTTTCGTATTATTCATTACCAATTTACCTCTCTCGTTTTTAATGGCTGGTTAATTCAAGGATCCTTGAATTGTGTGTATGTGCTTTTTTTTTTTTTTTTTTTTTTTTAGGCACACACGCATTACACGCTTGTACACTCAAAGTCAATATGTATTCTACCACACATCTCCGTACGTATGTACTTACTCTATCTCTTCGCACTATTCCAAACACCTAATATTTGCTTATCGTCTAACACCTGAGACGTTCTCAGTCACGCTCAGCGCCAGAAGAGTTTATCCCTGTAAGTTTCACGATCGTCGAGATAAGGAAAGAAAGTGGCAGAGGATTAAAATTGAAATACAATGGAAAAAGGAAGGAAAAAGAAAAATGTTAATCTTGCTAACGTAACTTCTGCTTAGTTTACACTTCGAAACGATTGTAAAGTTTCTAATTTCCTTTCTCGAAATCGACGTCAAGATCAGCAGAGTCGGTAAAGAACTCAACCTTCAGCAATACAAATACGCCTTCGAATGCTACCTGAAGTGTGAAAACGTTGTTAAAAGACTCAACGAGTTTCTAACAACTCCGCTACTGCTGTGACTCGCTGTCATCCTGTTTGAGGACATTCGCGTTCTAGAAACAAATCAAGAAAGAGAATCAAACTGTCCGGAGACAGAGACTCTAGTATTTTGAACGTAGGATCGTCAGTGAATCACGCTCCGAAACGAGGACTTTTGGTTCGGCAGTGTCGAAGGGAAGAGCGGCGGTCTCGCGTGGAGAGGCGCGAAAAAGAAAGGCGACGCGGGAAAGTCGAACACGTAAAATTCTGTTGCTCAAGATGTCGCAATCCATCGTCGCGCGGTGATCTCATCCGCGGCGCGGACCGCAGTCGCATTCAGAGAAGTTTATCTCCATTTCGCGAAGCAAAACGCGTGCCGTGTTCCCTTTTCTTCTCTCTCCTTTTTGTCTCCCTTCCTTCTCTCGCTATCTGCACTTCTCTACGTTTTCTCTACGTACGTCAGCTTCACGCCCTCCTTGTCTGTTCCACGTGTCGTTGTCAACGGGCAGAGGAGGACTGAACAAGAAGAAAGGGCATTCATTTCGTCCCTTTTGACGGCGATGAGACGCAAACACGACCGTATCTTTCTCTGTCGTTCTCTCTCTCTCTCTCTCTTAGCTCTCTGCGCCGCTACGTCCACCCTTTCTCTATTTGCATGACTTTGAATCTCAGCAGCAGATAACTAACGCGTGTGGACCTACTGCAGCTTCCTTCAAGCCGGGGCCCCTCACACCATCGCATCGTCGTCTTTATGCCACGAAATCTTTGACGACCTTTATTTGCGATCGCGAACGTTCGAAATCAATCGGCTGTCTATGTAAATTAAATAGCGAAGTGTCTCGACATCTTCAACACTAGAACTACCAAGGACCAAAGCATAGAATTTTCATCAGAGATGTTAAAGCGAAGGAAATAAAAATATAACAGAGTACACACAAGCTTCTATTCGTGTATTTTATAAAAAATCATTTAAACCTGTAAAAATACACTGTCTCGTACCTGTGCTATATCTAAAAGAGAATTATGAATTAGTCGTTTTGACTTCGTGAACAGCTTCGTGAGAAAAATCATACGACAATTCAACTTGGTCTCACTTTCAAAAGCCTTGTGAAACCTCTGCTTTGACAATTCCGAGTTTCTTTCGGAAATGCTTTCACATCCAGTAGAGAAGGGGGAAAGTATAACGATTTTATTCTCAAAAATTGTAAAAATTCGAACAAAAAGTACAGAAAGTACAGAAACTGAAAATTACTGAAAAAAATTCCGTTTGAGACATTGTCTCAAAATTACTGAATGTCAAATATTTTGAAACACTCTTGAAGACTGGAATTTCCTCCCTTAAAAACCTACTGTGACGATTTTTCTTTCTCCATTTTATTAAACTTTGAAAATTAAAAAAAATGACCCTTGGTCATTTAGAGATCTTTTACAAGAGTGGAAGAAGAAGAAGATATTCCCCAAGACGATATTCATTATTATTAATATTGATTACTACGAGTTAAATATTAAAATAGTTTCGTATCTATAAACACAGTTTCTACAGTTTTGTCAAACAATCCATTGAAATGTTGCTGAAAAAAATTTGTTAACGTAGTTTTTTTTTTTATCACTGCGCGCCGTATTTCTCGATGGAAAGTACACGCACGCCATTGTGCGAACGAGAACTTCGACTCAACGGCATGTAGGAGAAAAGTGAAGGAGATAAGAGAATAAACTCTCTTTCGCGGAGATTGGTTACTTTCTTCGTTCCATCGATGCTCGAACGAAAGTATTTCGAAATCGAAATAACTGTCAGTGGATGGAAAGTTAGAAGCACTTTACAAAAGTTTAACGCGGTACGCGTACGTGGACGTCTCTTTTCGCTGGGTGAAATTGAAATCACATGTTCAAAGGTTCCGCGAATCTTTTTCGATCGGTCTCTGTGCCTCTCTCGGTTACTCTATCTGTGCTCAAAGGACAAGAGAGTTCTACAGAACTTCGTTGAAAACATTTCCTTGATCTGTTATTGCTTTTCAACGAACGAGACACCAACGAATTTCAATTTAATTTGTCGCTCCTAGATATTTAAAGATTTACGATTCCAACTGACATTTTGGTTTAATCAATTAGAGATTAAGTCAAATTTGAAATGACTTTGTAACTTTTGTATTTATAATAATCATCATAAAATAAAATTAGATGAAAATTGAAAGTTTAGATTAGATAAAAACTTTAGTTGGATGAAAGTTTTCCATTAAAAACTTATCCCACTCTGGCCCCCCTGATACAAATTTTATATTTTAGCTACTTTCAATAACTTAATTATCATGGAAATTTTTTCCCATTGTTAGCAACACGATAATCAATGTTTGACTAATCATTTTTTACACATCGTGCAAATTTCTCATAAATACGCGAAGATCCGTGCTCTGGCAATCAGTCAGTGACACCAAAGAGATAAAATCTGGTTTACACGCGAGATTCACGTATTTCTCAACAAGAGTCCACAATTAAGGTTTCGCAACGGGTTTCGCGATTAATAGCGAGCGGAAACGGCTGAAAATGCGGTGATTTTTTCACATCGTCCGTGTTTTTACCACGGGGCTGGAGTGCTCTTGCACAGCCTCTTGATTTCAGGCCGTGAAATGAAAACGAGGATACTCTTTCGTACATTCCTCTTCGCATGTTGCTCTCTTTGGAACTCCATTAAACGGTGAGAAATAGTACGTACAAATATATTTCTCTCTCTTTTTATTGTTGACTTCCCAATTACGATACACGGTACTCCATATATAAATTAAGACGCACTTGTAATAAATACAAAAGTAATAATTAAATTCAACTCTAACATCCAAATAGTTCAACAAAATAGTAAGAAACAAAAATCGTGCAGCAAGGGATTTAAGAGATTGTTATAAACGAGCGAACGTTTCAATTTTCAAGATCGTTGTAAATTTCGTCACTTTTCAGGATGTTTGAATATCTCCATTTTTTTCAATCTAGATCAAGATGTTGAAATATTTTTCAAGACAAAAGAAAAAACTGGCTCGGTACTCGGGACTTGGGACGAAGTAGAGATTTCACGTTTTGAGGTAAGCTCAAACGCTGCGCCATTTAAGTTCTCATCGATCGTCCGAATACTTTCGTGAATCAACGATACCGATACGTTATTACCATAACTATTACATCACACGTGAGAAAAGTAAAAGCGCGTACACGTGTGCCAAGAATCCTAAATTCCTCAACTCACGTGCCATGTGTGTATGAGTGCACGTGTATTTCGAGTACGCGTTGCACTCTAATTTCGATGGGGGGAGGGGGAGGGGGGGCGTGCGTTCACCGGAAAGGCGACGAAAAAGAAACGATCGCGAAGTGTAATTTCGACGTGGCGGCTTTGTGCCGCGTGGGTGCATAATGTAGCACCTAGCGTGCAATTTTGTTTAGACTCCTCTCGGAAATAAGCGTGCCCGAGCGTTAGGCGTTGCCCCGTGAAATTTCCCCTCGGCCGCCTCTGTCCCCCTGTCCGCCACGTTCCGCTGATTCCACGATCCGCTGGTTTTCAAGGCGGCGCGTTATCGCGATAAAAATTGCACACGTTTCATCGTTCTCGTCGTGTTTTGTCTACTTCGATGCGACCGCAGGCGCAACGTTGATCCCCAACCGTGCGAAATCTTATCGGACGTTGCGCGACTCGCTCTTGCAGGCGGTAATATCCGGCGAAAAAAGGATGGGGGGGGGAGGTAATGAGAACGGTGCAACGACCCTTTATTTAAAGGGGTCGCGCACCTTTCTTCAGTGGATATTCCGCGTGTTAATGAGTGACAACGGTTGAAAATTAATAGTCGAAATTAAATCGACTCGGCAGATCTCTTTGACCCTCGATAACGTCATTAGGAACCATAAAAGTTTACAATTTTATTATTGAAATGCAAATTAAATATCTTAAATTTAATTATCTGCGACCGCGCGATATCACTTGAAGAATTAATGTTAATTTATTTGGACGTTACTCTAGAGAATTACTGTTGATAAAATTTATTTGAGAGGAATGAAATTGCAAGAACAGAAATTTCAAATCTTCAAAAATGCAATAAAATTTCTGTGAAAAATTGCCAATTGATCCACTCTCTGGCTACGCAAATTTATTTCATTATCAGTTACACGTTGAAATTTAATTGAAGGTAAAATTAAAGCGGGAAAGGTAATTTTGAATTAACGTGGCAACATCATTTTGACAAATGAATTTTGACTGACGAAAGAAACGAATTTTCTTACAATTCCGAATAGGAACGTGCTAACGTACAACTAAATTAATTAACTCGCGAAATTATGCGCGTTAAGCGAAATACTGTACGTCGCATCAAGCTAATTAAACAAGGTAATTAAATGTTAGCATTAATTCGCTACAAATTACGGTAAATGAAGTTTCGCTGAAAAGGCAGAGGGGGCCATTTGAATCAAGCTCTTATCGAAAGCTATCGATACCACTTGGTAATCAGGAATTTATCAAATACCACTCGACAATTATTAAGCTAATTATTTTTGACTTTTATCGACTAATGATGGGACAAAGAGGATGAAATTATACTAATTACACATGTATTTATAATTATTTATATTGATGATATATTTATAATATATATATCATTTATATTGAAAAAATACATCAAAATTTTGAAGATGAATATATTCTTAATTTGTTATACTTATTCAATATTATTTATATGTCTCACTCGGCTCTTTTTATCGAACTCTAATATATGTACATGTATAAATGGTGCTCATTTTCTGCATTATTGACCTGATAGTACTCAAAAATTTCTCATGAAAAAAAGTTTCACACATTGCTAATTTGTAAAATTAACTAATACAAATATTCAAAGTCACAGAAATTTTTGTCCCGTCATTGCTCAATTGTGTAATTTTTGATTTGATTTAATTCCATTGCTAATCTCTATCAGAAACATATCAAGTACTTAAATTCTTGTAACATTAATATAACATTACTACTATATTATAATAATATAGTAATAATATTAGTAACAATATTAATATTAATGTAATATTACTACAGGACGGAACAAACTCAAATAGATCTTAATCTGTGTTAATAAATTCTAACAACATTGCCACGTTTTTCTATAATTTATTTTGTCACAAAATCTGTCGAAAACTCAATTGTGCAATTTTTGATTTGATTTAATTCCATTGCTAATCTCTATCAGAAACATATCAAGTACTTAAATTCTTGTAACATTAATATAACATTACTACTATATTATAATAATATAGTAATAATATTAGTAACAATACTAATATTAATATTAATATTACTATAGGACGGAACAAACTCAAATGGAATTTTTGTTAATAAATTCTAACAATCTGCGTATGTACATTGCCACGTTCCTCTGTAATTTATTTCGTTGCAGAATCTGTCGGAAACAAACGAATCATTTCGCAGTCATTTAGCTGAGAGCGCGGGCACTCCATCTCGATAACCCTGCGCCATTCCAAATAGGAAGACTAGAACAATCTCTTCTTTGCGTGCGAGATTCAAGGACGGTTGCGGCGCGAATCGTACCGGAAGACAACGCGAGCAAACTCGAGTCGTTGACGACGAAACAAAAGGAGTTACGCCTCATTTTCAGAATTATAGCGGCATCTCTAATGAGGGACGAGGCACTCGGGAGACCATTTGAGGTTTACGTTGGTAAATTGTCTCCGCGAGATTACTCGCTTAAGCGATTTTCCTTTACGCCTGAGCGTGCTCGCGACTCACGGGTTTCGTTCGTACCGCCTTCGAATTGTCCTTTCTTAATTAGACGTGACTCTTAGTTTCACTTAGAGCAGTTTTTCCAGTCTCAAAAATTAATCTCGAGGCCACATCGAGGAAATTTCACGCGTGCGCGATATATTTTTATTTTGTTCGGTTATTGTTTCACTGTTGTGTTTTATCAGCAGAACGTTACGAGAGAGATCAAATAGTTATCAGCTTACTGGAAGAAAATGATAATAATTACACTGCAGATATTTTATAATTCGCAAACAATGTACAAAATAATTTCGAAGAGAAAATTGTTTCGCGTACTAAATGTTGCAGAAACTGTTATACTTATCCGTGTAAACGTGTGAAAATCTTATTACGTGAGAGGACGAAATTCCGGTTACAGAGGGTTAAATACTTTCTGCCAATTATTGAAAGTTAAATGCACAAATGTCGAACAGTTTTTAATAGAATTTCTAGAGAATGATTGCCAGACGCCGAACTTCTCTGCACCTTGACAAAACAGCATTTGCTTTGTCTCTGCCAAACAAACGGAATCGGGCGACGTCTCTGAATTCTCAAATCCCCGATTCCTCTCGATACGGTAGCCTCTGTTTCTCCAGCGGAGTCCCTCTTAAATTATTTCGTTCAATTAACACACAGGCTCGATTCTCTTTTCGCTGTAAAGAGAAAGAGAAAAAGAAAAAGAAGACAAAAACGGAAGAAAGATCGTTGCTCGAGCCGGGGAAAAAGGAAGTAGAGAAGAGTTAATCCAGCTTTGCAACGAACACGGTTTGCAGCAACGGTATTACCGGCTCCTCCTGCCTCTTCCGCGTCTACTGGCTAACTTTCTTTGACCTTGAGAAGATTAATACCACCGGGATTTAATTAAAGCCACCAATTTTAATCATAACGTTCATTAGAAGCGGTAATAATCTTCGTGTACGGCCGGCTGACGGAAGCCAGCCGCGCGTTTTGCTAAAAGAAATCGGGCGAATATTAACCGTCTGACTGATCGCGCTCGCCTCCGCGATATGTACATTCGTACGATGCATTTCCTTCGGGAAATTACAGTCCCGCTCCGTTTGAAAAATTTGCCCTTGCTCTCGAAAAAAAAAAAAAGAAAAAAGAAAATGAAAGAGAGAAAGAAACCGGGATTTCGATCGTTCGAGCAACGTTTCTTTTTTTTCTTCTTTTATTTTTCCCGTGATCGAGCGACGTAATTTGTACGTGTCGGCTGTTGGCATCGCATTTTCGACCGGCCGTAATTATTTCATACTCCACCTCGCGGGAGATGATGTGCAGACGTGCACTTTAATCGCGCTGCGATTCCACGGAATCGGGAACTGATGGATTTCAAGATGATTCGGTTCGATTGTATTTATGGACGTATCTTTCATCGACGTGACGAGAAAGTTGGGAAGTTTGATAATCAAGTGAAAATTGTTCGAGACAGTTTCTACGAAGCGACACACGCGTCTAAAAATTAATTACGCGTCGCGCTTTCATTCTGTTTTGACAATAAATCACGTGAAAATTACCGACAACTGTGACGTTTATTTAGTGAACTGCGGATGTTTATGCAAATTCATTTTATTCTACGAACAGAGTTAAAAAGAAGAAGAATGGAACCAAAATAAAAAACCAGTTATATATGTTTTATCACATTGCGTGCATTCTATTCGTTATTGTACCTTCAAGTTTCCCGTAAATGCACAAAACACTGCAGCCTATATATATATATATATATTGTTTCACGAAAGAAATGTTGAAAAAGTGTTATGCTCTTACATTGAACGACGTAAGCTCCTAATTCCGCGGCCAGGTCGAACGACACAGGAAGTCGCCCTTGGAGGATATCCTGCTTTACTTGCAGGAAAAACTGGTACCTTGAATCAAAAAGAAAACAGACAGGTGCATTTTTTTTATCGGACAAATTATACAAAAAGACAGAAACAAAAATATACAAAACACGTATTGTTATTGATATTAACCGCTTGTAATTAATCATTATAAATGCTTATTATAATTATATTATTCAGATTTTGATATTTTACTATTTTGATGGAGATTAATAATAAAATTAGAATTAAAAGTTTCCGAAATTAAATAATATGAAACCTAAATTCTTACGACCACCAATGATATCAATTAAGTAATTAAAAATTCGACTTGTAAACCAACATCTTGCAAAATAATATAATAAATCGATTGCGGATTGCACAGAATCTACATATAGCGCTTATTAAAATATTTGATCAATGTTTTATTTTTCATCTATATCCAGTTATATTTACAAAAACAGAAGTCCGCACGAGAATCCGCAATCTATCTGCAAACAGTTACATTCAACGTATGAAAAAAAAATTCCTCTCGAAGACAATTCATACCTACATACAGTATTTCACAAGCTGGATTTCACAATAGATCTCTCTTTCTTGCAAAAAGATAAAAAAAAAAAAAAGAAAAGAAAAGAAGAAAAAACCGTTTGGCAGCTACTATACACGGGTTGTGAATATAGTTAATGATGTATGACATGTGATGAACATCAGGCGCGGCGAGAGAAGCAAAAAGAAGTGAAAGTGGAAGAAGAAGAAGAAGAAGAAGAAGAAGGAGAAGAAGGTCAGGGGGGTGGAAAGAGACAAAGTTACGAGATGGGGTCAATTTGCGGCTCGACTCGCCGCGAACTTCGATTTTACCATCGTTGCCCTCGTGGTTTCTCTTCTTGTAAAGTCATCGTTAAAAGATTTCGTAGTTCCTTTCCCCCACCCACTCACCCACCCACCCCTTCGTTGTCGCTTATACCATCCGTTACCACGACCTTTCTCCGTCCATGTCACTCCACTGTCTCTTTTCTTTCGCGCCTGTTCACGTGTGTACGTGGCATCTTTCCCTCCTACAAGCAGATTCCTTTTCGCTAGCACGCTTTTTCCTCCCGCTTTTTCTTCATTTTCTGCCTGCCAATCTCTCGTGCCGCCTCGTTCCTCGCTCGTCCACCCAGACTCGTTTTCACCTTCCCCCCTGAGTTTCGCCTTCGCGGAGGATACACATCTCACGTTCATCTCGACTGTTTTGCCTGCTTTTCCGTTGTCCCATTTGCGAGCACGATTTATCAACGACGAACAGCCTAAACGATATACTTTTATTTACATTCTGCTGACACCGCGATGGGTTTATGAAATTTGCTTCGGGACGAGATTGCAATGTGTAATTCCGAGAAAAATTCTCTCTGACAGAAAGATAGAATAGAAGCTATAGGCTCCTGCGTCGTGAGGAAGGGCAAAATGATCTTTTCTCTATCGTTGCACGTGTTCTGAAACTTGCGACGACGACGTATCAGACACGCGGAAAAATTGCTGCGAGATTGAGAAGTCAATTTGGAATCCCGTCTCGAATGTGAGCTACGTTGAATTGTCGAGGGCTAGGTGAAGTTTGTGAATTTTTTTTTCCATACGTAATTACTGAATGAATTGGGAAGCACTTACATATCTCAGGAGCACTGTAACTTTTCATTTAGAAATTATCTTAATAATATTAAGATTAAGACTTAATAAGATTATCTTAATAATATTAATATTAATATAATTTCTTAAAAAGAACCTCGAAAGGTTTATTTATATTTGGGCGATCGTTCAGAAAAGCAGAACAGAATTTTATTAAAATTCGAAATCAAAAATCACGGACTTTCGACTTTTGGATTTTAGCTTGATAAAAATGTATTTCTCTAAAGTGAATAAACCTTGCATTTTTACGCAGACCGGTATCTTCAAAAATGGAATAAAAATTGAGCTTCGATATAAAATCGTAAAAATTTCTCACGGACACATAAAAATCCACTTGCAAAGTTTCGGAATAATATTCCAACTGTCATTCAAACGGAATAACATTCCAATATTTCCTCGTATATCCTGGAAACGCTGTGCGTCCTCTCTCGTTGCTCCAGTAGCAGGTATCCTCTGCAGCAAACGACATCCTCGTTTAAAGAACCCCGGCTGTCTGTGCTCGTCGCGCGATAAACTCCCTTTCTATTTCATTTTCTTGATATATACACGATCCCCGAACGCTGTTTATTAACGCATGAATAATTCCGCGGGCCGGTTGCGAATCCACCGGAGCCAGACCGAATCCCCGAGGGACATTTCCCTCTTTCGAATTCCGTTTCTTCTCCCCTCCTCCCTCCGCGCTTTATCTCCTTCCTCCGCTGATGCAAGGATTACTTGCGAAATTCCTTTTAGGGTAATTCCATGAGATTTACCATCGCTCTTCCGTTTTTCCGCGCTTACTTCGTCCGCGAGGCATCGTTTCAACCCGAAACACAAACGCACATATACGAGAAGCGTCATAGTACCTCCTCTCGTCTCTCAACAGCCTGTTCCAAAAGAAATTTAATATATCATCCTGAAATCATTAAGACCCCATTTATTAAGTTGCTCTTTCTTTTCGCCAGAGGGATCCCCAACCCCCTCCTCCCCCCTTTCCCAGTCATCGGCTCAATCAGTCTGCTTCTTGCTCGTTTGACCTCATCCTCTCTTCACTTTCCTGCTGTTCCCTTCCTTCTTCCTCTCTCTCTCTCTCTCTCTCTCTCGTACATACGGCGACGAAAATTGCCTCTGACTTCGTTTCACCGAATGTTGGCGCTTTATACGAAATCCTTGTGTCATATTTCAGAGCGTCGCGCCCTGCTCGTCGTTGTTCTGATGCGTTCAACGTATCACGTTGACGTTGTTCATTTTCCGCAGCTGACATTTCGTCCCTCGAATGGATGCGGCGGAAATGACAAAATGACAAGATGCTGCACGTATCTGTCAATTTCGCGCGTTATGATGTTCGAGAAAAGAGAATGCAGATTTCATACACTTTATATATTTACGTCGTATATCATCTTCACGTGGTAAACACGCGAGATCTGAAATATACGACACAGGTTTTCCTTTCCTCGCTCGAAGCAAGTTCTTTCTCTTTCGTTGATCCCATCTTCTCCCTTCCTTTCTTTCTCCCTCGTTACACGATTGCGGGGTGCAGCGCTTATTAACGCGCCATGTCAGCGTCAGTTGACTATAAATCTGCTACGGAATTGTCAATTCGCTTCCCAGGCCGCTTTCTCATTTTTCAAAGTCGAACAAAGACGTCTCTCTTCTCGTCGCGTTTTCTTAGACAGCGCTCTCGCTGCTCCGCTCCACGAAGTCTCGAGGAATTGCCAGCCGATTCCTCCGATGCCGCTTTATGCACTACCATCTCCATTTACATCGCGTTCTCGATTCTAGTTCTTTTTTTTTCTTAAATTAAATTTATTTTTGAAAAAACTGGATATTAATTTCTAAATATATACTTTTTTTAGTTTACAAAAAAATAATATATATATATATATATATATATACTTCTAAAAATATATATTTAGAAATTAAATTTTTGTCGTATTTATTAATATCTAGTTTTTTCAAAAATAAATTTAATTACAGTTAAAAAAATATGTATATATATATATATATATTTTTTTTTTTTAGTTGTGCTAGAAAGGACAATACAAATTTGTCATACAACTCGTATGTCACGCTACAGCTGACAACACTAATTTACTTTAAAACACGCACGTGACGCTGTAGATGGTAACATTAAATAACTGTAAAACACAATGTTTATGGTTACAAGCCGTGCACGGAATTTTCTTCTCCTTGCCTCAGTTCATTTCCCTAAAACTAAATACAAGTTTACACCCAACAACGTCGGAGATAAATCGAGCGCAAAGGGTTGTGTCGTTGATCAGTCTTGCGTGAGTAATACGATTCGCAACGAGTACGCAAAGGAATAAATTACTCGTTCTTGAATTTCTCTGGAAAACGACACAACGACGAGTCTTTTGTCGCGATAAATCGTTGGCAGTCGGTATTTCCCTTGTGAAACATTCCAAGGCACGTATTCACTGAACGACGAACTCGGTAGGCAGCGAGAGAGCCATCATCGATTCCCCGAGAGCGTGAAAACGCGTCGTTTGCGCGTGAAATTTCGCGCGATCGTCCGATAATGCGGACGATTTTCGTTCGACGTCACGGAGGACGATTATCCTCGATCCTCGGCTGGCCGCCAGCCTCGAAATTTCCAGGGAATTCCAGAGTCGCTTGAGAATTCCGAGTGCATCGAAATTGTTCATTTCTGCGCGCGTCCCGCCTCGTATCACGATATCGCGTGCACGCGCGAACGAGTCACAGGAACGAGCGTACCGAAGACCCAAGGAAGATGAGGAGAAGACGATTAAAAAGTTCTCGGGAGAAGGCTCGTTCAAAGAGTGGAAATTGTATGAAATATGATTTATTAGGCTAGGGCATTATTCAAGTGACACATCTCAAAAATGACAAATTGAACGATACGTTTCCTTGGATGGATATTACTCGAAGTAACTACGAAGTGAAAATGATTTTTATCTAGATTTTAAATATAACGTGTTATTATTTGGCTGTCGAACGAAATAATTCTCAATTTTATCTTTTAGTTTGCGTTTGGATAAATTTTTATTCGAATAATTTTCTACTTCTCGTGTGTTTACACGTAATCTCGTCATATTAGGCTATTTGTTATTTTATACGAATATTTGAATTTAAGAAATTATTTGGGAATAATTCATTCGAATCCCTAAGTTTTCTATGTTATTTCTAACGTAACAATAACAGATTGGTTGAAGCAATTTAAATTGTTATCTTTTATTCAAAGCGTAACAACTGAAATAAAATTATTCGTTTGTCCCAATTAACTTTTCAATAGATTTTCATACATGTACAGTAAACAGAATTAGAAACCATTTAAAAGATTATATCCAGATACAAACGACAAGATACAGAGTGAAATACAAGAAAAAATATCGTTTCATTTGACAAACAAACAGGAATAATGCAATAACTTCCAGAAAAATTACTAACGTGGAAGATTACTCCGAAGTAGCGTCGAGTCAAATAAGATGTTATATTTGAATAACCATTTTTCAAATATTTTATTCAAGTAATGCCCGTGCCTGTGGAGAAGTGGCGGATCGTCGAGACGGCAATATTTTATCCTTGCCGGTTGAACGGTCACGCTACTCCTTCAATCACGGTTGTCTTGTGGTTATGCTGTCTATATCCCATATCCTGTTCTATCGCTGTCCTGATGCACAGTCGGGATTTCTGCCGCCTGTTAAGGAGCTCTCGCGGCTCCACGGGATTTGTGAATTCAAACATGCCCCACCTTGCCACGATTCTAACCGTATATCGCCACGGTTGTCACGGAGCTGTGATTTTTTTTTTCTCTCTCTCAGGAGGAGAAAAGCTTTGTGAAGAAGCGTTGAGTCTGGTCCGTCTGGTCGGGATTTGGACACGGGAATGGTAACATTCGAAAGATAGAATTTGCTTACTTTAGAAAGTACATTTTTTTTTTTTTTTTTTTTTTTTTTTGAATATGATGAATAACCACGTAATATTTCTCGTAAATCATCAAGAGTCTCCTCTGTTCATTTCGTCTCGTTCGAATCGCCTTTCTTCATTTTATTTAACATAAATCTTTATCAAGACAAATTTAACAATACGAGTCGATTGAAAAGAATTGATAAAAATAAACGAACGAATGTATAAAAAAAAAAAAAAGGAAAAATTGGAAGAACACAAATGACCTATTTTCTATATAGAATTTTGAATTTCTTCTTCACATCTTACATATACGATGGGTACGAAAATGTGACAAAAGTAGACAGAAGGGACAAAAGTCGACAAGACTTTGGTCTACTGAAACGCCTACCGTTTCGGTTCAACAATGTTCTCTATAATTTTCATTTTCGATGGATAATTGCCGGCCAACGCTAATTGCTACGGTCCGGCGAGAAACTCGCTGCCTTAGGGATAAACGCTAATCCACAATCAAGAATCCCAAGTTACTTGTTAGAAGGGAACGAGAGAGGTGTTTCCGTTTCGATCACCGGAGGGGTCAACAGTCCCGTCTGATACAGCTGAAACAGCTATCAGACGTTTCGCAAAGTTCGCATAGCTTTCGCAATTTCGATCTCGGGTACAAACTCGAGTAAGAACGTCAGCGTTATCTCGCAGCTGCCTATTAACCTTATAGGAAAACTTCTTTATCTATTCCCTCGATGAATTTCTAGAATCGATCGATCGACGATTTATCGATTGGAAAGTCTTCCTTGATGATATCAATAATTTACAACTTAGTTACAATTTCGAAATTAAATTTGGATGTAGATTAATTTCTGGAATATTAGTTTTAAAGTAATCGATATATAAAGTGAGTTAGTCTTCAAGACACAGATACAATGGTTCTACGTTAAATTTCTAGAACATTTTAGTAAATACATACATATATGTAATAAAAATATATATACATTTAAAAATATAATAAAAGAAATTAATATTCTGAATCTAACATGAATAATATCTAGATCTCAGAAACCGTAATTAATAATTACATATGAATATGCAAACACGTGTCCTATATTCGTTAAATGTAATTGATTAAAATAAACATTGTATTTATACAATACAATATTCCGAATCTTAGAAATCCTAGCAAACATACGTTTCCTTTAAAATGTTAATCTCAATGAAATTACAGGTTATGCGTCGAATAGCCTATGACCTAAAATAAAACCTAAAATAAATATTTATAAATTTAAATTAAAAATTGTAAATTTGAAATTAAAAATAATGTTTCTCAATAACAATATTGTTATTACGACAAATATTATACAAAAATTGATTAATTTATCTTCATAAAAATAAATTAAATTTAATATCAATCTACTATATATAATAAATTACTTATAATTCGAATTGAATAAGAAATAATCAATATTGTTCTAAATAATAACATAATTAAACAAAAACTTCTTATTCATTTAAAAAAATAAATTTCAATTATTAAATCTTTTGAATGAAATCCAACTAAAACAGGAAATCCACATAATATTGTCAAAGAAAATGTAATAATTATTCTTTTTGTAGGATAAATATAATATATTCCCTTATGAAGACAAAAATGTTAAATACCATTTATATAATGAAAAATGCTATTATTATATTTATATTTATAAAATTATATTTATTTCAATTTTATTATTTCATTATATTTATTTCAATTTTATAATTTTACAAAATTTTAAATACCATTTATATAGTGAAAAATGGTATTATTACATTTATATTTATTTAAATACCATTTATATAAATCTACCAACGCATATAAATACGTTGTGACAGCGGATGTTCTTTTCTACCAAACACACCCTGAGCATTCTGCACGGATCGTTTATCCAACGACGTTTATTATCGTATTTCCCTCGTTAATCGTACTCTATCGGCAGGCTAGAGAGAAAATCGAGACAGCCAACAAAATGGAATTGAAATGTCCGCGATTCTCCCCCGCTGAGGGAAATGGAACGCGCCCGACGCGCTAAGAGTCCCATAAATTTCCGCGTTTCGCGTTTCAACGTCTCCGAACACCACGATACTGTGAAACTAAGCACACGGTCTTCAACCACTCGCGAGAGCAACAGAACCAGCGAACGTTGCGACCGTAAAACGCATATCGCGGACGTGTCCGATCGTATCTCCCCTTTGAAAAACTCGTTCTCTCTCGGCGAACGCGCCAAAAATCGCGAACGTTCAACCATCTCGCATCAACGACCGGGTTATCTCGCCGCTGTTAACGTCGTTTCGCGCGACGCTTTAAGACGAGATCCACCGTTCATTAAAACCCTCGCAGGTAGGAGTGAAATTAAAATTTCTGTTCGAAACGAGGAGGACTTGACGACGCTGAGAGCACAGGATTGCGCGTTTACCGCGCAATTTCCATCTGACGTGTCTTAATACTCGCGTATTCTCTTTTCACGTGGTAAAAACTTCGCGGTCTTTCTCGTTCGCGAGGAATATTCGAGGCTCGCTCTAATTTCTTTCAGCGCTCCATCTTCTCACTTGAGAATCCGAGACGTAAACGGGGAGATATCGTCGGCTATTGGAAAGACGGATTTTCCAACATTTCGAGAAATTAATTCGAAGCGGTTTCGAAGTCCTGTGAGTACTCTCGTGCGAGCAGAATAATGAATAATAAAAAAAAGTGCGGTTAGAAAGTGAAATTACTGAACTAATTTCTTTTAATTTAAATTATTATATAATAATTATATTATATATATATTTGTTATATTTTTATATATTATATAATATTTAATTGCATAATATTATATAATTAAATATTTTATAGTAATTAAATAATTATTAATTTAAATTATTATATAATATATAATAATTTAAATTATTAAACTCTTCTTTTTATGTTGATTTTTCTGTTTTCTTAAAATATTATGGGGGCACACACATTTTTTGCACCTCCATGATAGCAACGTCACTGTTCACACCAGAGACAATGAACTCTCAAATGGACACTGTTTTGAGAGTTTTATCGGATAATAAACTCTCGGAGAGTGTTCCTCTCTCGAAGAGTGGAAATTCTCAAAGCTGCTCTCAAATGTACACAACGTAACTCTCGCGAGAAACTCTCAAATGAACGCAGGGCTTTGGATACCGATAAACCGCGGTTCGAGTCGAAGCTGCAACCACGACGGGACCGCGACAACCGTCCATCGATTGCTCATACTCGAGATAAAAGATGAACGCATTTACATATAGATTGAGTTCGTTCGTTTCCAGAAACGCTGTTTTTTTCCCCCTCTTTCGCCGGGGTGAAACACGCAGCTCTACCACTGAATCAGCCGAACGGACGTCGACTTTTCATTTTAACCGCGAAAATCTTGAATAATGGACGACAAGCTCGAATATCACCGCGAATACCCTCACCCTATCGCGGTGACACACGGTGGAAAAAATCCCAAGTGCGGATCGATCTTCCTCGTTCGACGAAGTCGCGAAAGAGGCGATCATGATATAATGGTATCGTCGAAGACTAATATCGCTATAGATAAAAAGTATGCAGTGTGTTTGGTAATCCGACAGAGCTCTGATAGAGCGATTGATAAATCAAGCAACGAATTCGCTTCTTCGATTCGTAAACTTTAGACTTCGTGGTATAGGATGATTTATTCATTCTCAGTAGATGAATGCTTAAGTTGCACGTCTGTTAAAATTAATATTCACAGATCGTTATTTAATCTGCTTAAGTTATGCTGTTATATGAGCCGTTTCGTTATTAAGATCGTATGTCCCAGAATATTCTACATAGTTATAGTCTTCATTAAATATTTGGCATAGAATTGATTAGTGACAATCCTGTACCAAAATAATGCATGAACATTTTCGAGAAAGAATATTATTTTGGTTTTCAACGTAATTATTTATATCTTATTCGATCAACTGTGAGGAAAGTATAGTCAACGGAATTTTGAATGAACTTTTATTTCAAAAATGTTAAAGTAGGTACTCAAACTGCTACTTTTTAATCAAGCACAGCTACAGTATACAAAAGTGAATTGTACGTACGTATGTTGGCTCGATTGTACATAATTTACACAAATTAACGAATCATAGAGAAAATTAATGTATCATAGTAGATATCATAAAATATAGTCAGCAGAATTTTGATTAAACTTTTATTTTATTTTGAATAAACTTTTATTTCAAAAATGTTAAAGTAGGTACTCAAACTGCTACTTTTTAATCAAGCACAGCTACAGTATACAAAAGTGAATTGTACGTACGTATGTTGGCTCGATTGTACATAATTTACACAAATTAACGAATCATAGAGAAAAATTAATGTATCATAACAGAGAAAATACCCAGAAGCTCATAGAAACATCTTGATAAATCCTAGAAACCTCGCGAGAAATGGAAATAATAGACAAAAGCTAATTGTGTGCATATTGGCTCAATTATAGTATATCGCTTGTCCGGGGAGAAATTAATGTAAAAGATATTTAGAAACTGATGGGAATAACTTGATAAGTTCCACGAGAAACGGAAACGACGTGGAGAGAAAAGAGAAGATCGGAAATAACACAGTGTTTCTTGAAGATACGGTGAGAACCTGTCCATCTAAATTACAAGATATAGTTCGTTTCGCGCGCGCTGCAGTTTACGTTCACGTTGAAAACGGCGAGAAGCCGAGGATGTGATTTTAACGCGAACCTGCACAACTCCATCTCGAAGGGGAGCTAATAAAGAAAACAGGTTCTCCCTGAAATCGCGATTATCTAGGATACGCTCAGCTAGGGACATTGATTCTCCAAATACATTCGCGCGACGTAGAATTTCCTATAAAAGACTTTTCCCCAGGAAAATTATCGTGCACTGAGAACGCACAATCGTCGGATTTCCATAAGGGAATGGTTGCTCTGCATTCAGATACATATGTAATGACAAAATCACTCCCATGAAGGCCCCTCGTGAAAGCAATCGAACGAGTCGACGAGTTTCACGAGGTGGATATATTGGCAAAATGTATATATAGTACGTGCATTATATGAAAATGAAGGGTATCACGTTTTCTAATTCAACTTCTCAGAACACCGATCCCAAGTTCAACTCAGTTCACAATGTTTCAAACTTGACTCTCAGATGGAAAATACATTTTGAGATCTCTTTAAAATCGCAAATACATTGTTTCTTTTATTGTTCCAGACGTTTAAAAAAATGTAAGAAAATTTTCCATCATTCGATAAAGTCGTTTGCTATATCATACAACCGAATCTCTGAAAGATTTCTCAACAAGAACGAACATTTGCCGCGAAGGAGCTCACGAGTTCAAGTTGCTCGTGGATGTTTGAAAAAATAAACTCTACATAAAAACCAACCACGTTATCCGTCTGATCATTAATTAATCATTAATAATCTGCGTCGCGTTGCAAAAAAGTCGAAGAGACGATCCCTCATCGCGTCTCGATCACACGGAAGAGAATCCGGAATATTCTCGAGATAGACGTGGTAGCTCCCTTCGTCGAGTTCGCACACGCTCGAACCACAAGCGGAAGGAACGCGGTGATACGATCGATACCGAGTGCAGCGAAGTCTCGAAAAAAAAGGAAAAGAAAAAAAATGGTTGCCTTATCTTAGCAAGTGGAATTTAAAGGAAAGCGGGGTTTGCCACGCGGTGAAAAAGGAGAAAGAGAAAAGCGATCGCTGAGGGTGAAAGCTGCAATCGTGCAAAGAGGGGGGGGGGTTGAGAAACTCTCTCGAGCGAGCGACGAATCAATCAAGCCGATTTATCGGTGACAGAATCCTCAATTTTCCTCTAGATTTCCGTTAAAAACGTTTTCTACGCACCGTGAGACGCTCATGGATATAAGTTGCTTACTTGACCGATGAAAAGAATTTCGAGAAATGACGTGGGTTTGTCTGGGGAAAGTACAGCAAAAATATAGTTAAGTATAGTATTTTATACGAGCTCCGACGTGCCTTCAGAATTTCATTTGTAACTAAGCCTCGCACGATTAGCACGATTCGCAAATTTCCTTAATAACAGTAAATAATGGACTAAATTTTTATTCAATTAGATATAGTCGTCCAATCTTTTGCACAATTTATAATGTATGAAAAATGTATCAAATTAACAAGAAGGAAAGTGAAACGACTATTAATTATCGAAAGAAAAAACGAAATTGGGACAAAACGCCTATTTCTGCACGATTCATAATTGCACGAATATTTTTACACTTTTCTCAGGCAAACCACGAATCTGACAGGAGTTTAACCCCAATTTCTTCCTAGACACAGGTTTCAGTCTGATTCGAAATTTCTAGAACGCACAGAAGTTATCGATCGAACGAACAATTTCGGAGTCGGAACATTCGAAGAATCTTAGCGATAGCCTGGACGAAGATTAGACGTGCTCCGTCATAATACCGTAACTTTATTACGGCTATTAGAACTTCGGTACAAACATCTCTGAAGATTAATAAACGGAATGCATTGTGGGCAAGATTGTTGAATGCGGCAGGTGCGCCTGATGTTTCAGCTCGCGGCTTGAGAATTATTGACGGAATACAATTGCCATTTAATTCGATATTAATTATGCACTCCCATTAAAAGCATTCGAGTGTTGACTTTAGCTAACGTTTCACACGTGTCAGTAATCAATGGAACACGAGAAACCAATTTATATTTTTCTGATTGAAATTAAAAAAAAATTGTACATTGATGCACAAACATCCGTAATAAAGTTGACAATTTGTTCCTCGTAATACGAGCAAAATGGAGACCAAAGGAAAAACGAAGAAGACGAGGGGGGAAGAAGAATGGGTAGATAGTGAGCTGCATCGAAAGGAGCGATTTGTTTATCAAAAGAAGCGCGCTTACGCTACCGGAACGAGCGCAATGACGGGGAAGGAGTGTTTGAAATTCTCTTAACTCCTTCGTCACGCTGGTATGGCGCTGAGGTAAAAAGATTTTCAGGCGTGCTTTGAAGAATTTTAAGGCCAACTCATTAGGATAACGAGACAGGCATCCAGTGCCTGTGACACGAGACCTATACGCGTGCAAACGTGCCTGCTTCGTATTCACAGTGCGACAAAGCCGAGAGCTCGTTCGTGTGCACGAACACACGCGAACGCGGAAACGCGTGGTACTCTTCGTTATCGGTATGCGAAGTTCATTTCTTTCGCGATCGTCTCTGCAATCGATTATTGAGCGCGATCATAATAATCGAGATCGTTGATCGATGAATCGTTGTGAAGGTAAATCGGTAATGGCGAGTAACTTCCGTAATTACTAACCTCTTGCCGCGCACAACTTTTTGCGCCAAATTGCAACATTTTTTCAGTTTCAAGTCATATTTGAATGTAACCCAGGCGAAACGAATGATGAGTTCATTACCTCTTGATAATTTCTATCCTCAGTGATGTCATACCGACGAGCTCGAAAGAAGAAGAAAGCGAATTATTGTAGACGGTTCGGTCACTCGTTATGGTCCGCGAACCAGTTGCCAGCGCAACGAGTTAAATGACTTTTAAATCGTTCAATCGATCAATTGATATTTCGTTAGTCAAATAATCTGATCGAATAATGTACAAACGGTTGATTTGCACTTTATTAGGATTAGTAACGTGTGTTTGGATGAATAATTGTTTATAAAGTGCCTCGCGTCGAGTAAAATTGCGAATTTAGAAATTCACGTTTTAAAATATACTAGTTCCACGCGTGATTAAAAATCTAACAAAGTTTCACAAATACTGCCAACACTTGCGAAATTATTTTCGTCATACGACGAAAAATTTAATGAAAAATTTGCAAATTATCCGATCGTCTATCATGAATATGTACCTCCAGAGAATGATCTCGTTTCAGAGAACACGTCGTTTGTAAATCTACAAAATTTCGACGAAGTTTCAGAATTTATTTCGGACATTTTGACGGTTCCAGCGTTAACCGGATCACATTTTGCCGAACTCTGCCGGCGTCGGAACTGATTGAGAGATTACGAAACGTGCCATCGTCCATTAATTCAAGATTCACAGACGGCCGGCGTAAAACGACGTAAATTTTCGTTAACTGCACAATTGAATTCCATCTCCTCGGTTGTAATAGCCGAGGAGAACGGCGTAGTACTGTTAGATTCTCGCAATAAACCCACCGATACCGATCGCCGTGTCTCTCTAGCTCGCGTTGTTTCCTACGCGATTAATCGTTCGGCAATTCAAGTCGAGGAGAAATAATGGAGTGGAAAATTGAGAGGTGCGTGCTATTGTTTGAAAGCGGCAAATACGCGAATTAAAGATTAATTGCTGCATCATGCTGTGGAATGTTATGGGATAGCGTAGTCACGTTGACAGTGACGACGACGAACGATACGGGATAAACGAGTGTAATTTAATTTCTATTAATACTGCCGTAACGAGCGGTATAAAACAAATACTAATGATACGAGATACAAGACACACGAATGGTGATTTATGGATGGAAATTTATTTTCTTTATAATTTCACAAATCTCTATCGTTGTTGCCAAGTTTTTCATAATTCGTTGCAGTGTTGATAATATTCACGCGTTTGTCAATGCAGGTCTCCCAACCCTTTTATTATATATATATATATCGCAGTTGATTAATTAAAAAGACAATTTCAACCAAGATCGACTTAAACGTGCGTCGAAGAGAAAAGCATTGTACTATGTGATCCGCATTGTCGTTTCATCCGCGACAACCTGAACGTCCAAATACGCGAATACGTTCAAATACAACGTCACCCCCAAAGGTTCGAGGCCGGATGAAATTATTCGAAAGAGGGGAAGGAGCTGCCACGATGTCGAGGGTAGTTAGGGAACTAGCCACGGACAACGTGACAAGATAAATTCAATCTGCTCACCTTGTGATCTCTTCGATGAGTTTGCAGGGGTCCGCCGCGTAGAATTTCACACCGAAGTAGAGGGTGTGCACGTCCGAGCTCGGATCTCCTTTTTGCACCTTCAGCTGCTTGCCGATCTTCTTGCTCGGGTCGAGCCATTGCTGCAAACGTGCACGAACAACACGGTCGAGAATTACTTCTAAATAATTAATCGGCCGGCCTCGATCGAGGCACGTTTACGCCTGAAACTCGTTGATCAAGCAAACCGGAAATTGCAAGCAGCTTGACATTTCCCGTGGATAATAATCCTATCCTCTTATGGCCCCGGGGCCGATGCAATCGGCGGCTCCCACCGAGGGCCAAGCCTTCCCATGAATTTTTCATTATCGATATCTAATTAACGGCAAACTGTTTGACATTCAGCCCTTGATCATGCTCTTGTTCGCTTGGAATCACGTTAAAGAACTTATACGCCATCGTAATTGCATATTTGGACGACGTACCAATTAGACTGAATAATTATTATACGATTTTTTTGTCACACGCTCAACCTTCATTCGTATCGTATTATACAGTTTTCTTTGACAGTTTTATGAGAAGAGAATATGACGTAAAATTCTGTTGTTATTAATCTAAAGTACTTTACTATTTTACTATTGTTATTAATCTAAAGATTTTCAAGTTACTAATTTAAAGTATTCAATTGAAGTATTGCAATTATTAAATGTTATTTCTATCGTCGAATGCAACGAGTGCAAGAGATATGGGAAAATTACAGAATTGGAAAGTGAAAATGGTCATTAATGGTAGCGTACCTCACATTCTCCGTACGTGTGAAATTCTAATTTACAAACGTCAAACCGAAAAAAGATTTCAATCGCGAACGAAATGTAATCACGATATAAACGTACTCTCCCCCTAACAAATTCAACATGTCCAAAGTCACGTCGACTGATGCATAAACATCAAAAACGGAAATGTTCGCGAATGCTGTCTCTACCTAGTGTGTACGCACCTCGTGATCTTGATCGAGTCGACACGGAACGAACATCGATTGAAGCAACGTCCTTACCGTTTGATTGCCGTGATCCAGGTAACGTAGCCCGAAGTAAGCGGTCTCCAATAAATTCAGGTGCCTGAATACTCTGTCCAACAGTTCCTGGCCGAGGTTCGAACTCTGGAAAACAGAGAGAGAAAGAGAGAGAGAGAGAGAGAGGGAGAGTTAGATAGAGAAAAATGAGCGACGTTTGATTTATCGCGTAAATAACAATGCCGACGTTGGCGACACGAGGCGAAATTACTTCCTCAACCGATCTACATTAGTATCAGCGCGAGGACTTTCGATCGGCGCTCGATCGAGCGTGGCTCGATTTATATCGTGATGCGCACGCGTCATTGAGCACGTCGTTCCAGCTGCATTAGAATGCATTTATATGCCTTTGCATTCGTGGATCAACGATCTATCGATGCTGGATCCAAGGGGGATGTTGCGCGACACGTTTCATAACGGTTCCCCCTCCCGCCACAAAACCGATTTCCATCTGCGATTCCAGCCTGAGAATACCACCGAGCAATCTGTCATTACTCTCGCGCGCTAGGTTTTCGTTTTTCTAAGCCACGCGCACGTGGGATAATTAACTTCTGCCCGTATCACCGATAGCCTATCTAATACTTGGGATTACTCTGTTACACGCGTGCGGTTGGATATAATGGAATTTCAAATGGAGCTAACTCGATTCTCCCGATCTCTTGTTTTTGCGTGACAGAAACATACATGATGCCATGCGACTATGTCTATGGTATATTGGTGTTTTTGGTAAATTTTCAAATACTTAGAAAAACAGAGATTTTTACGGATTTTATTTGTTAATTGTGGCTACACTCGAGGTAATTGAAAAGTGGAACTTTGTTCTACGCAATTAGACGTTTCATAATTATTATAAATCGTTTCGATAGTTATGGGAGTTTTATGCATTTTATAAATTTTTTTTTTACATTATGTACACATGTGCAATTTCGTATTTCATAAATGAATAAACAAAAAAAAAAATCGCGTTATCTCTCGATCTGTTAAACGAATATAAGAAATGATGATTCAATTTTAATTAACTTGAATTTTAATTAAGACTCGCAAAATTTCCGAAACCTTTGTTTTTCTATTTTAAATATAAATATGTGGCATTTGACAGGCGCATATGTAGATGCATGTAGACTTTTGCGTTCGATTGTAACAGACATGTTAAATCAATTTTAATTTCCCGTCGATGTTTCGTGTTTTTTCTACGTTTCCAACATTCGCTATATCTTTTTTATTTCGATAGAAATGAAAATATTTTTGTTACACGATACACCTACGCAACCAGAATAAAAATTGATTTTCAGCATGTAGATTTGAAAAATCTCAACGACCATTAATTTATTTTAGACAGACGCGCGTTTCAGTTGTCAAATTATAATGATTATATATTGTAACGCTATTCTTTGAATAATGATAATGCATTATACATATTCCTTTATATAAGGATCATACGTATCCGTACGTATAACAAGATAATAGGTATTCGTAGCTTATCGTATGAAGTTATTTAGTTCGCTGACAACCTAACGTGTCTAACCGTGATATACCGTTCGGTGCCCCATATGCTCGATAATCTCGCATAGCTCTCCATTAAACTTTCACTTCGAATATCTCAGCAATTAGCATACCAGACTTCCAAGAATGAAACATTTTTCTAGAAACACGAAACAAATATTTTCGACTCGATGAATTCAAGAATGAATAATAACTTATTATTCTTACCATCATCCAACACGTGTAACATAAAAAAGAATCATAAACAATACATTTATGTTACAAAGATTGCAAGAAATTATTAAAACTTTATTCGACTGGCGTAGTTTAATTTTGGCATGGCATCAAAGCCATAGTTAGTTGTAATTATAAAAGAAAAAAGGTATGAATCAAGAAAATTAATTATTAACACTAGAACTACTAAAACGGTCAAAATGACCATTTGAATATTTTTGTCAAATATTTTATAGATGTAAAACAGTATATTTTCGGAGACTTGTACGATCCTTCGTAAAATACATAAATAAAAGTTTGTGTATCCTGTTGTACCACAAAGATTTTCTTTCCATTTATTTTAACGTCTCTCTGATGGAAATTTTATGCTTCGATAGTCGGTAGTTCTAGTGTTAAATTCGTTATTGTATCTTCCCTGTTTCTACGATTAACTTCTCAATTTAATCTCGCAAAATACAAAAGCAAAAAAACAAAAAAAAAGGATAATCGACAATAGAGGAAGAAAGAGGAGAAAAATTCGAGCAAAAGATGGAATAATCACACGGGGCGAAGAAGGGGGGAAAGCTCGAGGATAGTTTGCCGCATCGACTCGACGTCGATTTAACCGCGGGACATCCAGCCGGTGAATCGAGATTGAAATCGCCGGTTTCCGGTTCCCAGTTGGCTCCGTGGCTGAGCCGTGACGCTCGTTTGTTCTCCTTCGGGGGAGAGCTAACGGAGATCCACGACGCGTGTTTTCGTACCCGATCGTTCGTTCCTTACGAGATACGGGCTGCGTGCACGTTCTCCTCCCCGTGCAACGTGAATATAAACGAAGAAGGAAGAATATCGCCGAGTTTGCTCGTAATTAGCGTAGCCGCGTTACTACCTCTCATCCTTTACCTCCCCGCACCCTTTCGTTATAGTTCCTCTGTCGTCGTTCATCTACTCAACTCTCAATACGACGTGTTCTCCGCTCTCCTCTTTCGCAAGATGTTCCTTGCGCCCAGTTGTCTCTCTCTCGATCGTTTCGTCACTACGGATGGGATCAAGCCCAACGTGTACTTGCGAATCCGAGTTAACCACCTGACGTCGTAAGTTTCGTTCCGTGGCTTTAGCAAGTGATTGTACTTGTAATGTCAGTCGAGTTCGTTGTAAGTTCAATGCACAAGTTCGATGCGCGCACGTTTCACATCACTTTACGATGTATAAATTTCATCAGCTTCAATGCCTACGTTAATTGGACAAGTTCAAATATACGTTTCATTGCAATCCAATGTATCGTTTAGTTGTTACATAATGCATTTTATCAAATTCAATGTATACGACGTGCACATTTCATACAAACTTGATACTTGAACACTGTTTCATGGACATCGAATATTAATCTCTTGCGCTGGAATGACGAGGACGTTTTGCCCCAAATTGCAATGATTTCCTCAGTCTTGAGTATATTTAAAGAAAGAAATGATAAGTTTGTTACTTCTTGATAATTTCCATCCAGTGGTATCATACCAACGAGTTCAAAAGAAGAAGAAAGCGAGAGGAATGATTGTATACGGTTCGGTCACTCGTTACGGTCCGCGAATCACCTGCCAGCACAAGGGGTTAGAATAAGAATTTTTCAACGAGTGTAACGTACTGCATTCGAGAATTCTCCAAAACTACTTCAATGTTATCTTCATTATTAATCGCCATTATTATTATTAATAATCAGATTCATTCTTCGTTATATACAGCGTACGTGTTCGTTATATTTATTTTTATTAAATATCTTAATTTCTAAATTTTACTAAGTATCTCCATTACCGATCGTTGCCTTCGAGAATTATTGCCTTCGATCAAATTGATTTCCCTTGATTCTTCGTTACTATCATCAGATCAGCCATCACACACACGTATGTACACGCGTATCAAACGTTCGAATCTGCTTGCGAGGCACTCGATCCCATCTCTACTCGTTACATACAGAGAGGGCCGTTTCTTGCGCGCGCGCACCGCTGGAATTCGAGGATGATAATTGAAGCCGAGGCTGATGTCTCTAACGATCTTGCGGTGGCTCGACTTTGACAAGTTGCGCGCGATATATATTGATCATCGTCACACCATGCACGTATACGAGACAATTGTTAGTTTGCGCGGTTGCGGCTGACATTGGCTTCGTCATTTGTCGAAATGGGTTCCACGGACACCGCGAAATTCGCCATTCGAACGCAAATTGCCGGTATCTCTTCCGAGAGATCCGGCTGAATTCCGGCGGGGAGTTCCTTCGGTGCATGTTAACCATCCGCAATATCGTGTAACTCGGAAATTACGTGCTCGCGTAATCATATTTTAGAAATACTTATCGCTTCGCTCACTCTCCCCCATCGACGTATATAATATCACTGCGAGGATATCGGGCGAATTGTTTCCAACAATTACTAGTCCCAAGATTTGACATTGGGAATCTTTTTCGTTTTCAAGGAATTCTGGTTAAAGGGAAGATAAATTAACGGTAACTGTCGTAGCATGATGAAAGGGAAACAAATTCTGGAGAATTCTCTACGTGAGACTGAAACATTTAATATCTTGATACTTTGGTCGAATGTTAGACGGATTTCAAACTTTATCAAAACGAAAGATCTAAATACGCGCCGCGTTGAAATCTCAGAAGCATCGAAAGGCTCGTTAAACGAGTGTCATTATTTTTGCCATTTCCCGCGTGTCATTCCCACTTCAAACGCTCGTTACGCGGCGTACTTCGTACGTATGTATGTACGCTGGTCACGGAATTTTACGAGAGCAAGCAAACACGTTGTTGATTTAACGAGTAATAATATACAATTCGTACAAAAAATATAACAATCAGTACATTTTTATTACTCGTTGCAAATTTCATTACAGAAATTCTCCTAAACACAAAGTGAGAAATTGAAAAGTTGAGAATGAAGTTAAACAGTGAAATTAAATTCAAAATTGTTGGTAGACTGCAGATTTTTATGCAAATTTATATTTTAATATAAATCACAGCTAAAGAAACAAAGCGAAAATTTCTCTCATCTAAATATCAGAACTTTGCTTCGAATATTTTATATATTTTTCTATATTAAACGTGCATAAATACATAAAAATCTGCAGTCTAATCGTTCCGGCTAAACTCGAGGAAAATACTACCTCGTCGGAATCTCACAGCCACGTAATTAACCACTTTGTATCATGTACCTACAAAGAGAACTTCGCAGTACCGCGAACTTACGGTGGTTCAAAGTTTAAAATACCACTGGTGCCAAGCATTTCGCTGTGACATAATTGATGACGCACGAAATCTTCTTCTCTAGATACAACTTCAAACTTACCAGTCAAGAAGGTTACACATTTTTCAACAGAGTTCAGGTCGTAAATACTTCCTGGGAAATTGAAACTGAAACAACTTTTCCTCTAGTTATCGTCGAAAGTAAATTTTAAATATTCATCAGCCGTATTTCACTTTTCCTCATCAGCATTTTCCCAAGATTTATTATGGCAATTTATTTTCTCCAATACATCATTCTTGCTTCTCTTCTCCATCGCCGAACAAAATTTTCACCCGGCAAAATTCTATCCACTTTCGACTCGCTTTTATCCAGAAAACAATAATATTCGTCGGCTGTATTTCACCTTTTCTCACTTGTGAGAAATTTAAAGACATCAATATCCATAAAATAGAATAGCCGTGTTTTCTTTTTAATAAATAAAAGAAATTTCTATTTCCTTGCCTCGTGACTACAAAAATATAAATCTGCATAAAAATCCAAAAGGAATTACTTTTTCAAGATTTATTACAACAATTTATTCTTTCCTTCGTCTAATACACCATTTTTTATTTTATCCATATTTCTTCCCCTATATATCACCGAATAAAAATTCAATCTACTTCTCGATCCACTTCCGAATAATCAAAAAAAAAAAAAAAAAGAAAGATAATCATTCAAATAAGATCCATCGATATACGGAGAATCAGGACAGAAGATCAAAAACCAGCGAGTAGCCAACAAAGAAATTCATTGAACAAAATGAAATAATGATTTTCGATGGTCGTTTTTTCATCTCTCCGGGGTCAACGAGACGGTACGCGCAAAACGAGAAAAAGAGGAAGAAAGAGAGAGAGAGAGAGAGATATCGACTGAGTCAGCTCTCACTTTTTTCCTTCTTGTTCGTTTTCTCTCTTTTTTTTTTATTTTTCCCTTTTTCTCGTTCTTTTCAACTCTGGCTGTGCTCTGTATATCTGGACTGCGGCGAAATTTATCGTATGAGCCATCTAGCGCTGGCATCTATTCTACCTCAGCTGCAGCTGCACTTTTACTACGCGACGAGGTGGCTTGCACCTTCCACGGATCGGGCCAGTTCTTCTTCTGCTGGGGACAGGTGTAATGACATTGGAATCGGTGCAACGAACGAATGTTGCACAGGCTGGCTCGCGCGCGCTGCGTAATTTGTTGCAAGGACGAAAGCGTATTTCCAGCGAAAAATGCGATTACTTGCTTGGCCATGGCGGTTTCAACCTGGCGCGCGCGTCGAACGAATTTATTAACGAACGAGCACAAGGGAAACACCGACAAGTTCGTAAATGTTGGACTTTTACCGGAACGAACCGGGGGATCCGGCGCGAAACCAACGTGGAATTTACTTTATCAGCTAGCCACTCCCAGCGAATCGTACTCTTTGAATGATTCACTCGACAGCCATGGAAAATTCACTTTCTCGAGGAAAAATACAGAGCGCGGTATTTTCTCCCGAGGGGAGGTGAGCAGAGAAACGAATAACGCAAGGTTGCAGCGGAGAAGCTGGTGCAGAAAGTTGGCGAGGTATAAAGCCTTGCGTTCATTTGAGAGTTTCTCGCGAGAGTTACTCTCGAGAGTACTCTCAGGCGTTGTGTCCATTTGAGAGCAGCTTTGAGAATTTCCACTCTTCGAGAGAGAAATACTCTCCGAGAGTTTATTATCCGATAGAACTCTCAAAATCGTGTCCATTTGAGAGTTCATTGTCTCTGGTCCTACTCACTGTCGTGTTTAGTTCTCGAAACATGAGAGTGTGAACAGTGATATCGCTATCATGGAGGTGCAAAAAAATGTGTGGCCTCATAGTTGCCCATAATATTTTAAGAAAAAAGAAAAATCAACGTAAAAAGAAGAGTTCAATAATTTAAATTATTATATAATATTTATATTTATACGTATATATATATTAAATATATTTATATATATTAAATTAATTTAATAATTATATTTATATATATATAATATATATTTTATATATTTAATTATATAACATAATTATTATATAATAATTTAAACTAAAAGAAATTAATTCAATAATTTCACTTTCTGACCACACTTTTTTCAAAACCGTTTCGAATTCTAAGAGCAACTCTCCGAGAGCAGTATAATATTGTGTCCATTTGCGAGTAGGTCGCGACACGTCGACTCTCAGACAGTTGAGCATTACTATCCTCTTGGATAGTAACACTCAGAACAGTATCCATTTGCAAGAAACACTCTCGAGAGCAACTCGCGACAGTTTTACTCTACAGTGGAGTGAAGTTACACTCCAGCGGACGTCTAATTTAATGGAACAGACGCTGCTAAAAGAGCGGAAAAATTAAAGGCGGACGAGTTAACGATTCCAAAAATAAGCTTCGAACGTGCGTGGGAAGAGAAAGAGGGAAGTGGATAGAAGCCAGGCTGCAACAAACGGAAAATTTTCATTCTAATTAAAAGCAGAGCCCGCGATACGGGTGCAACGAACTTCCTTTTTCTTTTTTTTTTTTTTTTTTGATTCCCTTTCATTAAGCCTCGATCACAGGTAGGCGCAATTTCCTTTACAACGGTGCACTTGCACTCCTGGATAGTACCACCGGGCAATTTTATTAAAACGTGCCCTTATCTTCCGGCTCACTCGACGAATCTCGCGCGCTACGCGCTACACCACGACCGTGCGCGATCCAAATGAAATATAGCGTTCCGCGGACCAGCGAAGTATATCGTGATTTTATCGGCCGCTCGAAATACAAAAAAAAAAAAAAAAATCGCCGCGTTGCAACCGGAACAATGTTATCATGGGAACGTACCGAAACAAAGACGTAATTCGCGAGAGGAGGTGAGACGACCAAAGCAACAATTCGACGGAAGAGACAAAGAGAAAGAGAGAGAGAGAGAGAGAGAGGAGGAAAAAGGTGGGAAGGAACAGAAAAGAAACGTTCGACGTCGATGGCCCAAGGTTTACTGCCCATCTCGACCGGTTACTCTCGCGAGTCCTTTTAAATCTTCGTAATCTATGGTGGCTGGCACCACGGACGCCGAAGCTTTTCGAAAACAGGCCACGATGGAAACGGGGGACTGACGATCGCCAACGGAGACGAGCACGCTTTTGTCGTGCACGAGCTACGTGATCCTCGACGGACACGCGTGACTTCTGAATATTTCGGACTTTCTCGGATCGACCGATGCCTCCGTGGAATCGCAAACGAAGGAAATAAGGGGCTGCATTTTTAACGAGATTCATGCCGGTGCAACGTGGCTTGCGAGGGAGACGTTCGATGAAAAAACTGATTGCGAGTGACTCAACCTGCGACATTGAGACTTTTGCTCACTAGCGAACGTTAGTTACTGTTTTACAGTATATATATTATACACTATGTGCAAACGAATTGTTCGTAAACAACTACCGTACGATTTTTTTCGCGTATATTAACATTAGAATTACAATTACATTAACACAGATATGAACATTAGAATTACCGGAGCAATTCATAATTTTACAGATGTATGAAGTTTCGCAAATGTATTTCTAGAGATTATTCGAATAATTTTTAGAAAATGTACGAACAAGTGTTTGCATTTTTATTGTACGATCAATTTTCTCCTATTTCTTGTACTCGTTTTATACTTTGGTACCAAATTCTGTTGTATCAATAGTTTGAATTTTATACTTCAGCCCTTTATAACGACGTCTTACTCTTACAGAAAAATAGAAAATGTTTGTAATATTTATAATGGAATGCTGAATGGAAATCTTAAGAAAGGGTTCACGTTTTATTTGTCATGTGATTGCGTGGACCCTTATTCAATTATATTCTTCATATAATAGAGAATTATAACAGAAAATTTTTTTGCTGAAAAACAATATACGATTCACGTAACTTGCATACCTGAAGTAACTTTTAAAATGCGTCTAATAACAAATGATATACAAATATTAACCATTAGGTTTGAAATCAATGTGGCTTAATATTCTTTTACTTAGAATTTAATATTCTTTCGATTTACAATGAAAACAAAAAAATATATATGGCCCAATTAAAGAAGATAAAGATGAGCTCGGAAGTTTCGAAACAATTTTTCACAAAAGTTATTTCAAGCGTGCAAGTTACGCGAATCACCTTGTACACCATGATTTTCACGATTGTAATGTTTCATGGTGTACGCAAAAATTGAAAGTTACTAAGGAGGACGGGGATCGAAGTAAGTACAAGTAACTAACGTTTCGAAAAGCGTGCCTCAAAGGATCGCAGAACCGATGGCCAACTAAAGGTTTGGCAGATCGGAGGATCGGAGAAGCTGCCGCTTCAATGTCCAAAAGAAGAATTCACTTCGATCCCACTCCCTGGGCCATGTCCCGGGCTCGCAGTGAAGTTCGTCCGCTTTCAGGATGCATTGTCTTCCCTTTTTTTTCTTCTTCTTTCTCTCCCTTTCTCTCTCCTCCATCTCTTCTTCGCTCAGCTTTCAGGACGCCAGCAGCTCGGTTTCGGTGTATGTATATATGTATATATATATATATATATATATATATATATATATATATATATATATATATATATACACGACAGGGCATTGGTATCGACGGATACGTGTATATATACTATACCTGTACGGTATAACAGAGCGAAGGTCTATGCCCTGATGCTGGTGCTGCTGGTGCTGCTGGCCCGATGTTCGGACTCGGGGGATACGGGAACACACAGGCGGCAGAAGACCAGCAGAAGAAGAAGAGGAAGAGGTGCTGGAAGGGAGTAGTACGGTGGGACGCGACTCGATAGAATCTGGTGAGGCTTATTCCACCGGACCTTTTTTCTTTTTTCTTTTTTTCACTTTTTGCTTACATAATGTATTCTCAAACGTACATACGGCTCCGGGTACGACTCTGGCTACCAGTAAGCCTTTACGTATGGCATCCGCATGGGACCTCTCTCTCTCTCTCTCTCTCTCTCTCTCTTTCTCTCTCTATCGTACCCATCTGTGTTGGTACGCGCGTCCACGTAAGTACGTGCTCGCTCTCTACACGAGGACGATCGTGTGGGTGTACTACGTGGACGTTCGCGGCCAACGGGAGACGCTCTTATCGTTGTCCAGCCATACGTTCACGGTCGTTCTCCGCGCCGTGGCTGTCGTCGTCGTTGTACGGCCGCAAACGTGACGGAGGCGTGTCACATCGGAATACAAAAGGTATAATACCCACATACCGATGCCGCTAACTCATACCTACCGGGGAATACCAATTTTCGAGCGACCAGCTTCTCTCTGTTCGACCAGACGCGCGCACCGTCGATCGCCCGCGGACTATTCCGTCCGCGGTGCCGACCTACCTGCCCGTCTCCGCCTTACTCACGCGATGCTACAGGTGAATATCGTCGCTTCGATGAATTAACCCCGGCTACTCGCGCCAGCCTCCACGCAAGCTTTACGTAACAGCTCGGTTAAGCGGCAATCCTCCCGGACGATTCTTTTCTCGGGCACGAACCATCGAGTACTCTGAAGGATCCTTTCTCGTCTCGCGGATACATCGCTGCTGGCGGCCGCGGCAATTGATACGTTCTCGTGGGTAATAATTTCATTCTGCATCGAGCTAATCTCGAAGGAAATTGTCGAGGTGTTGGAGATGGTCATCCAAGTACGTGCACGCGAACTAAGGTCACTACTTGTGAGCGAACAGAAAACGAGAAAAGAATAATGGCGACGAGGAACATATTTTTGGAAAAAAATTTTTTAAAGGTGGATGTAAATTTCAGTCGTTGTCGATGACCGATATCCGTGATCTATTCAGAGAGAATGACGCAGTCTGTACGGTTAAGTAAAAATTTCGAGAATTTGCTTGAGGAAAAGTACGTGTGACGTGATTCAGTTTAATAAATTTTAATTTTAATAAATTTGAAATATATTTAAAATAAATATTAAATAATAATAAATTATATAATTTATAATATTAAAAATTTATGAATGTTCTAATATATTGTTAAAAAATTAATCCTAACTGTCATAAACAATTGAAGTCGACAACAATATTTTGAATAGCACGACGTCCGAATATTAATAAGAGTCACTGTAATAGGGAATTCTACCTTAATGTAGCCAAGCATCGGCGACTCCTCGAGGCTTTGTCACAATGCTTGAAAAAAATGACAAACAACCTCCGGGGAGGTACCGTTCTGTATCCCGACAAGAAGAAGCGCATTAGTATATGCGCCGCCGGCGTTTACCTCTGCCGTACGCGTTTAATTAACTAATTTATTTAATTGCTTAACGATTACCTTTCCCGACACGAAAACGTGTAATTTATTTTCGCCGCATAACGAGCCAATCTCCCCTTCTTCTTCCTCTACCGCAGCTTATTTCGTTCTGCTGATTACGCTCGCTACTCGTGCCGGCTCGTCCACTCGGGATGAAGAAGTTTCAAGCGATGTTAATTGTGATCAATCGTACGAATCCGTCGATTTCGTTTGCTGTCGGATAATTTTACTTATCAAACGAGAGACGTGGATGCTCCAATTTTTAAGTTTAAAGAGCCATTTGCTTGTTTCAGTGGAAAACAAACCTCGTTGATTTTTTTTTTTTTTTAAGGAACAAGGACGTTGAAATTATAATTTTCGACGTTTGAGATTTATTTTAATCGGTTCACTCTCGCGATTCATTTTGAACTTTATTCGAAAAGTACTGTCGAATAAAAACAATATAATTTAGAAAGAAGAAGTGAACAAGATTTAAGAGTGTTTTTATGACAGAAACTTAACAGATCTAAATTGCACTGTGTCAAACTTGAATCGTAGGCTCAGTACGAGAATAATGTCACGATCAAAACTGTACGAAAATTCTTGATTTAAAAAACATCGGCTTTACAACAGGTCAAAATCTCACGAACGCGACATTTAAAAGAGACAAACTGAAACATGCTTCTTTCAAACTATAAAATCTCTGTCACATTAAAAATCGTAACTTGTAACGTTTGAGAATTCCCTGAACTAAAAGATCCGTTGTCAATTGTTACTGCCTTCATATATCACTAATTATCATTATATAATGTATATCTTCATTAATTGTCAGGTTATTATTCAAATTGTTGTATATCTTCATTATTAATCGTCAATTTATTATACCGTCATTATTATTATTAATTAGATTATTCTTCATTAACATTCATCTTAATATGTCCCATATTATATTATCTGTATCTAACACAAACGCAACATTCGAAAGTCGCGCGCAAAGAAACAAGATCACGGCCTTTGTCCAGCGGCAGTGAAAAATTTCTGACCGGCGCGTCGAGACGCTGACGCTTCTAGGAAATCCCACCTTTGCGATCGACGGACCTTCGCGTAACTTATCACTATCCTCGAAAGAAGCAACGTTCTTCGGTAGTTGCACGGTGCACGTTCACGGAGCAGGGAATCGCGTGTGCGATGCCCGTGGTTCTTGCCCGTGGCCATTAGCATTTTTCATGCACAAATCTATGGTTACATTAACTCGGATATTCCACGAAGTACGGCGATATTCGTCGACCGCTATGGAATTACGAAAGATTCATTCATCGTTGAACAAGCAACAGCTGATTAGCGGCTGCCCGGCATTCCATTTAGCGTGCTCGTTATCTCTTGCTTATACTCTCGCTCGCGAAAGTATTCGAACGTTTATGGGAATTTTCAACGAGTACGTTACGTGCGTTCTATAAAATATTTTGACATTTTATTAACTGACACCGCAATTGTTACATTACACGCATCAAATGCAGCGAAGAGCAGAACTGTGCCAATGACAATGAAAAATGATCGACAACTTAAACTGACGTGACTTCGTAAAAATAGTAACGAGTACTCGTGAAGTAAAATATAAATTCACATAACGAGTTGGTCTCATTTTAAAACGTGAAACATCTATACTTTGACAGTCGTAAGCTTTCGGAGATAATTTCACATGAGATGCGAAAACACGAAAGAATTCTCTTCGCGACTAAATCTCCTGTGATCTTGAAGATCAAAATCTCTTGAAACTTGCATGATTTTCTATCGCTACTTTATTAAACTTCGAATGTTAGGATAAGACAATCGAATACTAGGATTTCTTAAATCCGCGTCGTTTAATCCCAATAATTAAGCAAAGAAAATCGTGCAGCAAGCTTCAAGGAGTCGTTGCAAAGAGAAGATTTCAATCTTCGACACCACGTTGTACACGGTTCCCAAGAAAAGTTTCCAATGAAGCTTAAAAACGTTGGAACCCTATGGCATGTTTCCATGCATCTCTTCATCTAATGAACTAGAACCAATCACATTCGTTCAACCTATCAACTATCAACTACCAAGAGTACTTGCGAGGGGGGGGGGGAAATAGCGAAGAAAGACGAGAAAAAAGAGAAAAGACTGAAAGGTGCGTATTCTCAGCGAGGCGTTTCTATCAGGGTCGATACCAGTCTGTGGACTATAAATAGTAGCCCAGAGAGAAAGAGAGAGAGAGAGAGAAAGAATGCGTTGTCCATACTTAATATGCCCCGTGGCAGGAGGAGAAGGTTTCGATGACCGCAAGGACAGCACTTCGTCAGGCCATTTGTCACTTTTTCTAAGCGGCTCACCGCCAACCTCGACGCGAAACGTCGTGTACTTTTGCTATTTATGCTCCGCGGCGTGCTTAGGATCGATATAGTATAGAGTTAGGTGGAAGTAACCGCTTCGATAGTTCTCGGTACGGCCGAGAATGGTTGTTGTTATTACGCGACTGGTGAACAAGTTGGTACTTCTTGTTTCATCGTCCCTGCGCGCTTCCCTCCGCTGCGCGGATCAACGTTCAGAAAAAAAAAAAAAGAAAAAAAACGCGCGTCGAGTGGAAAATGACACGAACGAGGATGTGGCCGGAGTTAATAACGGTTAAGCCAAACTGCAACGAAATTACAACGTATTGTCTGCCGGGGCAATTAACTCTCTTGTCGCTGCTATCTTCTTTTCGATCACGGTCACGCTACCTCGCGTTCACTTACCCCGACAGCGACGCCGCGTTACGCTAAACGTCCCTTGTCCCGTCGCCATTTTCTAATTGGATTACAAAATTATACAGGTATCTGTAAACGAGACTTACAAAATTATATACTTGCTTGTAAACGAGATTACACGAGGTTCAATGTCGATTCATTCTCGTAGTTTCGACAATTTCAAGTCCATTTGAAATCGCTCGAAAGGTGATATTTAGATGTTCCATGGAGTAACTTCATTTGTTAACTTGTTAACTTCGTTTTATTCTAAGTATTTAAATTTTAAATATTTTACTGTGAACATTTAAATTTTAAATACTTTACTGTAAATATTTAAATTTTAGATACTTTACTGTAAACATTTAAATTTTAAATAGTTTACTGTAAATATTTAAATTTTAGATACTTTACTGTAAACATTTAAATTTTAAATAGTTTACTGTAAACATTTAAATTTTAAATACTTTACTGTAAATATTTAAATTTTAAATACTTTACTGTAAACATTTAAATTTTAAATAGTTCACTGTAAATATTTAAGTTTTAAATAGTTTACTGTAAATATTTAAGTTTTAGATATTTTACTGTAAACATTTAAATTTTAGATACTTTCCTGTAAATATTTAAATTTTAAATATTCTATTGTAAACATTTAAATTCTAAATACCTTACTGTAAACATTTAAATTTTAAATGTTTTACTGTGAAATACAAGAATACAAGGGACTTGAAAATCTGTTAATTCACAGTCTAATCTAGAAACAAATGGAAGTGCACCGAAGCAAAATCTCACCCCATAGCCTCGAACGTTCCGTGAAACGGCCGCAGGCAATTGCCGCAGAACTCCACCTATCGATAAATACAAATCGCTGGTGAAATCGAAAATCCCCTGATGAAAGAGCGGAGGCAGCGAGAAGCAACGAGATTTTCTTCGCGGTGAGCGCGAGGGATGCGTTTCCCGATTGCTCTCTCTCTCTCTCTCTCTCTCTCTCTCTCGTTCGTGGTAACGGCTGCTATTGTGCAACCTCGAAGTTTGCAGGCTCGTAGCCATTTCGGCAGCTGGAGGAAGAGGAGGATGAGAGGCTGGGAGAGCAGGAGCGTTACAGGCGGGATAGCTAATGGATAGAACGAAATGAGAACGAGCTAGGAAAATCGAGATGCTCCGGCAAGAAAATTGCGCCCTTGGAGGAAGTCGCGGTGGCTGCCATTGGCGAGGCAAGCGGATAAACAGGCATTCCTCGCGCACAAAAGATACGGCGCCGCACAACGTTTCACCTGCAACAGCCTCGCGCCCGTAGGCTTTCAACGGGAAATGCATCGTCCGCTGCATCGAGAAACACCACCGGCATCACCGTGGGGATGAGGCAAGGGGATGAAGAGAACGAGCAACTCGTGGTCGATCGCGATTTCGTTTCCCCGGTCGAACCGTCTTCCTCCTTCCTGATTTCTCTTTCTTCTTCTTCTTCTTCTTCTTCCTCGTCGTCGTTTCCTTCTTTCCGCGCGCGACCATTTCCTTTCGCTCCCTCCAACCTCGTTCAGTTTTATAATTTATAATTAAAAATATATTTAATTTTACAGAATTAAAACTAACAATATTTCACTCAATTAAATAATAAAAAATATATCCTAAAAAATAATAAAATTAAACTTAATAATAATAATATAATTCTAAAAACAAATATTTTTATAATAATTTAAAATAAAATAATATATCTTTGAAATCACAATTCAATATTTTAATTAAACTATTTAAATAAATTAACAAATTAAAAAATAATGAATTTACTGGAAATAAATGAATTAATAATCTTAAAAAATTTATTACATTACAATTATAAATTTTTAAATTTATAAAAGCGTTCAGTGTTTCGTGGCCATTTCTAGTACATGCACAACGATGACTATTGTCGACAAAGGTATAGGCAGTCTGTTACTAGAGAAACTGATCGAAAATTGACGTTTGAGGTTTCATTTTTTTTTTTTAATGAAATGTAGGGGACAAAGAATCGAAGGTAGAAGTCTGTGTGTAAGTAATATTGTCGAATCTTGTAATTCGTCACATTCAATTTCACTTGTAACCCCGCACAAAAATACTATGTTTGTTTCGAAACTGGAAAAAACTACGACAAGGTAAACTATGTTAATATACTAACGATTGTATTATAAAACAGTTTCTAATAATTTAAAAATTTTGTTATCTAAGAATGTGTAGCATCTGTACCATTGGCAACTCTCTAAAATGTCTGTCTCTTCTATCAGCCGTAATAACTTTGAAAACAAAAGAACATTCTTAAATACTGAATAAAATAAACTGTATCTTTATAGTTTTGTTGTGAAGCTTCGTTAAACAAAAATACAAACAGGATTAGGATAGATATTACAAATCTGAGAGCATTCTTCACGAATGACACAATACCTGATTTTCTCCAAATGTAGGATGAAACTGAACAATATTGGATATTACGTACAATTTATTACTGCACGCGACATTTTGAAAGAAACAAAATAACCATATTGAATATATTAATATCAATTTTAAAGGTTTCGTTGATTTTAAAGGAAGGCCAGTAGATGATATGAGAAAAGATTGTGATGAAAAACCTAACCCAACTGGAAATTAAAAATTTTATATCGATATCCTAAATTCTTTTTCATCAAGCTGTAATATTCCCCTACGAAAATATGTAAATATCACTCCTACACAAAGTTACTTCACTGATTGCGAGTTACTCGAAATGGCTGCGACCAACGTCCCACCCTGCGCATGAATCGAGCGAGTGCTTTGAAGATAAAGTAGATGAAATATACGTGATGTGAACAAAAAACAGTTGGAGCGCCGGTTACGGAATGATTGAAAGGCACGAGCAAGGTAAGAGTTATAACGTAATAAAACGAAGGGAAGATATTCTTCGAATTCTTTTATAATCTACGATCGTTTAAATTTGAAGGAGCGGAGAGCTAGGTATAATTTTATTTAGATAACTTTGCGAAATAGGTAAATAAATGACATTAAACACGTAGAACGTTGTGTAATAATATGTAGCGTAAGTGTAATTAATATTAATATTAATCACATGCGTTGTGATGTTTATGACATTATTAATAATAAATGTATCATTAATACGTTACTTATTATTAAATTACACGATCGAGCTTGCGCCACGATTTGCGTTAAAATCGTACGTTAAATTTTCGAGAATCATCGTAAAGGGGCGGCTTCCAGATTCAATCACAAAAGAAATTTCCCGTTGTTTTCACGCATCGTGACAATTTGTATTACAGCATTTTCATTCGTTGCATAATGTAGAAACATCTCAGAAAACTGCGAAAATAAAAGTTCCATTCATTGTTGGTGAAATGAGCTCTAAATTGATCGAAAGTGATACGATTTTCAAGTTACTCCGTGCCATACGCGTGTAATTTACACGTTGAATTCTCCGTTTCAAAGTCTTGGATTTTGCTAACAATAAGAGTTCAACGCAATTCAATTCGCAGATACGCGACAAAAATCAGAGGAAGCGGTTGAACGTCATTAAACGACGAGTTCCTGTACGTTCCGCGAACGTATCCCGCGTATAACTAAAACGCTGATTATTGAAATCATCGGCGCGAGAACCGCAAAAGAAACGAGGATCACTCACGGCAGCTGTTCAATTTTCTTTCGCCTGTAGCCGTAACTACGACAAAGTCGGACAGCTTAACGCGATTAAACTACTAGTACCTAAAACCCATCGTTCCACCCCTTGCCACGGAGGGATATACACGATAAGCACTTAAAAGCATGCTGCGTCACGATGCTTAGAGGAAGCAAAAGATCGAACGGAACGAAACGAGATCGCGCGAGTGTGCGAACGAAAGGAATACGACGTAATAAAAGCACCGAGCAATCGTTGGAAGGGAACAAGACGGAAAGTAGTTGAAGAGCAAGAAGAGGGAAAAAGAAAAAGAAGACGCGACGACGATGACGAAGAACAAGAAAAGCAACGAAGAAAAAAGAAGAAGAGGAGGAGGAAGATAAAGAAGAGGAGGAAGATTTGCTTCTCTCGCCCGAGGCCGAATGGACCTGGGTATAGGTCCAGGAGGTAGGTAATCATCTTTAGGTTGCGTGCTCCGAAAGACCTCTCTGTCTTGGTCCCGTATCTTGCTCGCTCCTCTGTTCACCGGTCACTACGATCGTGTTTCTTTCATTTTTCATATATACGTTGCAGGCAAACCGTTTATTTAGGCATACCGCCCTCTCTTTCTGCCTCCCCGCTGATCCTGTGGCCAGCCGCTACTTTTCAGCCCCCGGCGGCTAGGGTTTGTCGTGGGAATCGGAACACCGTGAACGCGAATCCGAAAGGCCCCCTCCCCCTCCCCCACCGATATCGGGGCCGTACGGTCGTCTGTTAGCTACGAAACCGAAATCCCCCGATGAATACGGGGGCAGAACGCTCGAGGTTTCTCTTCGACGAGTGAAAGAAACGATATTCCATGTTTGTTTGATTCTCGGTTAATTAGGTGAAAATGGAACGACAGAGATTAATATTACAATGTATATCAATCGATACTGTAATAACGTTAGTGAATCAATGTTATTCAATTTTTAGAAATATAGTCGAGGTTTATACAGTTTTGTGTAGTAGATTTCACTGGCGAGTAGAGGAAAAGATTCTTGGTCGAGGCAGTGCCACCAATGCTATGATGTTAAATTAAATCAACGTTATCATATTTCAATGTTTAAAAATATAGCCAAGGTCTATAGTTTTCCGTAGTAGATTTCACTGGCGAGTAGAGGAAAAGATTCTTGGTCGAGGCAGTGCCACCAATGCTATGATGTTAAATTAAATCAACGTTATCACATTTCAATGTTTAAAAATATAGCCAAGGTCTATACAGTTTTGTGTAGTGGATTTCACTGGCGAGTAGAGGAAAAGATTCTTGATCGAGGCAGTGCCACCAATGCTATGATGTTAAATTAAATCAACGTTATCACATTTCAATTTTTAAAAATATAGTCGAAGTTTATACAGTTTTGTGTAGTGGATTTCACTGGCGAGTAAAGAAAAAGATTCTTGATCGAGGCAGTGCCACCAGTGGCGATAATTGACCCCTGTCCTCAGTTCATCGACGAAGCTTCGTGGAAAACTGCTGATGGCTGCTTCCTCGAGAAAACGATCGAAGGAGAGGAGAGGAATATTTCTCGAAGAAAACAACGGACTATCGGACGGTCAACGGGCCATGACGATTATTAAGAGATTTAATTGCGTTCGACGATGACAATTAAACTCGCCCTCGATTCTTTTTGATTGCTTCGTTTCGGTGAATTTTCGTGCTGTTTCGTTGGCTGCAATGTCTATCGACGCTGCGAAAACTCCACGCCGGACTGTGTTTTGCCGATAACGAACGTTTTCTGTAACTATTGGATTCGCGGCTAAAAGCTGAATCACTCAAAAAAGGAACTTTCAACTTCCAAGAATTTATATTGGTGTAACATCTCTGACACACCAATATAAACTACGAATCTAGAATCACGAACGAGGACGAGAAAACTTTAGATGAAAAATGTATGCAGTAAAAGATTTGTGACTGTCTTGTTAGAATTATAATGGCAGGACCAAGATGAACTCGACTCCAAAACTGATGTGAATTGAAAATGACGAGCGAAGAAGAAGATTTTTGATCTCAGAAGGCTGTAGGTGACCCGAAAATCCTTGTACTACGCGGATAGAATAGAAAACACGCAAAGAGGTTGTCACGGTGAAAATACTGGTGGCGACTGTCATTTGACACTTTCATAGAGCAATGTGGCTTCAAAGGTATCAAAGAGCACAGGGAAGGTACGGCGAGCAACGCTGATAATACTTCGAGGCACGATCCAACCTTTCTTCTGCTTGGATATTCGTTTTCATCTTGAGGACGATCTTTCATCGGACGCGACAAAAAGAGCCATTCGAATATAGCGCGGAAATTCCTTTGACGAAGTACCTCGCGCGGAAGGAATTTTAATTTCGCGATTAATTTAGGAAAAAAAAAAAAGAAGAAGAAGAAACCACGCGCACTTTATTTCTGCAAAATGTGAGGACAAATTAGGGAAAATTAAAAATGAAAAAAGAGAACATAGAGATTCATCGTTTGAACAAGTACATATTTTCTTGACAGTATCTGAATTATTCGAACGTTGGTTATTTTCAGATATGATAATAATGAGAATAACACGTATAAAATTTCTATTCTAATGATGTGAAACAATGAAAAAAGAATATCGAGCGATGGCAATAAAAATTATTCAACGAAAAAAATATGATTGGCATGGTAAATTCTGCGCGATTCAACTTTCGCGGACCATAACGAGTGGCCAAACCGTATACAATAACTCGTCGCTTTCTTTTTGAACTCGTCGGTATGATATTGGGTTAAAAATTATTGGGAAAAATAAATGTAATAAATTTATTATTTGTTTTGCCTATTTTGTTTTACTCAAGTATGCTTACAACTGAGAAAATGTTGCAATTTTGGGACAAAAAGTTCCAGCGCAAGAGGTTAAACACTTCCTCGTGTCGTCTGTCTCGACACTTTAGCTTCAATTAAACTTTCATATTTCTTGAGAACGGCCAATTGACTCGCACTCCTCTTCAATTCACAATTAGCGACTCAATCCTTTAATAAGATGCATTATCACGCGAGGTGGGCGAGAAAAAAGAAAGAAAGAAGGAATTCACGATCTTGCGGAAAACAACGAAAAAATCTCGAGTGCTTCGTTACAGTTTGTTGCGTTTCAGGAGAAAGAGGATTTTCGTTAACGACCGAACTTTCCCCCGCCGTTAACAGGAGACATAAAAATCAGAAACTTTTGAAACACTCGAGCAACAAGAGCCATCCCGTAAACGGCGGGGTTTACTTGAATGTGATCTTTATTCATAACGAATTGGAATCTGAATAATCAATACGATGCCTGTCTACCGTGGGCAGAAAGAGCGGAGAGAGAATAGAAAGGAAAAGAGGGGGGAGGGTTAGATGAAAAAGCTACAAACGAAATGGAAAAGAGAAAAGGAACGGGGGGAGGAGGGGGTGGAGAGGGGGGAAGGTCTTTTTACGGCTTGTTACAAAAATTATCCGAAACAAACGATGCTCTGCCATCGTTTCGCCGGAAGAGAACGAAGAACTCCCCCCCCTCCCCCCCCCGGGCAACAATGCAGAAAAATTTTAGACCTTTAGGTTTTTCTCTGTTCTTCGTTTATCTCGTTGTTACCATTTTTTGCAAACGATCGCGGGAACGTCGATGAAATGTGCCGGCGAACAATCGTGTTCGTCGAAAAACTATTTCCGTAAGAGAGGCTACGACTCTCCGGTCAATTCCGTTAATGCAAGACCTGTTTTTTAAATAAGGTCCGCATCAAAATTACCGCCAATTGAAGTAGGAAAGCGGAATTATTTTCTAACTCCTTAAACGCCAGTTGGTGATTTTGCTATACAAGGAATGTTCGGCAACTGGGGATTTCGAAAATATTTGAATGTTCGCACAATGTGGTAAAGAGGCAGCTTCCTTTTTTTCTGCTTCAATTTTGATCTCTTGTACCATCGTGTGTATATTTATATGTAAGAGAAAAAGTATTGAAGTGTATATTGCTTTTTGTGCACCTATACTATGACAATGAGAAATTCTAAAGAATTTAAAATGAGAAATTTATAATAATACAACTTTTAATTTAACTTCTGCATCCAATCTGTACCTTAACGTAGAATTTCTTAAAAAAACGTCAGACGAATTTATAATAATATGTACTAATTTTATTTATTACTAATTCGATATAGAGTAACCATGTTGAACGTATAATGACTATTAAAAATGGGCCCACTGAATACTACAGTTTATTGATTGTGACTGTTCAAATATTTTTATAATCTCTACGAAATACATATATATATACTTGTAATTTCTGTGTACATTTTTAAATTTCAAAGTTCAAACAATCACGATAGTCATGTTTCGTTACAACGTTAACGAAAATGTTATTTTATGCAACATATTCACAAAAAATGTAAATGTTGAAATACTTTCGTAGATACGAAAGATGTCATTTGTATCTTCCGCGGTCCTTCAACGAATCCTGCTTAAAAAGCACGCCTCGTATAAACGTTGCTCGTGGATAATTGGACCTGGATAAAAGAAGAAATACGAAACTAGTACAAAAAGCGACAATTTCAATGAACCGATATCGCCAGAAGAAGAAATCTCCACTTAGAGGCGTTTCCATCCCGACTTCTTTTCATTCCCCAGCCGTTTCAGACTATGCGAACTTCACCACCGCTCCTCTTGCCGAGAATTGGCCGCGAAGCGCACGTAGAACGCGAGTTCTTCTAATCAGGTCTCGTTGAAGGCTCGCCTTCTACGGACGCCACGGAACGTGGACGTAAATTGCAGAGAGATGTCGTAGGAGGTAATTGGACGATGCCTCGGAACACTTGAAAATTATTCTAACGAGGCCTACGAAATTCCCTTTGACCGGACGTGTTTCATAAAGATCCTCCTACCTCTGTATTTCAGATTGTGAAATATTCCGCCTATGAGGAATGTTCTTCGAGTACTCGAATTTCTTCTTTTCCTTCTATTTCTTTCTATTAGATTTAGACGCACAAATTTTTACATATTTCGTACTTCGTTAAGGAAGAAACCATGACCTTCTATTGAGTATCAAAAACAGTTCAAATGGTAATTTTGTAATAGATCTGCAGACAGTGCCTGATCTTTACGTGTTTGTTAGTTTCGTTGACTAAAGCTTCTCAAAGGATGGAACTTCTTGTGGCAGTAGCTTTTACGATTGACTTTTGCAAATCTTTCTTTATAGAATTTATTTTGATATTGAAGCAGGTTACGGGCCCAGATTATTCAAACGCCGGCCATAAAACCATGAGAGCCGAGGCCGATCAAGATTTCAGCGAAACAAGTGTTGCAAAATGATACACTTGTCCCCGATTAAATTATAAGGAATCGACGGTATAAAGGGAAAGAAAAATCATTTCAACAACAAGTTACACGCGTTATCCGGTCGCTCGGCGCAGATATACATCTTGGTAACTCGGAAGCAGAGGCGGAAAATCCACAGAACGGAGCGGTCTCCAGCCGTTCATTAACCAGCTGTAACATTACGAACAAGCGATAAATAACATGCAAATTTCATTCGATCAGGGGAGTAGAAGAGGAGGGCGATGATACGCAACAGCGGTGCGTATCGTCGATATCTGGTTCTGCCGGAAAGAGTTCACATTTATCCGGTCGCATTATCTTGACGCATGGCCATTCTTCCAGGCTGTTCGGTTACGCGAGACTGGTTCTATGACCGGCGATATAAAACCGGGAAGATACTGGCTGTATACCGGCGAGAAATAGTGCTTGTAAGAATCGTGGTTACTAACCGAACGACTCGACCGTTCCAACTCTAATAATCCGCGATATCACGCAAGCTTTTATTTAAAGCTATATATACATTATATACATATATATATATATATATATATATATATATATATATTAACTTCTTGGGCTAAAATGACGTGCCACGCACGTCGAGATCATTTGGAGTAATTGCAATCCAAAATTGCAGTATTTTCTCAGTTTTAAGTATATTGAAATATAACCCAGGCAAAAGAAATAATAAATTTATTACTTAGTATTTTTCTATCCAGTGATATACCGATGAATTCAAAAAAAGAAGAATTATTCTATACGGTTTGGTCACTCGTTATGATCCGCGAAACAGTTACTGGGAGTTAATATACATACATATACATTATAATTAATAATAAAATATAATATATATAATTATATATAAATATATAGAATATATATTTGTATATATATAATATAGATAACATATATATTATATACATAAATATAGTGTATATGATATATATATTTACTCTATTCTCTCTGTCTCTCTGTACGGATGCTTTTTGTGTTAACTAAAAGTTAATATACACGCATATACATTGTAATTAATAATATAATATAATATATATAACTATATATAAATATATAAAATATATATTTGTATATATATATAATATATATAACATATATACTATATACAAAAATATAGTATATATCATATATATATTCACTCTATTCTCTCTGTCTCTCTTACACTCGCCTGCTTCATCGAGACTGCTTCATTTGACAGTTTCAGTCTCTGAAATTCTCTGATTCTGATTTTGAGATTCTCTGATTTTGACTCACTTGTGTCAGGGACACAAGTCTGAGACACTTTTGATCCTGATCTATCCTCGCAAAGGAGTCGCATGCGAAACACAGAAACGAGAAACTCGGCAAGGTGTACCGATACGGATTTTCTCTTTTTTTCTTTTTTTCTTTTCTTTCTTTTTTCGCGTCGTTCCACAATAACAGACGGCAGAACGGAAACGGAGCAAACGGCGCGACGCGACATTCGCCCGATAATTGAAATTGATGTAATCACCGGCGACGGTGCGCGGCAACGAGAGTCTTTTGCAACCGGTCCCCGATGGAACTCTATTAATACACGCCGTATTTACGCCCGGCGAACGAACGAACCGGGATGAAGACAGAGGCAGGATACACGCGTCGCGTTTTTCATCAGGCCGGACAGTAGGTTGACTGTGTGTTTCCATTGGCATACTGCGACGTTCCAGCGCGTTCGACGAGCGCGTCCGTGAGTAAGCTCGGGCATAAGCTCGTAAATTGATTGCGAAACACGCTACGACGGAATGCCGATTGGCTGGGCCGTTCCTTTCCACGGACAGAATCGAGCAGTATTGTAAAACGATCGATTTCAGGAAGCGGTGATTCATTGTTCCTCGACGCGAAATGAACTTAACGAGCTTTAACAATTCATTCGATGAGCTGGTCGCATGAAGTACCATCTGCTGTTGTTCGGGAAATTATTCGGACACTTTTCACGAATATAGAATATTTATAAAGATTATGTCAAATTTGGTAGAATTTTCATGTACGAGCTAATAAAATTGGAGAGTGACAGTTTACAATCATCTGGAAGAAGATTCGCGTGTTTCGAGGCGACGAAGAATTTTCATTGATAATAGAAGAATTTTAATTCTTTTGCAACTGACAATGAGACATACAACGAACTCGCGAAAGTATTTGAACTTAAAGACACTTAAAGATACTGATACGTATGTTGAACGTTGAAATGAGACGCGATTATTATTATATTGATTGTTGAAATTAATTATACGGTAGAAGTACTGACGATTATATTATATTAAAGTGTAAAATGTAGAATATGTGTAGAATATTAAAGTATAAAATATAGAATATGTGTAGAGTATTAAAGTGTAAAATATAGAATATGTGTAGATTATTAAAGCGTAAAATATAGAATATGTATAGAGTATTAAAGTGCAAAATCTAGAATATGTGTAGAGTATTAAAATGTAAAATATAGAATATGTGTAGAATATTAAAGTGTAAAATATAGAATATGTGTAGAGTATTAAAGTGTAAAATATAGAATATGTGTAGAATATTAAAGTGTAAAATATAGAATATGTGTAGAGTATTAAAGTGTAAAATATAGAATATGTGTAGATTATTAAAGCGTAAAATATAGAATATGTGTAGAGTATTAAAGTGTAAAATATAGAATATGTGTAGAATATTAAAGTGTAAAATATAGAATATGTGTAGAGTATTAAAGTGTAAAATATAGAATATGTGTAGATTATTAAAGCGTAAAGTATAAAATATGTATAGAGTATTAAAGTGCAAAATCTAGAATATGTGTAGAGTATTAAAGTGTAAAATATAGAATATGTGTAGAGTATTAAAGTGTAAAATATAGAATATGTGTAGATTATTAAAGCGTAAAATATAGAATATGTATAGAGTATTAAAGTGCAAAATCTAGAATATGTGTAGAGTATTAAAGTGTAAAATATAGAATATGTGTAGAATATTAAAGTGTAAAATATAGAATATGTGTAGAGTATTAAAGTGTAAAATATAGAATATGTGTAGATTATTAAAGCGTAAAGTATAAAATATGTATAGAGTATTAAAGTGCAAAATCTAGAATATGTGTAGAGTATTAAAGTGTAAAATATAGAATATGTGTAGAGTATTAAAGTGTAAAATATAGAATATGTGTACAATATTAAAGTGTAAAATATAGAATATGTGTAGAGTATTAAAGTGTAAAATATAGAATATGTGTAGAAATATATGCATATGTATATTTATATGTAATGTATATACATATGTATATGTGAATATAATGTATCTGAATTACGTATCTGCGTGCACGAGAGGAAAACAGGCGTTAATAAATTAACCATGCCCGGTGCTCACCGAAGCGACATTGACAGATCAAGGAAGCGTCGATCAAATTTTTTTTTACACGAGAGCACGGGATCGTTGATCAAACGGGAAGCTTCCGGTCGTTACGCGTCGCTCCCTCGGATTAATCCCCGAAATTTTTCGCTAAAAAAAACCATCACCGAGATAACTTCTGAATACTTCAAAAAAAAAAAAAAAAAAGAGAAAAGAATCGTAAAAAGAAAGAAAAAGAAATTGACAACTCGATCTCTCCCCGAATATCCGTCAATCGAGTAATTCAAGTTTAAAATTCATCTGGCATGTATAATGTAATAGCCGAGGGAGCCTAGGCGAACGCGTAACGAGAGAATTCTCTCTCTCTCTCTCTCGTTTTTAACTTTTCACCTCTTCCAGGAACAAATTCATCGGAAAACAGTGAATTTAATATATATATATATCTGCATCAATAGTGAAAGGGAAACGAGAATAACGGGACGAGGGTTCGGGCGCGCGGAAATCGGTAGACAGACGAAGAGAACGAGAACGAGAACGATCTACGAGTATAATTAGACTGGTTTCAATTTCACCGTGGAGGGAAACTTTTATCGGGATCGTCGCTGCAGACGTCACCCGGAAAACGGGAAAGGGACGGTACCGGGGGGAGGGGGGGAGGGGGGGGGGATCGCCGGGAAAGTTCGGCGGAGAAAGCACCGTCGCCAATTCCGCCAACGACGTTTCTATTGTCGCTAATTCGCGCTTGCCGCGCCCCTATCCACCGCTCCGGGTCGATGGCTCGCGAGCGAGTAGTCGCTCCCAACTTCCGTTTTCTGCTGAAACGCGATTCCTCCGCGATGACTTTTCGCCCGGGCAGAGAACGGATTAACGGGGCAGAGTCGAATCGAAGTCGAATCGGTGGGGGGCTGATTAAATTATGTCCCTTCACCCTTCCTCGATGAAAGCCAAACCGGTGTCCCTCCGGCCAACTCCCCCCCTCCCCTCCCCCAGCCTCCTCCCTTTCGTTCGAATTTTCTCTTGTTGACCGCCGCTGTTGGTGAACGGTGGAAAATGCTCGGGGCAAGAACGGGGCGGAGGATGCCTCCAAGAATGATAATTGTCGAACGGAGCAAACAGTCGCCGGCGCGATTCCACCAATTTGGCGAGAGCGGATGGATCGGAATCGAGCGAGGGAACCTCATTTTCTTCGCTCTCCGCGTGGGAACTGTTTGCAGAGACTCCGCAAGCTAGAGCAAACAAACGCCGCGAAACAACAAACCAGCCGGTTGCCGTTTCCGTTCGCCAGTTTCGATTTCCATAATTCGCGGTTATCGCGCGGAGAAAAACATCCCGCCGCCGCGCGCATTTGCCTGATTCGCCCTGTTTGAACGAGCGATTGAAGAGTTCTGAGAATAAATCGTACAAAGTAGCTGGCGTGGACGCGTTTGAAAACTTGGTGCGTTTCGTAAATTTTTATCCGGTCGACTCGTCGACGACAGAATTGTTTGGTAAACTTGTGAATACATCGCCAGAATAACTATCACACTCAACTGTCTTGCTGCAGTATAAAATATCAAAAGGTTCTCGTAGAATGCACGTAAGATATTCATAAAGATTTTCTATGGTAAAAAAAAAAAAAAAAAAAAAAAGTTTCAAGACGCGGGTTCGTCAGTTTTGATTTCCATAATTCACGGTTATCGCCGTGGGGGAAAACGTCGACGAACCTAAGTTCAAACGGCGCGAGTTTGCGCCAACAATTAAACGTGGAAACGCAAAGAGCAGCAGGAAGAAAGTTTCAAGACGCGGATTTAGGAATGTACAGACGATTTTGTTTGTACTTAACTGCAACGAGTGGTTTGTACGGTTCGTCGCTGTTTGTCGAACAGAACTAACTCGTCTGAATTTAACCCTCTCACTCCAAAGAACGTGTATAAATGTGAAACGTTCTCGTACGAAGAACGAACGAATGAGGATGACGGAACCAATAAAGATAAAAAATTGTCGATATTTTGAACAGTCGTAGTTCGTAAAGGGCAAGAAAGTCACATAACAGTCCACTTGGTTTTATTTTACATTGTAAAACCTTTATTTTATTTGATGCTTTTGCATCACACGTTGCGGATGGAAAAGTAAAAATAGTTTTATTCTTCTTTTGAAAACCATTTTTTTTTTTTTTCGTAACTAAAAGATTGTTTCTTGTCAATTTTTGAGATAAATCAGTACTTAAATAGTTCATGTCACATCTAATATATACAACATCTCTCAATAGTTTATATTTCATATTTCACGTAATCAATCTCTTCAATGTAATATAAATTTATATTCATCAAAAGATACGTAAAAGATATGTAACATAAAATATTAAAGGTATCATATATTATATACGACATGAACTATTAAAAACTCTATGAAGATTATAAAACTAACGACAGATAGATTTCATTGAAATATTTAAAGAACTAAAAATCCTGAATTTTACGAATTCTTCAGTCTGTCATTTTGTTCATTTTTCTTCATATTTATATAAACAATATGAATATTTTTTTGTTTATTCGATATTGTTATTCCACAGACTTTGGAGAATATATGTTTGTTTAAAAAAATATTGTCAAATAAATATTGTTATTCGGCATTTTAGTGCTTACACAACATTTTGTTACGAAACAAGGAAGACCAAGTTGAATGCCCGAATAACTGATTGACAATCCTTTTCAATTTTCAAGATCATCCGTACATTTTCCGCAAGGTAGGAGATACCACGCGTTAATGGCGTACAATGACGCGTTATTACTCTTGAAGTTTCATAACGCAGTTACAGCGATCAGGAACGAATGTTGGGAACAACACGATAAAAATCCTATAAAACGGCATAAAAAGTACAATGGGTGTTTACTCGTACGTATACTTCACGCATGGGATAGTCGGGCCAGAGCGCGGCGATACACACGCGAGTAATGAAATATTCATGAAACTCGGTGTAACGCATAATATAACGTATTTATCCCATGTAACGTTTAAATTAGTCGTATTTCCCACCCGGGAGTGAAGCTGCTTCAGGAGTCGCATAAATTATACCCGCGCGAATATATAAAACGTGTTCGCCCGACGATTCGGCTGCAGGTATCGCCCGTCATTTATTCTCTCAATTTTTTGAATTTCCACGTTCCTCTCCATCTCAAGCGCGGTTTTAATCTGACGGCAAATTGATCAGTTAATCGAATTTTTCATTGACCAATTCGCACGGATAAGTAACAAGCAACATCAACAGCCAAATTTGAATTTTTACATCCGATGCAATTATCTTCGATCATTCGTGTTGACAGTATTAAAAGACACGTGAAATAAATATATTTGCGAATCGTTGAAAAATGACATTCATCAGACAGTCACAAGTATCTTTTCACAACATTTAAATAATTATCCAATGACACAAGAATTCAATGAAAGAAACACCGCAGATAATTTAACTTCGAATAACCTCTCTACGTGCATTCACGGGAAAAAAAAAAATGACACCTTCGAATATTTCCAACCGATCGAGGTTCGACCGTCGAACATGCCAACGTGTATATAATTAGGGCTGCTTCGGGGTAAGACTGAAAGAAAGAGAAAGCGAAAGAAAAACGCAGAGAGCGAGAAGACAAAAAGAAAGAGAAGACCATTTGAAAACGTCTCTCTGCCTCGCTCTGCCACGCTTCAGCCACGGAAGTTTCGTGTCGGTCGCGCGCTTTATTCCCGAAAAATTCGCCGGGGCGAACGACAAGATTACCCTTTCGAATCGAGGATCATCGGTTCGAACGAACGTTTCGTTCTAACAACCCGGGGGGAGGCATTCCAGGGATCTGCCGTTCGCCTCGGTCACGAGCATTCCGAAAGTTTTCACGGTCGCTGTTAATCGGCACGGGCCCTCGTAGACGGTGGATTCCCTCTCTAGGCAATAATTTCCTCGTTCTTAATGTTTGGCGGTGGATCGGGCTCGCTTACACGAACGCACACGTGTCCACACCGTGGAATTCCTGTGGCTGGCCATTCGAGAGCAGAACGTTCGCCGAGGAAGGGGACGGTGAGGACGAAACGATGGAGAAAGAAGGCGAATTTAAAAGCCGCGTGAATTAGTGTGCAGGGTGGACGAGGGAGTGACGGGGTTGCCCCGTGGGGAAGTGGCCCGCCAATTTTGGTATATCGCCTAATAACAGGCCAGCGATGGAAGAAGAAGGTGCCCCAGGTACCCCTACGAGACGTACGCCCCTTGTGTTCGTGCAACGCCACCCATAATCCACCACCGACGTAGCCTCCGGTCACGGGAAACGAGCCAAACGGAATATTGTTAATCCGTTTAAATTATAACGCGGCAACGATGACGGCTACGATCCTGTCCAGTCCGTTCCGAACTTAATGGAGCTACTAAATAGCGATCGGATCGGATTGATCCTCGCGTCTCCTCGAGAGAAAGCGAAAGCAAATTCATTTTTCAATGTGCTTTCGCACGTCGAGATCAAGATGCCACCACGAATCGAGAGCAAATGGACGCTTGTAAATACACGTGTATACTTATGGCGAATCAGACCTCAATACGTATTATTAACACATGAACATTGCAGTATCGGTTATTAATCTGTAGTTATAGTTTTGGTTATGTTTGAATATGGGGACTTGGTTAGAGGGCGTGCGTAGTAAAGAGTGCTGTGTGAGAGATGCGAAAAAAATAGAGAGGTAAATAAATTTCAAAAACGAAGGCAAAAGAGGGTAGAACAGGTAGAACCGTAGTGGAGAGACAAGTAGGTAAATAGAGTTGGAAGTAGAAGGTAAGCGAATAATAGAAGTTAGGGTAGAAAGCGTGGAATACCCAATCTTATTAAAAGTTATGTTTAAATATAACGGATGGCCTGTCTGTTGATCATAGAAATACGATGAAATATGAATGTGATGCGAGAAGCACAACGCAGGCAACGTGGGCATTTTCTTTTATCCCAGAAATTTTTTATATAAAAAAATTAATAAAATATTAATATTTTATTAACTATTATTTATATATAAATTAAATTTATTTAAAAAAAAAACTAGATATCAATAAATACGAAAAACATTTAATTTCTAAATATATATTTATTTTTTTTATTCAACAAAAATAATACATATATATATATATATATTATATTTAGATCATTTATTTTCGAGATTATTAAATTATTAAAATAAATTAATTAACCCTGATACAAAAGGTACAAAATATAGTTTACCTATAATTTTTTATAATATTTCATTTTCATTACTTAAATTATTAATAATCTAATTAATTATAAACTATTACTATAATAAATAATTTTTATAAAATTTTATTAATTAATATATATATATAAAATAAAAATAAATTTACATATTAAAATAAAATTTTTAACTAATATTAATTCTATTTAATGTAAATAAATAATTTTTTATAAACCAAAATTTTTTTAAAGCACAGAGTCGAGCGAGTTGAAAAATCGAGTCGTGAGAAAACATTCAGAAAGAGCTGTTAAAAGTGTCGATCGTGTTGATAAAAGAGTTGTTGATTGGAGTTGTTTGAATGTTATTTGTCTCGTTCAATCATTCGTTGTTCCATTATCGTTACTTTTATCAAACAAACATTATTTATATTATATCCCTGCAATATTTCTATCTTCACCACGCAGACTCACGTGTGTGTTTGAATTAACTCGCATCCCCTTGGAAGAGACGTTCAGTGCAGAGAGTCAAATGTTCAAAAAACAAATTCACAAATCAAACACAACATTCCGACTGGCTCTCGTGTTCCATTGTTCGACACGATGGTGCTTGCGGCGCTATCGATCGTTTGTTAGCCTAAAGGCTGAATCGAAATCGCGCACAATCACGCAGGAATGTCGTGCTTATCGGCGGACGTACGGTTTCATTGAACTCGCGCGCGACTCTAACCGGTGCTGGAAGGAAGAAAACGCGTTCTTCGGGAGGACGAAGCAACCCATCCTGTGGGTTATTTAAAACGTTGCGTAATGCGGTGTGACCGGATGAGGTGAACACGTTGCTCGTCGCTCCGTTTCTTCGCGAGGTAGCGATTCAACGCAGTACTATCCACCGATAGTAATCACGGTTATGAACGATTACACGAATATGGAAAAACGAGGAAGTAATGATTTTGGTGATACGAGAGAGCTGGCAACCGTGGGAACGGCGGAGTGCCGGATTGAAATTTACGTTGCCGGGAAGGTTTCCATCGAGGGAAATATTGTAACACGGATGCGCAGATATGATGCAGAGAGGATGGAGAGAATTAACGTGCATACGCGATGTTTTTTCAGTAAATAATCGTGAAATGAACGGACCGTTTGTTGGTTGTTGAACCAACCGTTCAATTGGATCTTTAACGTTTCTATTGTGACGGCGATAACATTGGCTCCCGGCCATTCGTGTAATTGGATTTCGTTCAAACTTTTCTTCGCCGAAAACACGTGAATTTTGCATGGTTCCGAATTCGACGATCAGAGGCTGTATTTCGTAATTTCATCGTGGAGAGAATGTATCTGTTTCTACCGCTTGCGCTGGCAACTGATTGCGGACCGTAACGAGTGACAATAAATTCGTTGCTTTCTCTTTGAACTCGTCGGTATGATATGACTGGACAGAAACGATTGAGAAGTAATAAATTTATTGTTTGTCTTTTTATTTAAATATACTTAGAAAGTGAGAAAAAAAATATATATATATATTATAATAAATATATATAATATTAAATTAAATATAATAATAATAATGAATATAATTAATAATAAATATAATATAAATAAATATTATATATATAATCTATATAAATATTAATATATTGTAATTAATAAATTATATAAAATTTTATATAATTTTTAACATATAATATAATTATTACAATTTTGGAACGAGAAATTGTCGACGTGCGTGGCACGTCATTCCAGCGCAAAATGTTAAATACGAATGAGATAAATTTCGTTTTCAAATAAGAAATAAGCTATGCTGATGAGACGAGAGAAACGAGAAAAAAAAAGGCAACACCACTGATCCATCTGGTAATCTTTTTATTCGATACAAGTCGCCTAAAATCAGTGGTTCCCGAATGGAAACACTGCTTGCGTCGAAGCGGCGCGTTCTTCCCGGCTTATCCCAGCCAGACCCGACCGGATCCAACGAATAATCGTCGTTGCGTGCGACGCACGCTCGCGTCGTGGATCACGTCGTGGATCGCGGAGACGGCGCGCAAAACGGTTACACACCGCAAGAAAGGGAGAGACGGTTCGTAATAGATAGTAGGCGCGCAACTCGAACCGCCTGGTAATTGGAATTAATTAGAGGCGTTTCACTATGCCGCGGCCAGCAGATCCTTTATGCCGGACTGCTGGAATCCTAGCCACGGCCAACGCGCTGGAATATCGATCTTCCAGCGGCCGATTTAATGCGACCCGCAGCTACCTGCGCGATACCGGTCACGGTCCCATGGCCAAGAACGGGAAACGTCCACCGAGCCGGCTATTTCGCGTCAAATTCCATCGATTCTGACACGCCGCGCACTCCGGAACGTTTAACGGCCGAGTCCCGATACAGTGTATCGATTCCGCGGTTTAATTACTGTGATACCGTTTTCTATTTCTTTCCTTTCTTCTTCTTCTTCTTCTTCTTCTTTTCTTTTCTTCTGCAAACGATCGGCACAGAGATAGCATAACTTTGAGCGAACTGGTTTTCCCGGCGAGCGGATATCAGTGGCTGAAGAAAATCGAGCACGACGCTGCTAATTTGAGGAGGAAGCCCGTGAAGTTTATGCGAAATGCGTTAATCGTTGCGCGGAAGTACTCGGTCGGAATTATTTCCAAGCGGATGATGCGACATTTACACGTGCAATCTAAGAGCCGTTCGCCTCGAAGCTCGTAATTTCTTTTTCACGAGGGTTCTTCACTCGTAAAGAAAATTCACATAATACGGTTTTAATTCGTTTCGTGTTGCGTCAAGCGTTGGAAGGAATGGCACTTGGTGTGATAGTGAGAAACTTGGAAATAATATTTTCGCGTCCAAGCGCGAAAACTATGATATTTCGCTACTGTGATACTAACGTAGTTTAAAATACATATCGTAAGTTTACACTCGATATTTCTACCTTCTTAATTCTTACAGATTTTATAAGCCGTCCTCTCTTCAATGAAAATACGGAGAGCATCGTTAACATTTAGCGAGTGTCACGTGCCCGTGGAAGCAAATTGGAAAGCATCAACAGCCGTCGCGTCTTTCGTCTTCTTTCTTAAATTATTCCACGTTGTCAAAGGCAACCTCTCTTTCGACTTATCACGCGCGCGTCATGAACCTTTCTCCATATTCGGGAAAAGGGATCCCGTAATTAACCTCGCGCTGAGGATGCACGGAGCATGGTAGAGCGCGGAGAGTTAATTACTTCTAGATTTTATACACGTCGTATCTCTTTCGCGTAACTACGGACAGAGAGTCAGAAGTCAGTCTTTAAACGAGTGAATGATGAACCGTGTTTTCTCTCTCTCTCTCTCTTAACAGCAGCATGATACACACCACGGTGTGACGTACTACTTCGACACGTGTTTCTCGTTTGTCATTAACGTCCACCGTCGTAAAATCCCTCGATTATCGCTCGATTATTGCCAAGAGCCGATTAATTCGCGGTTGAAACACGCCTTTGAAAAATGTCGACGCCCTGCGCGCACGCCCCGAATCGCTGAATATCAATTTGCGCACGTTAGCCGGTAATTAGTCCGCGCGCCAATAACGACAAATTTCTCTCCGTATTTTATAAATTACGAGCCGCTTATCAATCACCGCCTACCCCCCACCCTTTTGCCAGAGTCGGCTGAAATCCTAATTGGCAATTGTCATTATTCAGTGAATATTTGTCGAGATCGATTAACCCATCTTTGGTCTATCATCGAACGATTTTCCATTTTTATCGAGAGAATTATTAGCTTGTACTTTCCGTATATGTAATTCTAAAAATAATTATTGTACTTTGAATAGTAGATTAGCAGATTAAGAGTATAGTTTTGAATTGACTATTGAATCAATATCGTTCGGAATTTTTAACGTTCTTTTTTTTTTTTTTTTGGTAAAATTGAAGGTTTCGTGCGAAATTTAACCCCTTGCGCTGCCAACTGGTTCGAATCGTATACAATAATTCGTCGCTTTCTTCTTCTTTTGAACTCGTCGGTATAATATCGTTGGATGGAAATTGTCAAGAAGTAATAAACTTATCGTTTGTTTTGCCTGGGTTACATTTAAATATACTTGAAACTGAGAAAATGTTGCAATTTGGAACGAAACATTCTCGACGTCCGTAGTACGTCATTCCAGCGCAAGGGGTTAGTAATGAACTTTATTGATTAACAAAGTATTGCACACGTATATTTATTATACGTAATATCTATTATTTATCACTACTGTATACTTATTGCGACAGAATCAAATGTTCCATCTGAATCTTTAAAAATGTGTTGTCGACTGCGTGTTGTAAAAAGAAGAACTAGCTGAAAAAGTAAGTAATAAAATTACAATTACCCGATCGAGGGTTATAGGTTACTAGTATGAGAATAGCAAATATTTTAAATACTAGGCTGTGCAATTATTTCTCCACACATCATTCAAGAGACAAAAAAAAAAAAAAAATCCTCAAGACAAGATCCACATATGGAAAACGCGAAATCCTGACACATTTGCCAGACCCGCCCTAACGAGTCTGCTATTTGTCCAACGATAAATCATTGCACACCAAACACTGACAGACAGATAAGTCCAACCAGTTCTAAACCCGTTACAAATTGTCCGAGCGTCTCTCGGGCTCGTCCAGTCGATGTTCAATACCTCTCTTTCGACGGTGTGTTGCCAATTTTTTCACGCTAGGTTCACGACGTCTAATTAAAGGGAGTCGCGAACGCGAGGATAATTTACAAGCCACGAAGGCAAACCGTGGGCAAACTGAACGCAGCGTCTGATAGACAGGGCTGGCTAGGATGAATAATAGGGCAGTTACGTGCGCGAAGTGTCTTGGACTTAATGACTTGGCTGTATGGTCACGACGCCGCGAGCTACACCGTGTTTTACATTTCAAGGAACGATGCGCCAGCGGATCGGGGGATTAAGGTCGCTTCACATTTAACGACGCGACAAACACATCGATCCAGCGACAACGGTGTCGAACGAGAACCAGTTTTCGATAACCGCTAAACACCAACCAGGGGGGGGGGCGGAGAAAAGAAAACACGAAGAAACTGATAAGAAGCGATCAAAATCTTGTTGCTCGGGGATTTTCAATGTCTCTCGCGTTACCGTAAGCAGAAATGATGACTCTAGGATGTAAACGTGAGATTTAAACCCAGGATAACGTTGTGAATAAGTGTCTCTTTGAATTTTGTAAAATCCAAGCGCGAAGAATGTCAAGCGAATCCTTGGAATTCCCTCCGCGTCGTTACAATTTTAAAACTTTTGCAAAATATTACTCCGACGAGCAATGTATTTTAAATGAAAAAGATTGCAAATGAAATGTTGCGTTAACGTTGGTCGTTCGTGGATTAAGCTGGGGATGAGTTTCCTCGCAAAATGTTGAAAATGTTGAATTATGCAGCGAAGTGTAAAGGAGGTTACAGTTTACAGATTATTATTATTCTCGTGTAACCATCACATCGTACATGGTGTCTAAATATATTTGGCGACCAAAAATTCACACTTCCAACATCAATAATCAGTTTCCTGTCTAGAGTGGAGAAATGAACACTGTTGGTGTAATACAAACAATAAGTACAAAGTACAACCAAACTTTTTTAGTCAATACAAATACAAGTATACATTGGATATGTTTCGATATTGCATTACGTTTTGTCATGCCAAATTTATATTTGATATATGGTCGATGTGCAGAAAGTGCACCAGAAAAAAAGTCAAGATTAATTCAAACAACTAGCGTTCACCATATCGTTCGCATCTCACGAGAGCAAAACGCAAGAACGCAACGAGTATTTACTGGAATACCGTCGTAAACCAATGAAATAACGCAATGGGAACCGATTAAATTTGCATATCCGAGATAAGAGCTAATTACCGGGCGAGCCTGTCGTTCCACGTCAAACGGTGAAATTAAATCGTCAAGATAAATCTTCGATCCTCGATATCAATTACAGAAAGTATCCGACGCGCCGACACGAGTCTCGCTGAGATACGTTACGTGCCACCCTTCTGATATCAATTCCCGCGTGAAAAGGAAATTACTCTCGATCTTGGAACGAACCTGCCGACCTGTCTGCCCCTTTTCTTTTTTTTTTGCCAGGATCAACGAGCCAACGCTATTGTGAACCGAGCCTTACTAGGTAGGTGTGTCAATCAGTAGCCAAAGTAATAGCCGGTTTTAAGTTGTCGTGATCAAAAAGGGCCGCGAGTGTCTCGCGTGCGTTTAATGACCGGCAAGGATGAGAAAGACGCGATTCGAGGACCGTGTGGGATTGCCACGAAAGAGGCGCGGTGCGACGAGGGCCAGCGTAAGTTGGCAGCAGCCTTGCTCTAACATCGCGTGATAGCGTCAGGTCGAAAATATGCCGGGAACCACCGGCGATGATGCTTCACGGGGAAACGTGGGTGAAGGGGTGTCCTTTCGAATGTAAATCGACCTATCCATTGTAGATTGACCAATGTACGAATGAATTTCGCAAGAGGCAGAACCTTACCCTCACAACGACGAAGGCTATTCGGTTATTATTGGGGGAAACCTTTGCACGTTAAATCGTTCGAAGAGCAAATAAATTGGTCTCGGAGGTTTACCCTAAATTTTGAATATACGAATTGTATTGTGAATATACTTGTTTGATCCTCCGATGTATGGGTGAATTAATATATTTGTAAGATTGAAAAGTTGCGGGCACATTGGTCTTGTCCAATTCTTACAGCGATCAATTGACAATGTATAAAAATAAGTGTAATTTCACTAAGAAGTGAAACATCGCAAGAAATAGGCCACTAATTTACTTTACTGTTTGCAGGAAATTTTACATGAAATACATTTAAAATTCAATTCCCTATTGACAAATCCTACTTTTCTAATATTTATATCCTCGAAAATGTAAATTATATTGTTATCGTTGCGTTTACATTTGTACCACATAATACACACGAAATAAAAGAACTCTAATCTCCACTATAATACGTTCTAGCGTTCAATGTCTCAGCATCAATCTCTCGAGAAAAATCGAGGCTTGCGCGTATTGAGCTTACGCAGACTCGTTGTGCCTGAGCCAATCTTGACCACTCGTAAAATCAACGTTCGGAAGCGTGCGGGACCGAGCAACCATCTCTCGCTCGGTCGTCCGATTTGAATCACAAAGCCAGGGCCAAAGAGAGGCCACGTTCCACCAAGATCGACCGATGAATATTTAACCCCGCTCGGCAAGTAAATGAAAAAAAGGCCTTAAGTGCGGTTACGTGGCGGTGCTCGCGGATACAGACATCAATGAACGTCGAAGCCGTCAGTAATCGACATCAGTCGGTGCAATCTTGATGGCAATTAAGCCGCATCACGGTGCATCATTAAATCATAAACCTTCGTCGGCCAGTTTATATCCGCGGGATTTCGCTCTCCCACGCGCCAAACGGCCGTTAATTTGCCACTGAATAAAACTTGCGAGCAACAGCCTCCGGGCTCTGTCGGGCCTTCGCTGCTCTGGCCGATCTCTGCCCGCGCGCGTACACACCAACAAACAAACCATCCTAACTACCACCGCCGTGACCTTCCATTAATGCCCACCGAGTTGGCCAATTACGATCGGTAATTCCACATTTTCTCTATGTGAGCACAATCGATGGTGGTCGGCCCTCCCTCCCCGCCGAAATGAACAATCGCCGAGAGTTAACGCGATTTAGAGGTATACGTGTTTTAACCCCTTGCGTTGGAAACTGGTTCGCGGACCATAACGAGTGACCGAACCGTACACAATAATTCGTCGCTTCCTTCTTCTCTTTCTTCGTTGGTATGATGTCGCTGGATAGAGATTATCGAGAATTGAGAAGTAGCAAATTTATTGTTTGCTTTGCCTGGGTTATACTTAAATATACTGAGAAGCAATTTGGGAGTTGCAATTTGGGATAAAAAATTCTCGACGTGCGTAGTACGTCAATCCAGCGCAAGAGGTTAATAACGAACTTTATTGATTAATAAAGTAACACGTATATTTGTTATACGTAATATCTATTATTTATCACTACTGTATACTTATTGCGATAGAATCAAATGTTCCATCTGAATCTTTAAAAATGTGTTGTCGACTGCGTATTGTAGAGAGAAAAATTAGCTGAAGAAGTAAGTAGTAAAATTACAATTACCTGATCCTAGTTCAATGATAATCGAGAGTTGTATGACAATAGCAAATATTTTAAATTCTTCTGGCTATGCAATTATTACATTTTACGAGAGGGATTTTTAATACTCAGATCAATGTTCAAGTTCAGGTTCAGAGGTACGTCAGGGGAGGGTTTGTTCGAACTTCGTTGCTGTGTACGGGTTGGTCCGATCGGATCGTGCTTGAATTATTACGTTTTGATTTGAGAAAAAAAAACGAATTGGAAATTGAATTCGGATTTTAGACGTCAGGTGTTTAAATTGAAGATTTAAATGTGAATAACATACATCTGTCAGGACATATAATAAATAATATTTACCTGAGAAGATTGAAAAGAAATCTGTAATGTGACAAGTTAATGAAAAGACAATACAGTGTCTTGTTAGAACAAACTGAATTCGTTCTCGTTCATTGCAGAAAAATAGTGCAAAGCGCTTTGTACAATTCTTCAACTCTACCAAACTTTGAATAATTTAATTTCCGCAGCTAGCTGATGAATCATAAACGAAACTCTCAAATCATCCAGTCCTAATAAAATGAGAATAAAATTCATTCAACAGCCAGCAACTGTAACCACTGAGTTTTCGTTTCTTCGTAAATCTGTTAAATTGCCGCCGGCGACTCGTATTTTCGGTTCGTCTGCAAAAAGTCCGCGAGGAAGAGAAAGAGAGAAAGCGTATCGAAAGCGCACGATCTAGCGAACGATTCTCAACGCTCGGTTACAAGACGTTCACCGTTGCTGTGCACTTGCACGTGCAACACGCAAGAACGCCGAAGCGCGACGCGCTCGAGAAGTTTTTTAGCCTGACGCGCGACGACAATAAAACGCGTGCAACGCGCATGCAATACGCGCGCATCGTGCTCCGCGTTCTTGCCCCCGTTCACGGCGTGTTATAGCGGGTCGTAGCGTTAAATTTCGGACAATGATTTGTGCGCGGGATTGGTCGCGGTGCGGGCGTGCCTCGCGCGTACAATTGCCGCGACGATGAAATATGGAACACGTGAGCTTTACTGTTTTACGACCGAGTGTCTTGCTCGCGATCGACGATGAATCTTTGAGAGGAACGGATATTTTTGCCGCGTTACTCTATGCGAGGTAGAACTTACTGTATCTAGCGGTGCTTCTCATATTCGATCGATTGATCTCCAGATCAAGAGAATTTCGATTTTCAATATTTTTATTTATAATTTTTATTATTATAAATATACTATTATTATTATTATTATTATTATATGGTTATTTTTTTCATAATTTTTATTTCAATATTTAACGCTGGAACAACGAAACCCGTGAATATGGATTTTAGAGACCTCTCTTATACGTCTTCATCATTCTTGTCTCAGTATATGAATACGTTATTATATATTTTCGTCACGAAATTAAATATAGTTCTTTTTATATTACATTCCATCAGTATTGCTTTTTTTTTAAATAAAATATTACTAATGTTTTAGCAAGTCCTCTAGGGAGGTAAATGAGTCTTCTTTCGTTAAAAATCAGCATAGTATAAAAATTATGATACATTCAACTTTGCTTTCACCTGTTCGTCGAAATAAATAATACGATTCGTACGTTGGACATAGCGAATTCCAATCAGAATTGAGACATTTGTTAAATCGACGTGTTTCGTCGAAAGAAGCGCCAGTCATTTCGCTCCCCTTAATGAGCGTACGTGATGGGCATATCGATAATTATCGATGCACCACACACGACAATATTCAGATACGTTAATCGTTTTTACGTCTGCGTTAAGTATCGGGCAAATTTACATTTTTATCACGGTTGCACCCAATTGCATTGTCGAGAAGCGATTTCGAAGTTTCTTGAATTTCGGCTTGAAAACGGCAAAAAAACGTTTCTATGTAGTTACATGTGTTAAAATTCTTAAATCTCCTTCTAAATTTCTTCAGGCATCTCAAGATATATTCATGAAATTTATATTGAAGTGAAACTTCCTAGTCTCTCATTACATATTACGCATCTTCTTGGTATATTACGAAATTGCGAAACACACGGAAAGACTTGCAACTTGATATTTCCACTAAATGTTCGAGTCTCTCAGGGCCAGTATTACACTCATTAAATTAAATTTATACTCAAGTAAAGTTTGTTACTTTTTTATTACGCACCTTTATGAGACGTTTCGAAGTTGTCGAACGTACGAAAAGATTTGCGATTTGACACTTTTGAATGAACGATGAATGGAGAAATAACGGTAAAAAGGTATAATAAACACAGCGATTCAGAAAACGCAGTGATTTTCCTTGATTTTTATTGGCGCATTAAACGAAGGATTGTAGAAATTCCGACGTTAATTGAAAAAAAAGTGTAAATCATTAAGCGATAGATGGCTTGCCTCACAGATTACTTTAATTGCATGAGTAGTCAGAAGAGTGTCGTACATATACATATATATTGCTTGACACAAATTTTTACATACTGCAGGATGCAATAATTTTCAATTTCTTCGCGTTTTTCTGGGATTTTCAATGTTTTGCATGCTTTTATTAAAATTGAAGGATTTCGATAAAGTTACGAACTACTATTAGCAATTTGTATGCACACTATTAATCAAATTTATTACTAACAATAATTTTTATACATGTTACTGTGCATGGTGTACATTACTCGTTACACATTGTCATGTTTATGCTAAAGTATCAATTTTCAGAAGATGTATGATATAATATATTATGATATAAGATTGCAAATCTTTTCGTAGATTGAGCAACTTTGAGCAACATTCAAACAAGACATATAACAAAACTTTAATATTTTAACAAGTACAATCTAACGGGTATAAACAGTTTTAGAGAGAGATTCGAAAGTCTGAGAGATTTAATATATAAAAAAAAATGTACACATTCTACATTGGAGATATTCGAGAAATGATTTAACGAATGCAATCTAATCTGTCTAAGGGGATTTAGAAATCCAAGTGATCCGATGGGAAAATCTCAAGTCACATGTTCTTCTCGTGCGTTTCACAATATCGGAGACACTCCAAGAAGAGCACGTAATAAGAGAGTAACAAATTTCACCTTTTACCACGCGGAAATTTTCGCGAGGATTGATATAATGACGTGCCGGCTGCCGGATAAAAATAACAATTTAATTTCTCGGGAGGTGAGGAAGTATCAATTTCGTCGATGAAAGCGTCGGATAAGTCAGGCAAATCGTACGAGACGAGGATGTATCCGCGACGGGTAGACAATTACCAAGACAAGAACGCAATATCTAACGGGCAAAAGCAATTAACAGGATGCTCATTACGTGACGCGTCTGCGCGAAATTGCCCCCGCGAACCGATAATCATTCTATAATAGACGACGCATCACCCACTTTTCTGTAATGGAGGCGTTAAACGCTCGAATAAAGCCGGCTCTTGTGAAAATCATTTAACTTTCGCGAAACGCGCCGCACGCGAGAGAAGGAAGCTGGCACAAAGTGACTCTCCTTTCGCAGTCCTGAGTATTAAGAAAACGAAATTGAATGACAGAAATTGATCGGAGAGAATTGCAAACGAACGTCACGTTGGGTTTTATTTTGTTAATTTATCGTTAATTTATCTTGCAACGAATGGAATTGAAGACAAGTAACATTTCACGCTTGAGATTATGCTATAATGGAAATGTGATTAAATAACGCGTAATAAAGGAAATACAATTAAAGTAAATTGTAACGCATATGGCGGGCCTGTGTTCCATAATTTTAAAATGAACACAACAATTTCCCTCATTGTGATATCATTTCTTCGTCGAGTATGTTCATATTCGGTACGTATTGTAATTTTGTTAGTTGATTAATTGTTCGATTAATTCGCCAATTTTTTCTCTCGAAGAAGATTCGGGCAATTCTATTAAATAACTATATTAATTAAAGCTGAGGCGTAAAATGAAACGTCGACGTTAGGGGATATCGTCGCACGGTGATTTGATTTCAGCCAAAAGACTTTTATCAGCTGTGAAATTATTGTCAAAGCATACACGAGAAAGAACACACGTTAGCGACACGAGTTCGCCCACATCGCCTGTCCACCTTTTATATTCTTGACTTCCGTTGCCAGAAAAGGCCTCTGAGCGTGGGTGTACGAAATTTCCGCGCGCTGTTACTAGGTCGTGCATAAAAAGAGGTGAGATCAATTTCGCGCAAGCATACACTCAACAGCATTGTCATCGTGACACGTATGAAACAATGGATGAAACACGGATCCCCGCTATCATAAATAGATTAACACTAGAACTAACCGACTAAAGTATAAAACTTGTAGTCTGTATTTGTACAAATTCTTATTTAAAATATAATCATTCAAATATGAAAAAGTGAACTGTAGAGATCTCGTGAACAATAATAATTTAGGTGTTTATTTATAGATTTATTATCCTCTATAAAAATTATACTATTAATATATTTACAAGAACTAAGATTGGCTAAACCAGAATCAATTTGCCTTTAACACATAATTGGTAATCAGCGCACCGTTGGACTATAACATTTTTTGCTTAATCAAATTTCATTCACTGGACTGCGAATTTTTGTAGAAAATTTGAACGTGCAAAACACTAATGTGGAGAAATATATAAAACATTCTATCAAAAGTAATCAAAATTCTATAAGATTTAGCAAGTAAAAATATAAATTAATCTACTACTGACCTCCATCGCGTAGAATACAAAATCAAAGCAAATTTGAATAATTCCTAAATAAATAAATCTAAAATAAATTTTAATAACCCTGATTTTAATAATCCAATTTACTGTACTCTGTAAACTGCAAACCGACCATGCTACACGAGCGTTAATTTATTAATGCCAGAATTACGGAAGTAATCTCTAGTTAGACGGACGAAATGTCGGATAAAAACTTACCAAAACATCTTGCAGCAGTTCGTGCTCGTCGAGAAGTATCACTTTGCAGTGAAGAAGACGGGGCCTACGGCTTCCGGCCGGCCTAAGTCCTGGACAGAGCCACTCCACTACCATCTCTTCGGCAGCCCTCGTTTCCCTTGTGATTCCTTCCTGGCTTTACTCGTTCATCCGCTCATCGGTTTCGGTCATCCTGAAAGATGAGGACGACGTTGTAATCCGATCAAAACTGTCGCCGTCGAAGCTTCTACGTACATAGTGATGCAGCCGAACACGATCTAACCACGAACGTTTTGTTCGGTGTACAAAACAGCCAGAGCTGCGGGACATGTAACCTTTGTACGCTTAACAACACCGCGGTGCTCTTTTTGTAACAACTCTTTCACGCAGAAATTTTCGTGTACACTTTAATAAAACGTTACTTTAACGAAACAGTGCTTCGATAGATTTTACTTCAATAAAATGTATAAAAATTTTACTAGGATACAAAGTGATTAAATAGACGATTTTGTCGAATTATTTTAATGTTTAATCATTAAAAAAAAGGGTGGAACATTGGTTTTTAATCCATTATGTTCCAAAGAGTTGAAAAAACCGGATAAATTGACTGAATACAGTCTTCGTGATACCAACGCTAAAACTAACTTTGAGTGTTTAGTCCGTATTAGAGATATTGCACAGATGATCTTACAATCGATAATAAAGTAATTCGTTTACTTATCGAAACTTGTAATATATTGCAATATATTGAATCAAAGGGCAGTCTTAATTTGTTGTAGCAATATTTGCTGTTCATTCAGTATCAAACTTTCAGAACTCAAAACTTGTAATAGAATGCAAGAGAAAATAATAAAAAATTCTGTACTTGAAATTAATGTCTGAAAATGCAATGAAAAGTAGGAATTTTCTCACATTCCATCCCACGTAACTTTTCATATCTAATATTCGATGATTACATTTGGTACGCTCGACTAATCATTCATGACGCAGTAATTTATTTAATCAGAATCTCAGCTACATCCGTTCTACGATAACGTCTCCTTAATTAAATCTCTATCTTCTCGCGTAACTTAAAAATTTTTACTTTGAATATATATAAATATATATATATATAATATATTCTTGAATTATTCAACACTTATTATTTCACTATTGAATAATTCAAGATTAACAGATGAAATGCTGCGATTCTTAACGAAATGATTCAAAGAATAACAGAATATCCTCGAGGTAGATTACCATTGAACTTCTCTTTAAAAAAAAAAACTAAACTAGCGTGATGATATTTTCGTATATATCGATATGAGAATTCTATTGAACTTGAAATTCCATTGCACTCCCTAATTGACAAATGAAACGAACAAATATCGTCGCCAAGCGAGCGCACAGTTCCACGAACAATCCATCGCAACCCTGAACAATGAATGGAGCAAACCTGAAAACGTTCGTAGTTCTCCGAAACGGGTGTTCAATGGGCCTAGGTCCGACGAAACCAATTAAAATCGGCCCCGCACAATGGCCGAATAAATGGCCGAATTAAACCAATGCCTTTGGGCAACCGTAAGGGAATTACGCGGCCAATAGAATAATGAAACGCTAAAAGCGTATCGCGAAAGGCGACAGAGGCTAGTGTGGCCTAACGATTCGTTATGCTAAGAGGAGCTGGAGAGAACGAAAAGAATACTGGTTCGTTAATCGGTCAGCGATGGGATACCAGCTCGATCTGATCGTTAATCAGACGGATATCTATCTCGCGTGTTCCACGGGAGATCCGTGGACGGGACATCGCGACTAATAGAGTCGACTCCAAGTGAACAACAAGAAGAGAACGAGGAAAAACGTAGACAGAAAGTGGGAGGAGGAGTAGAGGAATAGGAGTAGAGAAAGGAGGACACGAAACGATGGTGAATTATCTACATCTCTGTTCGGACTGTCGTCGAAGAAGACGCGCAGAGAAGAGCGGAACGATTGGCTCCGGTGCAATTGATTTCGTGATTTATGATATCCAGACGCAACCGTTGAAGATCGACGGTTGCTGGAAGAGTTACTTTTTAATCGATTCTACGCTCGATCGAACTTTCCTTGATTCCTTTTTTCTTTCTTTCTATCTTTTTTCTTTTTTCGGTCTGCAGAACATGTGTGCGTCCTCGAGAAGAAGTACGAAAATATACATGTGCATACGTACGTTTCTATTGCGTATCACGTGAGAATTGAATATTGATTAACTTGATCATTAATTGCTTTTATGATTTTTGATTTATCTTCTTACTTCCAAAAACGACGCAATTTTTATTTCCAAGTGCGTATTAATATAAATTGCATTGTTTGAGGAAAATAAGTAATAATACATTTGATTGAAAAGTTTGGGGAACAGAAAGTGCCGTCGTAGCGTCTCTATGTATTGTATTTCGTCACCAGCACATTTACCGAAATTTATATAACATCGTTCATAATAGTAGAACGAGACATAATAATCAATGTGAAATTCAATTTGTAAGACACCGTGTTTCCTATCACGTGAGATGAATTAAAAATATTAATGTTTCCTCCGCTTTTATAAACAACACTCTATTTTTCGAATATCTTAATATTTTACAATATATTACATAAAATGTCTCCTAACAACGGATGATATTCTACCTAAGAACAATCTGTTCTGATAATGTTGAAATATTCCGAAAATAGATGTATGCTGTTTATCATTCAAAACGTGCGTCCAAAGAACGTTACACGGAAAATATCTCATTCGTGGTGTGTAAGTATCGTAGACAACATTGCGTCCATATAAAAGCAAACGGATTAAAGAGGGAAGCATCGCCTAGACGAACGTCGCCGGGATCGTTCCGCGAAAACGACGGCGAAAAGCACGACGAAAAGTCAACGAGCTAATACTAAGCGGGAACTGCTTGCATCCCCATTAAGATACACCACGCGCTCGTGCTAAGCACGATAAATTATCTACAATGCAAATTCCTCTCGATGCACAAATCCCGAAACGGCCTGCTCCATCGGCGCGTTCTTTTTAAGTGTATCAGGCAAATTTATGCACGCCCCTTTCCCGCGCATAATTATCACGCTACGAGCATTATTTACATAACAAGTTTAAGTAACAAACATCGCAACGAGGCTCGCCCGCTTGTAAAATCCCCGCTCGCCGGGCGCGCACTTAATTTCCTGGCCGAAACGACGCCAACTTTCGTTCGTTTCGGTTAAACGGATCGAACAGCCGGAACACACACCTGTAAGATTCGAACATGCCGCCGATCCGTAACGGGAACGGGCTCGATCATTCGCCAAACTCGATACTCGCGTGCTCCCGGGGAAATCAACTTGTCGATTAGATCAGCCGATCGACCAATGACGCGGAATAACGCGAATCTCAATTATCGGCCAACAGATTAGTTTCTAGACGAAGAAAGTTCATTCAATTCGAAAAGCATTCGGACAATTTTTTTCTAATCTATTCATCGACAGATGGGGTTCTATAACGGGAATAAGATGTCACATTGATTTTTTTAACACGTTGACTGCCATCGACGACCCATGTTTCTATTGTTATAATTATTTTAGAACAAAGGGGAATGGAAAGGAAGGTGGATATTTATAGAATTTTTAATTATTTAAATATTATGTTTATAGAATTATTTATATTTATTCTATAAATATGATGTTATATTTGTAGAATTTTCAATTATTTAAATATTTATAGAATTTTTGATTATTTAAATTGATGTCAAATCGTTTAATTTGAAATTAATAATTGTCGCCATTCGAGATCCCTGTAAAATTCAGAATGATTGAAATAAGATGAACGAAAAATTTTTGAACGACGCAACAAACAACTGGAAGATATTCTAAAGTGAAAAATGCTCTTTTATAGTAATATTTTAGGAAAATTAAATATGCCCATCCCATAGGCAACCAACGTGTTAATAAATCTCTCTACAACAGTACGAAAAGTGGTTGCAACAAAATAGAATTTGAGGAGAAGATTTTGAAACGGAAACGATATCTAGAATCGAGAGATCATCTCACCGATAAAGTTTGAGCAGCACGAGTCGATCGAATAAAATAAACGATCGCAAATTTATTTTCAACGCCTGCAGCTGCGAAGCATGCTTCCTGCTGGCGTCTGAAAAATCATAAACAGCTTGCTACCCAGTGCTCGGCTGCTCGTCTGTACCGTTAGCTCATAGTTTCTACGTAGCATCTCGAATACGATTGCCTGAACTCTATTCGACGTTTACACGCGTGGTAACCGCACGTGGCTTCAGAAAGTTTCCGTCCACTCGATGAGATTTTACACTTTTGTCAAAACTTCGCGAAGAAAAAAAAAATGGTACGATGGTTGTAAAAGCATTTGTTCAGTGTCCGTAACGACACGTTTGAATTGGCAAAATGTTCGAGGGAAGTTAATGCTGTTGCACGAGTGACTGCCACTCAAAACATCCTCACTTTGTGACCTGTTGGCATGCACCTCTGTTAGGCAAAAAATCTAGGGGCAAGAAAAGCCTGGTGGAGCCAACGAAATCGATATGGAGATGAGAGGCGACCGTTCGCGATGCGGGTGATCCATATTTATCGATGGAATATATTTTAATCAGGGGGGGGGGGGTATTAATGCAAAAGGCAGAAGCAGGAAACGAGTGGTGGCTCGGCCAGGAAACTGATGACCGTCGCGAGACGAAGTGAAATTTAATTGTATTTTAAAAAGTTCGAGATATTAAGGTGCAAGATCGTTGCATTATCAAGTTAAAACGGGGGGGAAAGTCTCGAGTTGGAGTTTGCCTGTAATTTCGTTTCAGCAAAAATTTCTGTCCAATTCAGGTAAATTGGAGGAAAAGTTACGAGGCGGTTGGAAACTTTCAAGATTTACAAGATTTACAATGCAATTTTATGTATGCTTTACACTTGCTCTCTGATTGGAGAATACGATTGTTAATGTCAATGATTGGCAGCTAAAAATTTAAATATGTGAATTTTACGCACCTTTGCCCAAAAATTTAAAACGTATTAAGAATATTATTTCTTTTACACTAGTAGAGTTTTGATTGATCATATTCGGAGTTACAATTGCAACATCCTCTTCACAGGATAATATGCAAGACACATTGTACGTGAAAATTCGTCTCGTTCAAGAAACACATGCAATATCACAGTGATTTTCAATCCATACGTATGTAGGAAATGAACGCATCTGCCCTTGCCTCTAAATTTCATGAATTAACCGTACAACGAAATATATTAAACAAAATATAAAATCAAAATGCGATCAAAGTGTATTTTATTTATCGTATGTTAAATGTTAACGGTTGAACTCCCAGATTAGTTAAATTCGCAGTCTGACACTTTCAGAACAGGTCTACAGAACCGCAGCGATTTTTAAAATCGAAAAAACGGAATATACCGGAACGTTCTCTCCAGGAACTTTTTCGATCCTATTTAATATCGGAACGCCTACGGCTCTCCAACACAATGCGCCGCTCATAAAACGCCGGTTACCAATACATAGGGGCATTACACACCATTATTGCAATTCAGCCAGAACGTATTCACGATACGGTATCTCATTGTCTCAAGCTATTTATATCGCGACGCTATTTGCGTAGGTCACGGTGATGCACGGCCGAACGAACCGATTAAAAAGCGAAGGTAGCTGCCGCGCCGTGGCCGAGAAGTGCGTGCGCGCCGCGAGTTCGCCGCGAAAAGAATCCAAGGGTGATAAATACGCCGGTATATAGGCGAGGGTAAATCATCGAGGAACCTCTCTCCCGTTCGTGCAGCACGTTCGATGCAATTTAAATATTTAAACTCATTAGGCAGGCGGAGAATTATACGGCAAGACTGCCAGCGTTTCACGACTCATTCGATGTACCTGGATGTTATTGATGTTTCATGGTGTTATGAGCATTATTAATACTATGGTATTGTAACATTTGTATCCAGTAGTATTACTTTGATCGCGGCGATCTGCAATTGAATATTTCCCACCGCGATGTTCGATCCATGCAAATACTGTAGCGGCAATTTTTATTTTATTTTCCAAACCTAAATCTCAGGTTCCATTCGTAAACGTACACAGTCTAATTATCAGTCACGTCGTTCCATCCAGTTTCATTTCTACTGCAATTGGCGCAGATAGAGCCAAAATGAAGCACGATTTTCCCTCAAAGTTTTGTCCAAGGAAAATCCTTCTTTCTCTCTCTCTCTCTCTCTCTCTCTCTCTCTCTCTATCTGTCTGTTTACAACCTCTTCTTCAAAGTCGGACGCGACGAAAAATCGCGCATGAACGTTGGCCGGCGCAGCGCGCGATATATCAAGTCTTGAAAAGAATGTCCCTACGCTCGACGAATCGCTAAGAAAATTAATGGCCCGCGCTTTGCATTCCCCGGAGAAGCTTTGAATGCCGAAGGTACCTCTTCTCCGGTTTGAGAAGAGAGTCGCCTTCTAGGTTCTCTACGACATACGGGTGGCTGCTGTTGCACCCTCGACGCGTTCTCCTCCCGAGGAGGCAGCTCGCGCCGTCTTCTCGCGGGGATCGTCGCGGTTTTGTGAACGTGTTCACGTATTATTCATTAGCTGACGCCGTTCACCGCTGTCACGCCGCCTGATGAATTATTTTATTCGTTCGTACACGCCGCGCGTACCAGCCGCGCAGCCGCGACGTCGAATCCTAATCGAACACGGCCGGAGCTTGGCGTCTTTCGCGCGCAACCGAGATAAGTTATTGCGCGTGGACGCTGAATTTTGCGCAGAACCGTAGGCTGGCGAACGAAACGTTCGGAGCGTCGCTCGTCGCTTGAATTTTGATAAGGGTGGTGAGGGAATCGGGTCAAGCAGGGACGATCGAACAAACGAAATCGACCCACGAGGGCTGATCAGGTTAGAGGGTTAAAATTAATTTGCCAATATCGAAATCCAATACCCATACGATTACCAAGTAAATGAAACGCGACAGAGGCTATTCTGGCGTTAACGAATAAAAAGAAACAAAGAGCAATTCTCCTCGCAGCGATTGAGAAATCGATATCGTTGAAATTCCTTCTTGAAAAAAAAAAAAAAAAAAAAGAAGCCGATCCGTTGATTCTGATGTTATCGTCGCTGCCTAACCCTACTCAATCAGTCAGTTCGACGCCTCGTTATACTATCTCCGAGAATGAGAAACATTCTAATTGAGACTGTTCCGTTCGTCGATGAAATCTTGATTTCACGAGTAGTCAGATATTAGACGGAAGTCAGGGTCACGTGGTGCTTCGAACGCCCGTCGTTTTCCACGTAGCGACGAACGTCAATTGTTTCCCGTCACGTAGACGCAGAGAGTTTCGAGAGATAGACGCTCGTCGACAAGTCGCTTCTCGGCCAGAAGGTCGGCTGACCAAGTCACTTGCCTTTTGTCCTCGCGCGTCGCGGTCGAAAAATATCCGTCCGACGTGCCAAATTGTCTGCGAGTGCCGTTGAACTTCGCCGTTGAACGCGGGCCGCGGGCCACTCGGTCGATGCATCGGTGAAACAGGTTTCGTATCTGAGAATCCCCGAAATCTGACCCAGGATGATAGAAACCGACGGCGCTTAGCAAATTGCCATACGGCTGGCCCTTTATAGCGGGATTAATTGCAGACGGAATTTGCCACGATCGATTAACGCATCCGTTTTCCTGTTTCGACGTCGGTCGCACGTTACTCGTCGAATAAAGCGAGAGACGAAGAGACAAAAGGAAACGAGAGGGAAGAAGCTCGCTCGACTCGCGATCACGATTACTTCGTCCCGATGGTTACGACCGTCCGACGCGGAGTCGTTAAACGGAACAAGCTCCTCGAAATTGATACAGTTAACCGATACGATGCAGCAATTTCTTCTGCAAATATCGGAAACGATCGCGCGTTGTCCTCGGTCCCGTTCTTCTTTCCTTTTTTATTCGACCAAACGCGCGATTTTCGTTCGTAGAGAAAGACTCTCGGGGGGGAGGGGGAGAATGATATGAACGAACGAACGACAAAACGGTTCGTTAAAGCGAAAAAAAAAAGAAAAAAAGAAAAGAAATGAAATTTCAGCGAGCGGATCGAGGCTGACGACAACGGTACAATAATCGAGACCTTGTGTCGTCTAATTAATCCAGCGAGTCCACGGGACAGAGGTTCGCGTGACAAAACGAACGACCAGAAGTCGTTCTTTGACTTCTTTGAAGCTTGTTTCCGGTTTCGTCTAGCCGCATCCCCGGCAAACGTCGACGAAAGACGGCGGCTCTCTCGATTCTGCTTACTTTATTCGCGCACAACTATCCAGAGGAAAAAGAAGCGCACCCGTACAGCCCCATAATTGGTGCTTACGGCTAATAGCCCATTGTCTGCCGTAAAGAAGCGGGAAAAATGTTTCATTTATCTGAGACGTTTTCAAAAGCGGCATCGGAATGAACGCGGGCGTTTCGACGATACGATTTCGGAATACAATACAAAGTGCGCTCCCGTCCCACATTAAGCATTCGTCGATCGGCTTTAAGGAAGCATTAAATTATGCCGACGATGGATTTTTCCCCTCCCCCCGTTTGCCTGCTCTCCGGCTCTTTCCATCGCTCTTTCGTCGATAAGACAAAGGAGAATGAAACAACACCGTGACGAAGCGTCAGGCGTATGTCTCGCATTGATTGAAAACTCTCTTCAATTTTTTCGTATCGATGAAACAAGGAAAAAAAGAAATCGAACTGTAAACAGTCGCAAACCGAGTCGAATAAAATCAATAAACGGAAGGTTTTGTTCAAAAAAAGCGCCTACATCGATACGATGCGCTGAATGTCAAGTAGAAACAAAGGCGTGTTCACCGTGAGGATAGTAAGAGAGAACAGAAAGAGAGAGAGAGAGAGAGAAATAAAGCAAGATCGAAGGTAAACCTAGCAAGAAGAAAGTTGAATGGTACGTACCTTGACCGCGAAACTCAGATCCCAGATCGAAGGCACGCTGTCGCCGCGTTGATCGATGCAGCACGTCCCGATGGAAAGGTCATCACACTTCCGGCGTGTCGTCGAGTCACCGGCGGATCCACAAAACGTTTCTCGAACGCGCGCACCGTGGAACGTTCGTCAAAAAGTATCTCGCGACCGAAGAGCGAAACCGAAACAGAAACTGAAAGGAACGGAACCGAGATGGGACGAAACGAGGAGAATACGTGCGTGGTTCCACCGAGTTGATCGTTCACTGGACGCGCGTGGACCAATCGGCACGGTGCTGGTGCGTGCACTGTGACATGTCAGGTGGTGATTTTCGTCTGTCGGGGCGAACTCGACGGAAGCTCGCCGCGACTTGAACTGACCGCGCAGCGAGAACCGACGCGTAGGACGGAAGTCTGGGATCGGTGATCGATGACACCGGTGTGGATTAGGCCGCGGCACCGACACGCGTATGCAGCCGCCGCCGCCGTCGTCGTCGTCGTCGTTGTCGTTGTGTCAGAAGCAGAAGGAAGAGCAGCAGCAACGGATCCAACGCGCGTAGAGAGAAAGCGAGCGAGCGAGCGAGCAACGCCGGATCAGGGCAGTGGCTTGGCTCGGATCAGACTGAGCCGAGTTAACCGAAGGATTCAGATGTGCCTTTACCTTGCGCGCCTTCCTTTCCTTTCCTTTCCTTTCCTTTACCTTTCCTTCGCCGCGCGTTCCGTCTCGCTCGCGCGCGTTCACGTCTCGTGCTGTTCACTCTGTTAATCGTGATAGCGTGGACAGTAACGTAGCTCGCCGCTCGGAACTCTTCCTTTGACCATTTCCCTTCTTCTTCTTCTTCTTCTTCTTCTTCTTCTTCTCCCAGTGCACGAAAATTGCGGCACGTCACGCGACCACCGAAACCATTTCAACGCCGATTGTTGCTTGGTTAAGTTGTTGCGATTACGCGGCCGATCCCACTGGCCGCGTTAAGGCCGGTACCATCGAATTTTTCGCCGGACTTGTTGCCGAAATCGAACTGTTTCGAAATTATTAATCGTCAGAAATGGTGGAACGGTAATTGTTAATGCAAATCGATATGAACAGATTTATGGACAGACGTGAGAGTTTGATTATTATAAGTTTTAATCGTTATGCTGTAACTCGTTCATTGTCGAACTTAAAGATTGTAGAATTACAAATTCCAAGTTTGAATTACAAGCTTGTATATACCGGATGAAACATTATCTATAGCGTACCACGAAAGCGCATCTTGCAGTGGATAAACAATCTTTCAAAATACGAATTTTTAATTAATAATTTCCCGCCGTTTCATACGAGTTGCAACAACAAAAAGCCACGTTTAGTTTAGAAACTTATACTCCATTTAAAACAGTTACGTCTAATTTAAAAATGAAACGAAACGCTCGTTTCAACAGGGAAAATAACCAACTGGCAAAAGAATCATAGCTGACTTTTCTTGCCAGCTGAAAACGCTATTCCGTTTATCCTCGGTGTACCGGAGAGAAACGATACGGCACTGCGTGTAAGCACAGCATAGCGAAGCGTCTGTCCCTTTCTCAACCGCTACTCACCTTCCTCCGTTGAGGACCTCGGCCTCGTGCCCATCATTCTTCCTAATACTTTGGTACACGCCGCAGAGAAAAGAAGCTCCATAAAAACGTGCTGCCCCATAATGCCCATGCAATCGAGTTGACTTCCTAAAAATAAAAGGCAACGCGCGACACGTGAATTAAAAGAATGAAAAGAAACAGAGAAAGAGAGAGAGAGAGAGAGAGAGAGAGAGAGAGAAATGAGAGTAGGAAAGGTCCATTTTGAATCGCCTCCGTTCAACACTGAACCACTCTTGTGAACGATACGTCACCGTAGATTCAAAAGGCTCCTTTTCATTCTCAAATTACGAGCTAACAGAGCGAATAGAGCAACCGGACAATTTATTTGCCACGGACCGGAAATTGACGGTGGAGCGTCCTATTTGAAACAGGTGTTACAGACGCGTGTTTCGTGGAGCAGCCGTGGCGCTTTCAAACGATGCCGGCGCTTCTTCGCCAAGGATTGCCGTGAATTAGCATTTCGAACGCGAATGACGCTTTACGAAATATTTACGCACACGTTCACGGCGAATACGTATCGTCATAACGAGCAAATTAAATATATCATAATACTGAATACATACGATACGAAATTACTATGAAATTACTGATGAAAATCGTAAATCTAGCAGACAATCCGTGATACTTCGAGAAAGAGTATGAAAAACCACTGATATTTACTTCAGTACTCAATCCTGGGGCAAGTTCAAGTTGATTGTGTTGAACGAAGAGAAGAGTATCAATTACCGTATCATTTTTGTAGGATAATTGTCCGAAAACCGTCGTTTTGAAATTCCACGCACGAGAACCATTTCTAAACTGAATAATCGTTTCTCGCGAAAAAAGTGTCAACTTCAGAGTCATCGGTGCTGCGCTCTTCGGACGTGTTGAGGACCTAAAAGGCGAGTCTGTCGGTAACAAAGATCACTTGACAAAATTATTTCCCTGCAGCAGCGAATCACCGTCGTTCACCTCGCGACAGAGCAATACAAAATCACGTGTCATAAATCATCGATAAAAATTCTAATTTATCAGATTTCTTTATCACCGTATGGTACATCGTTGTCTAAATTGAAGAAGTCCCGAGAGAATCTAGTAATTTTTTGCGTAACGTTGCCAACAATGCTCGCCACTAAACTTGTATATTTTGTGAAGATTACTACGTGCGTGGTTCCTGTAGAACATGTTTTGATATTTTTCTGCCAATAAGTTATGTAGTTTTGCCAAAATATGCAGTGCATATAACCACGGTAAACGGTGTTCAAATAGTTGTTGAAAGGTACGTTTAACACTAAGTGTCGACGTGTAAAATGGCGTGGTTCGGTGACGGGCTGCCTAGCTTGTCGAATTTAAAGGGACAATTAACAAACTTTACGAAGGAAGTCTTATCGGAGGGCATTGTCGAGGAAATTGGTATGTGTAAATCTTTTCAAATCACGTAATCAACGTGAATCATAGTCTATTATCGCATAACGTAGATTACTAACGACTGTCAATGTAAGAGTTTGTTTTATCGAGCGAGTATGACACAAAGTGGCGGGAAATTCGAAACGTAAATATCATTATTTATAGTTTTGTCACTTGCAAATAATATTCTAAACTCTTTTATATAGACGAGCGATCGAGAGCATTGAAGGAAGCGAACGAAAAATGTGTTGAGTTGCAAGAAATATTAAACTCGAAAGACGCTGAAGTAAGTATAATTTTATTTTCGGAATCGCTGATTAATAATTTATCAACATTTATTTTTAACATCTGTTCTCTTATTACATAAGAATGTCGTTAAAAATACCACGACATGATTTTGTTATCGTAGACTGCGTGTATAAATATTATAATGTCCCCAAAATGACGTTATAATAATTTTCTTAATTTCGTAGCTAGTTGGATGTAAAATTGCTTTGATTATTTCTGCATTTTACTGAGTTGTTATATCTGTACAATATCTTTACATCTCGTTACATCAATGATCGTGCCAATCGATCGAATGACACACTTTATTGCAAATTTTTTACATTCACGCAGATGTCGACCATCTCGATAAGGACATTCTACGGTTAAGAATTATTTTAACAGATGTTACTTTCCATATTAAACGGAATTGAGTACTGAGTAAACACGTTTACCTTATCTCGTATGACACTATCCCCGAATCCTTTCAATCCTCGACAAGGGGCGATAGGATGTTATCCTTCATTACATAAGCTATCAATCATGCTTTTCACGTAATAAAACGATGCCATTATAATATCCTTTGAAGCATATTTTTCAATACGAGAACATCGAATCTTATTAATAAATTTCTAAATTTTTACAGACGTAACCAAAGGAATGAAGTCTAAACAGAAATTCATTTTATCTATCCACCTACTATCGATGTACATGCGAAAAATACACAGTCTGCTTATCAGCTCAATTTAGAAAGAAAGAAAAAAGAAAAATAAACAGCAGAACACTGTCCAATATTTTATAATATCTTTCGCTGCTTTGATCCCCATTTTGCTCGTTAAAAAACTCATCTACGAAACAGCTTAAATATTCCATTTTCTGGACTATCGTGGCATTTCTTTCATAAAATATTACACGTTCGACCTTCGAACAGCAATCGTTCCATTGTGCAAAAATAGTTTCACGGGGTGGGGGGAGGAAGGATGGCAAAGGGGGACAGAGGGGTCATTGAAGTCTGCACGGTCACGTCGTTCCGGTTTGTTATCGCGGACAATTTGTGGAAGCATAAGAGACCAAAAGCGTGCACCACGTTTGTTCGTGCTTTTGTGGTAAGCTACGGAGGACGGTACCCTCCGTTGTTCTAGGAACCGATAGATAGCGATATCAAAGCCTTTTGCTCTGCATTAACAATGCTCGCATCCCGTGCCCCTTGCCACCCTTAGGAATACCTATATAACGTTACAATATTAACGCGCCGATTGACTTTTACCCTATACCCAGGAGATGTCGTGTATTTGCCACGAAACGCGACCGTAAATTGATCACGTTGCTCTATAGATGGAAAGAGTTTTAGCGAGGGTGTAATTTATACCACTGTAGAAATTGTAATTAATCATACAAAACTAGCAGGGAATGGTAATGAATTTGGACAGCGAGGAGCAGCCCTTTTGCTCTTTTGTGTCCACAGCGAGTTACACGCACGGAAAACGAGGCAAATTTTATCAGTTTTTATAAATTTAATTTAATCGACAAACAACATCAATTGTCGATATTTTAAATTCAATGTTCCGCTACATTTTTATATTAAGATTTATATCAAGCACCAGAGTAATATTTCTCATGGAAATTTTATGAATTTACAATAGCGGATTTTTAGAAATTTCGATGATTTTTAGTAAATGAATTTTGATAGTTAAAGTATTATTAAAATATTTGATTTAACGGGAAGTTCGTGCATCGTACTTTTATTTTAAATAAATTTTATTGTAAACAACACGAATCTTCTTCGTACAAATATTTTTCACTGTTTCTAAAGAACATGAAAGAAGATGTACTTGTAAACAACATGTATCTTATCAACCATTTTTAATGGATTTTAACAATGGAGAAAACAAATATGAACCGTTTAAAATAGTAATTATGAAAAAAGACAGAAAATTGGTTAAAATTGCGAAAACAAACGCGTAACAATGCTATTATGCCATTACCGTTCGTGCTATTGTTTTAGATTGAAAATTTATTTTTATGTCTATATCGTCAAGATTAAATTTGTTGTTAAGGACGAAGATGAAATTATATTTTATATCAAGATCGTGGGTACCTATCATTGTTGCGCACACGAATAAAACTGTCGAAACTCTGAAGCATCTATTAATCGCGTTATCAACTTGCTGGAATCGTAATAACGTTTTCCAATATTAACGTTCGATATCCGAGCCGTGTTCCTGGAATATAAATCACATGGTTTAGGGAGTGTCTTTGAATCACGAAGGCTGATCGCGTATTTTCTATCGCGTTCTTTCTTTTTTTTTTTTTTTTCCTCCTCCCCGTTCAGTTTCCTTTTATAAAACTTCATATCGAAACGTTTCAATGGTACTTTCGTTAAACCGTCGCTAAAAACTTTATATTAAAGCGGCGTTCTATATCAGTTCGCTTATTAGAAATGTTGAGATTTAACTTTGATAAACTTGTTACGTTTCTCTTTTAAATTGAGAATGCCCTGGAGATTTTAATAAAAGATCTACAATGCAAATAAGAGATCCCACGTTCAACTTTTCTTCATCCTTTAGAAAAATGTCGATAAATAGAACATTATTAATCCGTTGCAATCGCCAGAAGCTATAAATACCGCAAGATTTATTTCTCTTTGCGTTTTTTTTCTCCGAAGCTTGCTTACACTCGATTTCTCCGAGAGAATTCTATTTTCTTTTTCAAAAAAACGTTCCCCGATTCCACGCTCGGTCAATGAACAACCAGAATTAGGTAAAATTTGAAGAAACAAATATTTCTCAGATCACTGTTTGAAATATTAAATGCCACGCGGTTCAAACATCAAGTGAAACATTTTATTTTTAAAGTTATGCGCATATTTTATCCAGTACTGGCGTGCAACTCATTTTATCCACAAAGTTTCCTCTCGTTGAAAATTTCCTCGCAGTTCTACGAACCAAATTTAGACGAAAAGAAAAAAAGAGGAAAATACTTGTCTGTTTAACCGGATTATTTGCGCTGAATTCGAAATATTTCGAATCGTTTCGCTTTCGTTGCTCCCAGCGTTCGTGGTAAAATGGTGAACTGTATAGGTGGAATAACGTTTGGAGAGGGGGTTTGGTGACGGTTTATCGCAGCGCAAACCTGAGATAAGGAAGGCAAACAGAAACGCGCATCGTACGGTTCGTATGCCCACGGCCTACCACCGGACTTCCTTCTGATTATGGTTACCAATATTTAAGTCCGTAGCGTGATTACCGCGTTCCCCATGTCAACTTTTTCCTCCTTCCCCGCCCCCCACCCCCCGGATTTTTTTCCACATTCCCCTTCGAGTTGGGTGATACCGATTTTTCGTTAACTGTCCCAACAAAATCATCCAGTTCCAAGAATAAATATCGCACGAACACGCCTTTGTATTACACGTGTATATACGATTCGAATACTCTTTTTTTCTTCAGTATCGCAAAATTCATCATTTCTTTATTGCTCGACCACGACGAGAGGGATATGTACTAATCACGTTTGCTAGAAATTAATTTTCTAAGTACTATCGCGAGTATGATGTAATTAAGAAATAATCAAATACGTGTTTATCGTATTTTTCGATCACGATCGATCGAAGATTGACAGATGGCTTGATCTGACTGGACGGCAAATAATTAAAGTAGCTGCAATCAAAAATATCGAGATATTTAAAGTGAAAAGTTGAACTGTCGGCAATATTTCTTACATTTGTTTGGAAGATCATGCAAATGGATGGAAGACCCGATTTCAGAGAAAATTTAGATACAATTGTTACACGTGCAGTAAAGCGAATGAAACTTCCGATTATGAAACAAAACTATTCTGATTCTAATTACACTCTAATAGTAACAAGTATTTTATTTGCTCCGGTGTACGTACGATAATCGTGAATTTGGTAATCGTAATTTAAAATATCTAAAGTCCTTGTTTTTCTGTAACTCCTTCATTATATTGTATAATTTTTTACATACGCAAAAGTAGTTCGAAAGTTCTTTTTCGAAAAGCAGTATTTTAAAATTTGCAAACGTTTACAAAATAATAGTGCAGTAAGAAAGTAGAGTAACGAAATCAAAAAATGTGTTTCTTTCTAACACGATTCTTTAAAATTCAACGAACTCTTAAGGGAATTGTTAAATATATAAATATTATTATTAAATATATAATAATATTAAATATTTGAATTTGTCAGGATATACATAGATTTTTGCGACTAAGCGTATGTCTAACTAAAAGTTGTTTATTCGATTTTTCGTAGATTTCGCTACTGCGACGACAAAACTGCGAGCTTCAGAAGGCTGTCGTCGAATTAAATGCAAAACCAAAGGATTCGGTAAGTTTTTTCCCTGTTAATTTTCTTCTTGTTAGTCGTTACGTCGTAAAATACGTGAACGTATTCCAAACTTTGAAAAACTTCAAAGAATATCTATTTTTCTTTTTTTTTTTTTTTTTCTTTTTATTCGTACTTGCATATTCAACAATAGGATAATTTATACTCATGACTCAGTAATAGCACGTTTAGTTAAAAAAGTGGAATACGATAAGACCGAACGTTAAACTATAATGTTAATAAGTATTCACTGTGCACGGACAATTGTTCTTGCATGATACCAGAAATGTTCGTTTTTGATTTTAGAAAGAATATTTTCCTCCAAAATTTGTTCTATTGTAATCTTGTAAATATATTGTAGATTTTTGAGAAATTTGGAAACGAACAAATTTGCATAAAATGTACATAGTGCAGAGAAATATGTAAAATATCAAAAATGAAGTGTTCTCGTCAGAATCTCTGTTTAGATTCTATTTCTTCGCTTGTATTCACGAAGATATAAATTTTGCTCACGAAAATATTCGAACACGTATTTCTATACATGTTTACATGTGAAATATAAACTATTTTATAAAACGATTAATTTCGGAGTAATGAGACATCAAAATTTGAAACCATTCTGACTATTTAAATACTTTTTAAATATATCTATATTTTATTTTTAAATTATTGCAGCTAGAACGAGATGTCAAAGTGACTCGTGTAACACACATAACAGTTGCATAAAAAGTATACTTTCGTGAGCAATTGTAACCCCAGTCCATAATTGAATTAATTATCATTTATACGTAATATTTGAATTGCGATATTACATTTGCAGAACATTTATCTTCGTAAAAATATTTTATTTGTTACTTCCAACGATAAACATCGAATGTTCGAATTTTTAATAAGAAAATTCGCCGAAAATTGGTCGAAGTTTCACATTAAATATGATGTGCATGTAATAAAAAGAATATATACACAAATTTAAAAATTTTTTTCATACTAAAATAAAATTTCAGTTTTCTTCAGTTTGGTTTCTCTTACACCTTCGTATCAATTAAATTACACAAACAATATTACATCCACTGAGGCATCCAATATTATATTCATATTATTATCACCAAAAATTACACTAGTCTAGCGAGAAAAACTGAAGACTCAAATATGAGTTATTCGACAGAAATCTGTCAATTAATAGAACAACAATTAAATTATTTTCTCATCGTCTTTCGTTCCTTATAATTAATCGGTCTCGATGCCGTGCATGCCGTACAACGCTGAGTAGCAGCTGATGAAGCTGATACAAAACTGCTGAACGCTGTCTCCCCTTTGCGTTTCGTTTGTACATCTCGTGCTCTTCTGCTCGAGCGTTTCTACGCGGGTTCCCGGTAATATACAAGCCTTAAAACCTCACTAAGTTGACTTACAAAACTCTTCTCGCGTTCCGAAATAATCTTTTATCTCGTGCCGCGCTGCTCCGCGGAGGAGATATTTCATTTGTGTACCCTTTTTTTACGAGATCGTAACGCGATTTATTTGGAAATCGTAAATTTTCTATCGCGGACTAGTCCTCTGATATTTAACCAGATTATTTACGGTAGCTAATTCCAGATAATTACAGATTGCAATGACATCTACGTATATTGATCATTTGGCCAGTATTTCATTCCTCCGGTAGAGAATTCGACTTCGATCTACGCGCGACACGTGAAAATTTATTTTCTTTGTCGTTGTAAAAAATTGACAATGAGATGTATATTCACGTTTAGAAGTTTTCGCGCCTTCTTTTTAAATTAATATCTTTTCGCGCGTAATTTTTTCGAATATGAATATCGTAAACTTCGGATTTTTATACAACTTTGCATGTTTATGAACTCGGTTGATTGAAGAGATTAGTTTTAAATAGAAATTTTAAATATAATAAATAACTTTGGATGCTTATATATATATATATACATATTACGTGCATTTTATAATTATAAGTATCATTTCCACGTACAATTAATCATAGTTTCAATATTTGAAGGTTTTTTTCTTTTTAATTTCCAAACTTCCGAGCAACAGTATACGCTAATAACATAAAGGAATACAAAAGGAAATCTTTTTATTTATATACTTGATACTTGACGAGAATAGTTAGTGAAATTAACACGTAGTTAATTAGCCAATGGAAAAATTAATGGTACAAGTAAGTAACATATTAAAACGTGGATGGAAATAATAATTACGATAATAATTAATTCAGCAATATATATCTTTCAATACGAACGATGCCTCTAGCGTTCAATTCCTCTGCTGTGATATTCTTAGAACTAAAGAAGTTCTTGGTATTCGTTGTATGTAGCATGAAAGAAATATACGTTCAAATAATAATATTTAAATACGTTGTATAGTCTGATGTGATAGATGTGTATGAGTAACACCGCGTCCATGTTTCAGAGAATGCGTGCGCTGCAAACGCTTTGGCAAATTTTCATTGCACAGTAATGAGTAACGAGATGCAAAAAAATTTTTGGTTGCGGCATTTTCTTTCTTTCTTTCCTGTCACATTTATTTATTTTTTTTGTCTCTTTTCTTCTTAAGTAAGAAGCAACTTGTCTAAACTTAACAAACGACCCAAGTTTTCAATATTTTATCGTAGGAAGTTTATGTTTTGAGAGAAAGCTTTAGCAAAACTAGGAGCAGCAAGTGGATAGATAAAGAAAACTGAATAAACAGAAAGATTTCCAATTGCAATCTGTGTATATCTAAATTTAATAAACGACCGTTTCAGAGATACAAAACAGCGTATCGAAATCTATCTGAATTTAACAGACGATTCGAGCGTATGTCGCAAATGAAATTAACAACGCTTAATGGCGTGGCCGTAATTGTTGCGGCGGATTTCCTTAATTCTCTGTCTCGTAAAACAAGCGTGAAACACTGAAAGGAACGTTTCACGCGTTTGAAAGTTATTCACCGTGCCATCTATCAATGGAGTAGCAGGCGGCGCGCGAGTCCCGTTTACAAATGCATTCCTGTATAATATTCATTAGCTTCCTGGTGCGACGTTCGTCGTGCCATAGCCAACCTGGCGAACAAAAATTGCGTCGCAATAGGTAACGCAATTTCGCGTGGTTTTCACGCAGCTGTTGGCCGCGTACCATTTCATTCTGAACTCGCGACGAGTTCCCTGAACCCTCCGGCGACCGTGTATGCACAAAACGACCGTGTAAGTACTCTAAGAACAAACACGCTTCTCTCTCTTTCTATATATATATATATCTCCGTCTCTTTCTCTCTCTTGTGCGTTTCACACCTCGACAAAATGGAAATGAAAACGAAGAAAAAGGGAAATGGAAAGCACGTAAACAACGAACGTATCGCGAAGCACGTACCCAGCCGCGAAAACCTCTTCAACTTTTACCCTGTTAACATTCGAAAGACTCGATTCGATAACTCGTTGTTAGGTCATCCGCAATAATAATGCCGCGATCGGGTGTCATTAAATTGCTCGCCACGTTATTAAGTTTCGAAAGTGACGCAAGCGTTTAGGCGCGTATACAACACCTGCAGTTGCTGGACAAAGAGAGCAGAAACACCTCGTTCGCTGTCGTTTCCCCTTTTGAAATTCAGCTTTCGTTAGTCTCTTTACCGCGCCATTTCTCCACTTCCTCTTATAGTCAATCGAACGATCAGACAAACGAACAGGTCGTGGTTCACTTGTTGCTTCTGTAGAACGGAAGCCGGTGTCTTTGTTTGTTCGTTCGAAGATGCGATGTAATTTTGGTTGTTTAATTCGGGCTTGAAGTTCTCTGTCATCGCCCATGGTTTGAACGAATTGACAGATGAATCGATTAAGTTTTGAAGTCGATAAATTATACGTACTAGTATTTTTTATTACTGAATGTAACGAATTTTTGAAGTGGTAAGTTGTTTTGGAAGAAATTTCAAATGAGATGCTGCATCAACGTGTTCGAAAAATAGTCTGAGACTCGTCAGTCTCAGAACCGCTCATTTCAGTCAGAGAATCGCTCATTTCATCAAGATTCTGGGTTAAGTGCCGTCCTGTTATTAAAAGGCATCACTGCTCTCCCCGCGGCCACATTCTTTAAGAACAATATCTCTGTTTTTAGGCAATGGAACGTCAGGTTGCTTGTCGTTTCTCTAACCCTGCACACATAAAAATCCCAAATAATCCAGAAACCCACAAAAATCTCAAAAGCCATGACTGGATACGCGAACTGTTCAATCTCACTTATTAGCTCTACTCATCCTCAGATATGACTCCCTGTCATAAATACATGACCACTCTGACTAAGAATAAGGGATCCTCTTAAAAAAAATCCGCCGACGCTAACAAATACTTTAACATTGATCCCTAATGGCTTAATACGATGTTTTTAATGCTGTTTTCAGTGCAATTAGTAACGGTGAATTCAACACATCTGATAAATAGTTTAAATTATGATATATATCTTTTAAATATTTATATCTTTTTAAAAAACATCGAGATTTATTATGGGTTTCTGTAACTAGTGGTGAATTTGTACACTCGTATTAACTGATGTAGACATAACTACTCCTCGATGTCATAAAATTGTTTGGAAAGAAAAAGAATCCAACGTCTGTCATTAACACGCAAAGCAAAAACTAGATACTTGATAATTTGTGATAAATTTTCATTTGTGTGCGTTTTTTTCACTCTCTCACGCTGGATTATTTTCTTATAATTGGCAACTGGTATAACTCGAGTATTGAATGATTAAAATGAAAATATCTCATTTTCATCGTTTCATCGAAAAAAAAATTTTTACTCTTGCCCAAGAAAACAGAAATAGACTCTATGACGTACACACGAGGACAATGATCATTTAAACGGTCTCTTTAATTATTCAGGGCAGTTCACCAAATTTATATTCTCACACTCTTAAATTCGTATCAATTAAAGATACGTTCTTCCAACTATCTCCTGAAATAAATTATTACCCCGCTAAAACTGCCAATCAATTAAAACTGCAACTTTCGTTAGTCAATTTTAAAATAAAACGCTGAATAATCAAATCTTCCTTCTCGCGACAATAGCTAACGCTACCAGAAATAACAGAAAATAAAGTGGACAAGTGGACGAAAGGTTTGAAAAGAAAATTCTCGAGCGTTTGTTCGAGTTGAAAAAACCATCGTGGAGGGGAATGGAGACCACTTACGATATTGCGCTATTTAAGTATCACAGCAAGAACGTACGCTAGGAATGCGAGATATGCTCGATAACTGTATCCTCGTACTTTATTTCATATCTTGGACCAACAAAGGATCGGTCCCGAAGCTCTCTACGTTCCATCTCTATCGAACATCGTGTCAAACGGAAATATATATATATATATATATTCCCCCCCCCCCTTTTCAACGTTTTCACGGTTCTCACGCTGTTTCGAAAATTCGTTCCTCGGGGCGGCCGTTTGAATTAAAATCAACCGGTGTAATAACACGTGCGACTTCAACGCGGCTGATTAGAAGGACTGTGCCGTTCACAAACGCCGGATGTTGCCGATGACCTCCGCCACTTTGGCTTTTAATAACTAATCAGGTGCTGAACCGTTGCGTTTCCATCGCAAGAACTCGAAACGATTGAGCGAGGTAAGATTCGTGACGGTGAGTCATTCGCCGCCGAGGATGATTCAGGACTAATTGTAAGTAACAGCCGCGGACTTGGGCGAATTGACTGATAAGCGATAATTTCAATTGCAAACGAGCCAGTGCGATTCACACAATATTTTTGTGTATCTCGATGCTTGATTCTTTATATTTAAAGTAAATTTGACTTGACCCATTAGGCTTGAACGGCGGCAAATGACAAAAATTTTACCGTGGCATAATGAACAATCTATTTTAGAATTCATCAGTGTGATTATTCCAAGGATATGTTATTTCATGCCAAATAATGCACTCTGCGATGTTTGAAATTTAATTTTAGAAAAGAACGTATTATTTTAAGAGTCTCTCTAGTTTTCGTTTGCTAATCGATTCGTTTCCAATCAAACAGTAAAATTTATTATTATTAGTCATTTGAATAATATCAGAAATAATTTATTTCCTACTTTCGATCTTCGAATGAGTGGTTATTTCACGTTTGAATCTTGCGAAACAGAAATAATGAATTATATCCCTCATTTTTGTAACGAAAGAGTTACGAAAACTCTGTCGCTGCTTTTTATGAATATTACTTTTTAAATATTAATTCTCAACAAGCGGATCGCGAGTCACGTCTGCTTTTAAAATTACGTTTTTTTTTTTTTTTTTTCAAACAAGCTGTCTGAAAGTCTGTTTAATTCATTGCGTAGAAATCGTTTGAACGAGAGAAGTTATTTTTATTTATTTTTAATGCACTGCCACTCCGATCCAGCATAAATAATAAATAACGGTTAATTTCATCATTTTGATCAATTAATTAGCCGGCTGGTACTCTATGTACAGGTGAAATATATTATAAATACAGAGATGCGATCTCCGGAAGATGAACAAATAATTATTAATAAGTTATTAATACAACTATCTGCTTAATTTGTTGACCATGATACAATTTATCGTGTTGGCTAAATATTAACTTAATAAGAGCATGTCAATTGCGATTGCGCAGTGCTGTTGCAACTTGCATTTAGCACTTACGCGTTTTTCAAACGTGGCTCGATAAATAACCTCGTCCTGTTATATCTTTACGAAATAGAAGTGTTTACTATACGTTATCGTATCATTCGCTGGAAGAGGAACGATTAGTTTTGCTCTGATAAGAAGCATTTAGATTCGATAGCGGGAAATTTCGTAAAAATAAAATAAATAAATAACCACGCTGCTGGCTATTAATTTGATCATAGCTACTGTTTGCAGATCATCCTTTTAACATCAACTATGGGATTTCCAGACTATAAATTTTTATGAAAATTAAACAATTGAAGACACAGAACTTAAAAAAGTGATTTGTTTCATTTGTTATGTGCTATAAATTTGTGACTTATATAAAATGGTATATTACATTGTATTAAATTTACATTAAATTTCCCATAAATGCATAAAAATCCGCAGTTTGGTAATTTCCTTGTACCCAAAAAACGTGCAGATATCAAATGAAAATGCAGCAAGGGTGCGACTTTTGACTGATTATCTCTGTCATTCTGCAAACAGTGAATTAGAATCGAACAAAACGTTTTTGCCTTTCAATGAAAAAAAGGGAGACGCGTCTGATTTGAGAGGCCAGCGTACGGGCATATTACTGGTTCGTTTTCGTTGATAACGCATCAAAGCATGATAGGTTGAGTAACGGGGGGTGCTTAGTCCCGGGGGTGATAGTGTCTATGACTACCCCTCGCGAATGGCTATAAATGTAGGTCGAGCGAGCTTTCACTCCGCTTACGTGTCTACCGCTACTCCGTTCGTCTAATTAAGAATTTTCGCCCAAAAGGTCAGTAGAACAAACCCTTAAATGTTATTTTTATTCGTTCATATTAGAAGCATCGCCCACGCTATCTCTTTGAACGCCACTTTAATTGATAGCTTTTAATAATACCACCGCCATGAAATTTCACTCGAGAACACTAGGTACACAGCCGTGTCTCCTCCTTCGTACTTTTGTCTAAATAGTCGACGATTTGCAATTAAAAATCTCATTGAATCGAGCAGGAGTTGGAATTGTATCGGTAAAATGAAAATAAAAAAAATTGTAATTGTACCGCGATAAATTATTTAATCCGACATCCAACTTCATAACAGATCTAATTCAGATTCAAAATCCTGAAAATTTTCTTTTTTCGTAAAATTAGAATCGGGAATCTTTGTATTTTGGTATGCAGTAAAGCTCCGTCTATACAAACCTGCCGGAATATAATTTATATAATTCACGTTGGAGTGGGCAAGCAAAGTATAGATCAGAATTGTTGGTTTTACGTAAAGGCATTTAAATAATATCTTTAAATTTAAATTTAAAGTGCAAGATCAGGTATTAGATTTCAGACGTGAAAGTCGATAATGTAGCCTAGTACAAGTGTGATAACAAAATAAATGACTTTTTTTCGAAAACGATGATTTATATTATTTTAACGAAAATTTGATTTGTGCTCTTTCGTACGCTCACCGAAGATATGATTTTTCATTGATTTTTTTTTCCACCAGTGATTTTTCGCTCATATAGTAGAAAGTAGTTCAGATAAGTGAATTCAACCAACAATAGTTCATTTAACAGAGCACGGGTTTTGTTCGAATAAATAAACGGATTTGAACTGTAATACTCGCGATATTTTAACGCATTTTAAGCGAATTTTTTTAAAAGCAAACCAGTTAGTATTTCTAGATAATTTTCTCTCTTTTATATCTTTTTGCAATTAGAATAACAAAAAGCTTATTAAGAAAATACGAGCGACACGTCAGACTGAAACATCAGTATCACTCGTACACGAGCAACGCGAACGTGTTAAAAATTTTAACAGCAGCTTATTTGTTACGTACAACCTTCAGCTACGTCTCAACGCGACTCTCCCCCTCGATTCCAAACTCCGGTCGATATTCCCAAAATTATCTGAAAATATCACACGACGCTTTTTAACCGAGGTCTTACCGAGACAAACATTTCGGCATCACGAACAAACTGTGTCAGAATTTAGTTCTCTCTCGGTCGACGAAACTCGTCTCTCTCGTTAAACGGCGAATTTGTCATTGAAAACAAAGGAAAAGAAAAAGAATTCCTCGTAGGTGGGCTGGTACCCAAAAAAAAAAAAAAAAAAAAAAAAAAAACATGGCGTTGACTGGTGACTTTAGTGAGGAGGGGGGAGGGGGAAGAAGCTGAAGAGGGCAATCCCGCGATTACCATAATGTCACCGGTAATGTACCTTTTCCACTCTGGTTTCCCTTCAGCTGCGCCCGCAGCGCCCGTTCACATGGGGGCCGATAAAAATGTCCTGTCGTTAACAGTGACGCGTTGTACATTCGTACACAAACACGTTCCAACGGGAAAGGTGGCAGCCTAGCCTAATTACATTATTCATGACTACGTCTCTGGTGTTCGTCCGTTCGAGCGACGCGTTTTGCTCCGTCAGAGAAAGCTCTTTTTCCCTTTCTTTGTTTTTTTTTTTTTTTTTTCTTTCAAATGAACCTTTACGCGCCCCGGAAATTTCGCTCGGTCTGTGTATCCGAAACCGCGACGAGCCAGATTTTTTTTAACCTCGGACCATTCATTCTCTCCTTTTCGCTGGTCCCGCCTCTTTCAGCGTTTTATAATGATAAAATCATCGGTTACTCGATATTCTTTATCACTGTTTTATGGTAATAAAGTTAGCGTATGATTCCTGTTTCGTGTAATAATAAAATTCGCAAAAATTTCTGAACTGCAAACGTCTGATGGGACGTGTCGTTTCAAGCGAAGATGGCACGAAATTGGATATGATTTCTTCTTCTTTTTTTTTTTCTAACAAAATATAAGGATTGTAAACCAGTGCGTAACAACGTTGCCGTGATTTATAGCGGACGTAGGAAGTGTAGAAGTTCCATTCAAAATGGTAATAACGCACATTCGTCGTGAAGTTCATTTCGTGCAAGGACATGTTCGCACGATTCTCTCGTTCTGAAGGATCGCATCCTCCGTTTTGTGCCTCATATTTGTCACAAGGTATGGCTCGTAAGTCGTCGTATTTTTATCTAGTTTCCACGGTCTTGATAATCCTGGAACACTTTGTTCCTATATATTCGTGTTATTTAAAGTAGTTAATCTCTTTCGTTTGTTAATATTTTTCTCCTTACGAGTTGTTGTTTAAGAATTTACCTGAAGTTTCTAACGTCCACCGAAATGAGAAAAACAAGCTCCCGAGGAACATGAACAACTTAATTGGCTCTCAGCACGCTCATTATCCAGCTAAAGCTCGCGCTCGTGTTCCGCGAGTACGCACCATAAAGCTAGACGTTTTTCCATTTCTCGCCCCCGTTTCGGCTATCTAGCGATTTCAGGCAACTACGAGGATCCTTAACTAACATTATTTTTATGTTCAACCATGCTCTCTTAACACTCGCACGGCCATCAGAAAAAGAAATTAAATTAAATTGAATGTCAAAAAAAAAAATTTCGGGTGCAGCTGATTTTATATATATATATAACACACACACACAAATATCATTCAATATTATTAACAATTCAATGATCGGTACAACGAAGAATTCTTCTTTTCAGAAAGTCTTCGTAGAATTGTAACAGAATTTGACAGTGCGACGAGTTAGAGACCTATCTCAGTACTCTCCAAGTTGTTTCGAAGTTTCTGAATTTCCTCTAATACAATATTTGACGGCAATGATACTGTTTTGAGCCAAAGTAATCAAAAAGCTTATAAAACGCTGAATATTCATTGCGCCATTAAACTCTCGAGACCTTCGACATGTCCATTTTTAAATTACGCCCGAAGTGATTCGAATTTGTTTGTCAGTCGTGACGTTCAATTTGAAATCCCTGCGTTTAAAAATATTTAACGAACGATCATGTGGGTGTCAATGATGTCGAACGTGCGAAAACAAATATTGGAGCGAACCAAAACTTTGGAACGTCTTTGCTGTGCACACGGCGAATTTACTCGCGATAACCGAGCAACGTTAAGATGCAGCCTATTGTAACTATAACATTTGTCCCCGAAGAATCGTCATCATGGTGTATGGAGAGGCTCGTGTGCGATCGTCGCGTGCAAGCATGACAGCGACACGCTGCATGCGTGCAACGATCGTCTATCGCTCGAATGCACTTGCGTTTGTCATCGGTAAGAGGACTGATGGAACTGCATGTGCATATATTGTTGCACAGACGCATCGATACAAAATGGTAATAACTTTATAGCGATAAATTATAGACACATTCCCATTCATAAAATCATCGACTACTTAATAAAATTGAGATGGATAACATGGCCATTCACATGTGGAATTGTGAAGATCATACGATAATCTTAACTTGATTGTTGTTCTACAAATTCTTTAAATAACTTGTGCAATTTATGTAGATATTCGAAGTCCTATCAGTGTATAACAGTGGTGTATGATAGTACGCGATTGCGTAAAATCAAGTTCAAGTATCGTTCTTCTTTAAGAAGAAGTTTCTTCAATTTCCGTCAAATAACTTTATATATAGTTATAGTTGGCACGATACAATTCGGTATATTTTTCGCTTGGTCTTCTCTTTACATAAACTCGTCGTTTTGCGTCGAAAATTTCAAATTCCAATTCGTCAATAATATTTAAATCATGTACGTGTATGCATTATTAATCTCGCGTCATCATAAATTTCGCGTTTAATTCTTTGTTGATTGTCACACGTTCGAGAGCCTGTTTTTTTTTTTTTTTTTTGGTATTTTCTAGTTCGTATTTATTTTAAGCTGACAACTGTAAAAATAGAGCAACATTGATGACTCGAAAAGCTAAATTTTTCTGTCCCATCGTTGGCCTCAAAGTGTCAAAAAACGCAGAAAGCAAATAGAGAGAATAATTCCTAGAATTCACCGAGCCGAAGATATAAAAGATACATTATCATCTTCATTTCAAACTCGGTTCTCAAGTCGAGAGGTTCCAGATCCAATACCCACAATTCTAATTTCATCGGGTATCTTATCTACTCTGAGAGTAAATTCATCTTACAAAGAAATATGGAGCGACCGAAAGCAAGTTCAAGATGGAATTTCCCATAAGCGTCAAAGGTTGGTGATTGGTATTTGAACCAAACGAATGAAAAATCAATTAATATGATATAAAAATTAATTAAATATAAAAATATAGATGTAGAAATTAATTAAATTAAAATTCACTTTTAGTGTAGCAAATGACAAGAACACGAGTACGAGTTTGATCGAAATGGAAGGCGAACGAGCATTGGTTTGGTATGAAAGGCGAGTGCAACAGTTGAAAATGGCGTATAGGAAAACATGTTTATGCTTCGCCATTGTATCGGTAGAAATGCGTCCAAAGGGCTTTATGCACGTTGAAACACGTCGCGATATATGCATCGACAGTTAGGTTTCATGAAACCTGCATCATTTTCAATTTACTTTCATATTGCCGACTCCTATCGCAATCAGTTTATCGGAACTATGCTCCAAAATTATTATCCGACTCTAGCGTCGTAATATACAAAAATTAAAGACTGAAAAGAAACGAAGATCCATCATTAGAAACTGAAAAAGGGTTGGTTAACCCAGAGAACACAAAATTTTGTAGTTCCACGGTAATTAAAAGAGCTAGCGAATCACAGAAATTATTCGTGCGTGGATGAAATTCGTTCGAGGATTGGGAAAATTGATTTCTGCATCGAGAAATCACAAGTTACTTCCGAACTACGTGCATAAAAGGCTTAACCTCTTGCGCTGGTAACTGGTTCGCGGACCATAACGAGTGACCAAACCAAGTATACAATAATTCGTCTTCTTTTCGAATTCATCGATACATCACCGGACAGAAATCACTAAGAAGTGATAAATTTATTATTTGGTTTGCCCGAGTTATACTTAAATGTACTTAAAACTGAGAAAATATTGTAATTTTGGGCCCAAACCTAACCGTATACGATAATTCGTCTTCTTTTTGAATTCGTCGGTACACCACTGGATAGAAACTACCAAGCAGTAATGAATTTTATTATTTGTTCTGCCAGGGTTATATTTCGATATACTTGAAACTGAGAAAACATCGCAATTTAGGGACAAATATTCTCGACGTGTATGACACGTCGTTCCAGCGCAAGAGGTTAATTGTGCGTCTGACGCGCGTAGGAAATCCCGACGCGCGTTTCAAGCAACATCGACGGGCACACGTGGCCGCCGCGCGCTTCGCTGTGACTGTGCGTTTTCTACCTGCATTTCTTTCCGTTTCTGTTGCCGGAGCGCGCGGCGACGTCCGGTAATGCACTTTTCGTTTACACAGGCCCCGGCTTGTGCCTCGCGGTCGGGGCGTGTGCTCGCGCGCGCACACCGGATCCACACTGATCCGCGTAAACACGTATAGGTGCAGGAACACGGGTCAGCCGTGTAACCGTGCACACGTATCTTTGATATCTACGTTCGCGCGGCTGCGGCGCGAGCGTTTGTGTGTCAGCAGTAGAACGTGGCCTCTCGGTGCGTGTGCCCTCCTCTCCGCGGCCGAGGGTTGCTAGGTGGTAGGAGGTGGAGTAGCCGCGAACGCACAGTCGCTTCTCGACGGTCGGACTGTGAACGTGGCCTGATTGTGCAGCACATGACGGCTGTCCTCTTCCTTGGCCGCGGGGGGCTTTTGCGTTCCCTCAACCACCGTCCATCGGCGCCAACCTTTTCTTTTCTCTTTCCATCCCGATCTTTCATCCCTTGGGCATTCGTGTGGTGTTTCGCTGTGGAGGCACGCGTAAGGACGTCGGAAGGGCTGCGTTCCGTTTGGACTTTCGTCGGTGGACGAACAGCGACTCGTGCAAGTAAGAGGATTCATTCGTCTTTCTTTTACTCGATTCTCTTCGAAGTAGGGTAGCTTCCTTTCAGCATTCAGCTTCAGAAGTCTGGTAATCTCAGATGATATGTCGAGTATCGACAATGAAATTCTAGACAGGGCACATCGTGGACGGAACGATCTGTTCCCAAGTGGTGACGGAGGATTTTCCGGGAACCGCGCGGATTTATTAGCCTCGCGTACGTGTGTGCGTCGCGTGTACGTACGCTGGCAACAGAGATATCCGATAAGCAGCGCGTATATTCCTCGCGAGCCGATTTAGAGAACGAATGGAAAACATCCCGTGGCGGGATTGTCACACGGTGTGGCTAATATTTGTAATGATCGCCGATAAGAATCGCGTTACAATGTTACATATCGTTGATTCGCGGTTCGTTTAACTGGCTGTAAAACGAATGCGCGCGACACACGAGACACGAGAGACACATCGCCAATGCACGCAGTATATTACGTTTCCACGGACTGTGTCTCGAGGACAGCGTTTCACGACCAGACCTTCCTATCCAACGATATTTTAAACCTACAAATCGGCACATAAGTCGGAACGTGTGATGTTAATAATCGTTTTTCACCATCGAATTACCTGCGAAGGGGGAGACGTTTGGGATGACGCGGAGGGTGCGCAACAAGTTTCCAGCCGGGTACAATTTAACTTTCGCCTCTCGTAAATTGGAAAACATCCTCCGGATGAATCGCCGGGTAATTACCAACTTCACTGCTCCTCCGAAATTATTGTCGTTTTCACATTTTCCACCGTCCGTATCGAATTTACAGTGGAACTCCAATTATACAAAAACTTTCTCCCAGTTTTTACAGTACAATCGGGGAAAAGATGATTTCATTTCTTTCAATGCAATCCGTATTACGAAACAAGTTCTTCTTGGTGTCAAAGGACACCTCGAATCTTCAATTTTTCCAAGTTTTATGTCAAGACGATTTGTCAGTCTCAATTGGTCTGGTCTTTCAATTACTGTCGAAAAATTGTTTGTTGAAAATCAATAACGAATGTATCGTTCCTTTTTGTTACCCGTACCATAAAAACTTGTTGTTGTGGAACAAATAGTTTACGTGATTGAGGTTCGTACGATAAGAGTTCACCGATTTTCTTTCCACTGTTGATAATATTCGTTTCATATTGCTAATTGTCCAGTTTTTTAATCTCTTGCGCTGGAATGACGTGGTCAAAAGAAAAAGAAAGCGACGAATTATTGTATACGGTTCGGTCACTCGTTATGGTCCGCGAACCAGTTGCCAGCCCAAGGGGTTAAATAAATGAATTCGAGAGAGCGTCGATTGAAATTTGATCGAAATAAGTGGAATTCGTACGGTCGAGCCGAATTTTCTTTTTTCTCGAGAAAGTCTCGAACTATCGGGAAGATACTTTCACATAAAAAAAAGAAAATCCTTCGCGGTAACAAGTCGAAAGGCTGAACGGCTCGCCGTGTTATTTACACGAATGCAAATCATATCCGTGGACGACGGCATTTTTCATGGAGGTTTACCGTTGTCTTCGTGCCTGAAAATGGTTGTTGGAAACGACTTGCCGGCCCATTTACCGAGGACGACGATGCCCTCGCTACGGCGTGACAATCCGCTCGGAACGCGGCGAATATCATGAACAGGATTAACACTCGCTGTGCAAATAACCCTGCGAAACGATTTTCCACAAACGCGTTTCGAAACGCGGACAACGCCAAGCAAACAGAGAAATTTCCGGCCGTTGAGTGTCGCGCAACTGCGTCATCGGTTCATACTTTCGGAATACGTGGATCGATTGTCAGGTTATCGATAACAACACATGTGGCCTCGCTCTCAGGACAGGTTAACGAGTGAACAATTATTTCGACGATAATTTATATCATATTGCTGAATTATAGTTATTGGTTATTGCAACTGTTATTGGTCGAAATCCTCCTCCCTTGCGAAGTACCTCCAACAACATACGGTTAGAACATCGTGTTAATTGAAAGTTACGTATTTATACGTTCGCATTTTGAAACTATTTATCACTTCGTTGTTACGCTGTCATAGAAGTACCAAATGATTTATTTATAGCAATTATTGCTCGGTTTGATATTCGAAACTGATAAACTTGAATGATCTTTCTTTTTTGTAATTAACAATTACGATTCTTTTTTACGATTCAATTTATATTATTACAAAATTGTACTTTGCTCATTTGTAATGACGGCGACTTAAAGTTAAACTACTACTTGTTTTCAGAATCTTTGAGAATTGAATTTTACTGCTTAACTAGAAGTAAATCTCATCTCATACACATCAGGAGAGGCAAATTTTCTGTACAGACATCCTAACTACGTGATATTTCGCGCAATTACCGAGTCTTTAAATAAACTATATTAACATACACATCTTACATAACAGGATCAATAGCAACGGTGAATATCATCGTTCCGAGGATTGAATTTCCTACGCCGCGTTCACTTTTGAATTTCCACTAAATAAAACGTTCCAACGGCTGATTGCAAGCGAGAAATGTATGTCAGCTCGCGATTTTTTTTTTTTTTATTTCGAACGGCTGGAAACCAATGACTAAAACGCGGACGTTGAAACGCGAGCACGCTATCGGTAGATAATAGACGAAGGACGAACTTACCTATGATTACTTAACGAAACCGTCGAACCGATTAGCCGTGTGCTACGTTCGTTGCCGTCATCTTCGTTGTAGAGGTCGGTGTATGCAGGCTGTCGCGTGATAAAATTCACCGATGCACAGCCTTATCTAGCCGCCATGATGGTTAACACGCAGCAACATCCTGCGAAATTTTGTATTTTTAATGCACACGCTCTGTTTTCAGATTGACGTTCCGAACGTCGTGTTGCCATTGAAATTTTAATCGAGTTGAAAAATTGATTGGGGGGGGGGGAGCGAGAAAAAGACGAAAGAATCGATTTGAACTAAAAACAATTGTGAGATAAAAAATATATACATATATATTTAAATATATAATGTATATAAATATAAATATTTTATATTATATATGTATAAAAATATTATATATATATTAAATCTTTTGAATATATATATATATATATATATATATCACGTTAAATATATTAGCTTATTAGGTAAATTAATAGTAAAACTATATAAATTTCGATGGCAACACGTTGTAAAGTTTGTCACGAATTAAGTACAAATTGGCATAGCTGTTCACGAAAATATTCGAACACTTGGAGGAACCTTTTACGAGTCTATTGTACGTGTTATATAAAACATTTTTAGATTTCATTAATACTGTAATGTGACTCGACATTAATTCAAGCTTGAAACAAATCATTACATATAGATATTATGTTCTATAAGGTTCATTACATAATATATATATATATTTCATATATCCATTATATATATATATATATACTATATAATGGATATATGAAAAATTTATTACATAATATATATATATAATGGATATATGAAAAGATATGGAATTACAAGATACGTCTCAAGCATAATATTCAGTAGGATCATTTATAACCTCCATTATGTGATTAAGACAGCTGTTAATACTGTATGCTAATTCTTCTATTATATGTTTGCAATAAATATCTTGTAACTTCTATATATATTTTTAGGTTTCAATTTTTATTTCGCAATTTTACCAATATAATAATAACCGTGACAATCTTGTCTCGATATTTATAAAATTTCAAAATGTCTTATACGACACGTAATATATACATAAACTGTTTCCAATAAATGTTTCGTAATTTCTATACACATTCTCAGATTGGTTTCAAATTTCATCGATACATATAATCATGACAGTTCTGTCTCAATACTACTAGTATCAATAAAATTTCAAAATATTCCATATAACTGTTCCATATAAATAATTTATATACCTACGTAAGATATTTTCTATGATAAATATTCGAATACTTGCGTGAATTATTGTACGTCTAGATATATAAATCCCTGTTCGACGATGATTAACAACACGACGGAAAATATAGCTACGTGACATGTGTTTTTCTGCTCTGCCATCACTAGTCTTAAACTCTGACTAACAATAAGATTGCGTATCGTACGATCGATAGATTAGCGTACTACAGTCTAATTTATCAAAGTTCTATACAAGCGTGACATTATTTCGATCGCCCCGATACAGCCGGTTTTTATCGCGCAGAACCTATAGCGTTTTTGTTATCGCACAATGTAGAAAATAAACGTTTCGCTTGTATGTTCACGTGAGTGAGTCCATGTTCGCTGAACGATCACTCTATTAAAATGAAACAAACAAAGACATGAAAAAAATTTTTAAAAGGCAATAAAAAGGAACTTCGAGCTTAAACTGCAAGTGAAGCGAACAAAAAGTGATAATTATGCCGATTGTACGGAACATGTACATTACACGCAGCTAATTAAGTCGATCCTTGTACTTTAACCTTAGAGACAGTAACTCTGAATCCTTGGTAACGTTCAGTTGCACCTGTATTCGTGTTTGGCTTATCTATTACTTGCATATCATGCTGTTCCAACGTGTTACGTTTTTGCACGAGTGTTAGCTTATATTCTTGAGTTAAAATTCACTCGCTATTGAAACTGCTTAGAACAATTATTGTAAGACGAGTATCGTCGACGGGAAAATTTTAAACAGCGTGAAATAACATTAGGCGACACTAAATAATATACAATATCGTATAAAATAATTAGTTATAAAACGAAAAATCGGCTTTCACTGCACTTTTGTTGCAATATGAAAGTTAAACGTTCCGTCTCTTGGATAAAATTTTCATTTCGCGAGACAGTCGATTCGGTATGTTCTTCAATTTCGATACTCTGGTCTTTGCAACATTTTAGAAAAGTTCTTACGCGTTATTGAAACTTTCTAATACGACGTCTCTGCACAAGCCTGATCGAGATAGTGTATTATCGCTGAACTGCTTGTCGATAAGAAATATCTTCCGTCAGTATTTTTTCTAAACAAATAGACGAGCCTCGACACCTGAACGAAAAGGAAAAATTCGTTGGCAGCCGCGTGCCGTGAAAATAAGAATACCCGTAAAGATGCAAGCGTCGCCAAGGTCTGCGCGTTCACCGATCGAGTTATGCAATACTACGAGTTTTCAGAATTACAGAGTTCATTTTTTTCTCTATTTTTTTTTTCCAACATGTAATATGTTGTTGCGTTCCCAATGATGGGAAAAACTCGGCGTTACATGAATTTATTCCGTTCCAATTAAAAAGCAGGAGAAATCAAGCGAACGAACTGATAGATTTTCATTCAGGGGCCGAATGAAACTAAACTAAATGAAAGTTGATCGATTCAACTTTCAAATAGTTTGTTGCCGAGTTAACGTTGTTTGCGTGTCTCGATGTTTCAATTTTGTTGCAACAATTCAGTTTCAACAGTTATTTCGTACTAACACAGGATCATATACTCTTGATCAAACATAAAAACTAGGAATATTTTTTTTAAGTAGCGTTACCTAAGACACTGAAATCGGGATGGATACAGAAGAGAAAATAAATCACGATTTTTATATAATTGTTTAAAAGTAAAATTTTTCATCTCTCTGTAAACGTCATAACATTTTGCAGTAACTCTGTTTGCCACTGCTTTTACTTTTTTTTTTTTTTTAAAGCAGAATAAAGGTTCCTGTTTAATTGAAATTCCTTTTCTACTTCCGTGAAAATAAATTTCTCCGGGAAAGCACGGAATATATTGTATTTTGTAGTACAGGGAAGATGCATTAGCTTCCGAAATAAATTGTTCATTGCTGAAAAAATTGTTTATTAATTTAAAGACATTTGTGACTTGAGATTGTCGAGGGAATTTACTTTGAATATAAAATCAGTCAAATGTTTCGATGCTATAAGTTAAAGAAATTCAAACAGCGGAGTTAATCACTCTGGCTTGTGATTTTCACGTATAACTTGCAAGAAACGATTCAAATTTCCAAAAATGCGTCGTTATATATCTATGAAATTTCTCTGAAAAAATACGATCGTTCTGGCCACTCTGGTAGCTGTTGGGGAATTTCATTGTGGAACCTCGGGCTGTTCCTAATTTCAAATGCTTTCGATCGAACGAGAAACGAACGAGAAACAAGACGTCGAACGATTCCTTCGATCGAGAGGAAAAGAGAGAGGGAGAGAGAGAGAAAAATGAAAAGCAAAAATATCCGCGAAGGTGCAAGAGCAATCAAGGTCCCCGTGCGGCGATCCAGTTACGCAATAGAACCGTCACGTGATTTGTCGTGCTATGCAGTCGCGAGAAGCACAGCAGGCAACATAACGAGGCGATCGGAGATTCGCGGGATTTGGAGTAACGATAGGCGAGCGCGGAAAAATTCCAGCGTAATCCTTTTCCGTTTTTTCGTTTGAAGACGCCATGATGCAGCGACGTGTCTCGACTTTTACGTAAGTGACAGTAACGTTGACCAAAGTTCGTACGACAGTGAAAAAAAAAAGGGGAAACGCGACGAGCTCGAGGCGCGCCGAGCAATTTCTAACGCTTCGAGAACGAAGGATTTTATTCGTCTTTTTGTTTATTTGTTCAAAGTGGGAATCAACGCATAGAATCCCGTTGAATGAAATTTGAAAATATGTTATATAGCCTGGTGTATTCATTAACAATTCTTGTAAATACTTTCGTGGGCAATCGCGTGTAGCACAGACTTGTGAATTAGTACAGGCGAAACATATCTTATTTTTTAAAATTAAAAATTTTTTTTTTAATAATTATATATATAATTAAATATTGTTAAATTTTATAAATTTATAATATTATATATATAATAAATTTTATAAATTTATAGTAATTTTATATAACTATATATATAATAAATTTTATAAATTTATAAAAATTATAAAATTGTTTCTATTATTAATTAATACTAAATTTTAAATTTTAACTTTAAAAATAAAACTATAATATTGTATAAATAAATTTACAGTTTATCCCATAAATTTTTTATGTAATAAAATTAATTAAATAATAATATTTAATTAATTATTATTATACCATATAAATTAAATTTATTTAGAAAAAGAACTAAATATTAATAAATACATTTAATTTCTAAGTATATACTATGTAGTTTCGAGATGCTCGAACGTCGAAGAGCGCAGGGACGAAACCTACAGGCGTGAATTGAAACGCACAGCGCGCGGAATGTTGTAAACTCGAGTAAATTAACACCGATTGTACGTATCTTCACTTGACGAAAGGAATGGGGAGGAAGAGAAAAAGAAGTCAAAGAAAGGAGAAAAATTACGGCGTTATTTGTTTCGAGTTAGTGACAACTGTTTCGTCGCGCGCGAACATCAACGTCGGCCGGTTAAATGAAAGGTGGCAGGATACACGATTTTTCAACGGTTTTTATATCTGAAGATAGCGCTAATGCTCCATTATGTACGCGTAATCTTGGCCTGGAATCGAAAGTCGTCGGTTGCACTCGAGAGAACGCAGAACGACGAAAGGCTGAAAGCAAATAATTAAAAATTCGGTGATAAACGCAGCTTTCGTCACGTCGGCGCAAGCATTATTTTCCCCTTCAAATACCACAGTTTTAATCAAAGTAATCTCTACGTTGTTCAATGTTACTGTTCAACGACTGTTTCACTTCAATATTTCAGATGCGTAAGGATTACCAATTTTCGTAATTAAAGAGACTTGGAACGAAGCTGTTCCTCTTGAGACAATCTGTGAATGAAAAAATTGCGAAAATATTTTTAAAAACACTTCGAGATGCTTTCTTTAAAATTTAAATTCACACGAGAAAAATGCACGATATAAGTTCTAAATTTCCTTTAAATTAAATGCGCGCGATTCGTACTAAAGTTCTCTGGATAAAATTCAATCAAACTTTTGAGAAACAACTAATTACATTTCAAACATAAACCAACCTAATAATTAATAGACGTGTAAAAGAAAAGTCCAGTTTTTTCGCGTTTCGTTTATAAAAACGTAAAACATTCGCAGTCTGCTAATTTTTATGTTCCACGAATAAATTTCGATAATCAGAAACTTGCGTCAGAATCTCTCGATTTTTATCCAAAATTCCATCCATCCAAAGTTCACGATGTGTCGCGGGGACAACGTTGAGATTACCAATGGTACCTCGAGCCGCAAATCGGTGGCCGATCACCGTGCTCGCATGCGCCGATTTTTCGACACGACACGCGTAACGCGCGGCCTGATTTCAGCCGGTGGATGACTGAAGATCGATAGGTGACCGTGTATAATTGATACACAGAGAAAGTATCGCCGACGATGAGCCTGTGTGTACATATTTCGTTTCTGCCCGACGTCTCTCGCGAAACGTCACGCTCGAAGCGTGTACGAGCCGCACAGGTTACTCGATACATGTGTTTCAGCCGAGTAATTAATATTTAAAGAGATTAACGGAAGCACGCTCTCGATTAATGAACGAGCAATTTGCCGAAATTACGTTATTATAGGCAGGAATGTACATTGCAGCTCGAAAGTGTGATGAGAGGTACAATATCGTGCATAGGTGTTTGGCCACGTACGAGCTGCAGTGAATCTTTCTGATTTAATTTTAACGTAAATACGGTTAATTGACATTGATGAAATATATATAGCAATTGATTGAATACTCTACAAAGTGTATATTGATAATAAAAAACTTCATGGATGTGTTTATTGTTGGAACATGTGTTTCTAAACGCACCGTGAAAGTTTCGTGAAGCAGTGTTTATCAAACAATGAGTGTGAAACTTGAAAATACAGATAGAATTGACGATAGAAAAATGCTCGCCAATCGTAATTGTTAAGCTTTTAATGAAATTGCACTAAGTGTCCAATTATACATACACGGCAGTGTACATCTTTCTGAGAGATGAATATTCTTTCTGAATATTGTAATTGTAGATTTGATTTATCTTTTGAATTATTTAATTAAGCACTAATGGCACCAGGTTCAATATGTATTTCCTGATGCAAAATCATGAGATTCGATTGCCACTCATTCGAGATAATGTTAAAGTGTATGCACTTACAAAGTACTCAAATTATACACCGTGGAACATGTATCTGTACTTACAAGCACTTTGACATTTCAGCGAATTGAATATCTTAAAAATAGTAATCGAACCCTGAAATTATTCAATTATTATAAGCTTATTAAAGTTATTGTTATCGTTCGATTACCATAAACATTATATGGATTAATTTTTCCTGTGCTTTATCGAAAATAAATCAGACAATTGAACGCAATAAATAATAAAATAACAAAAGAGATTCTGGTTCGCGTAATTATGGTTCATAAATTTAATTTAATAATTTCTTATCTTATATTTACAAGCTGTGTATTGAAATATATTTATTTGCACGGATAATATTTTTTGATGTATTTATGCATCCGAGAATGTTTCACGTAGTGTTGATCTTATTTAAATATAAATACTTGTCAAAGTGCTTGTAAAACGTTCAGATAAAATCCACGATAATTCGAATATTATTTACGTGATATCGATCATATTCTTAATACATACTGGATCCAATCAAAATTTTACTTTTATAAGATTGGATTTAATGACACGTTTAAATTTCACATCTACTTTCTTTCGATTGTAGTTTCTGGCAATGACTGAAATTTCAACAATCTAAAAGGACTTTAAAATAGACTTTAATCGCGAAACTTTACCTTCCACGATGTTTCATGCAAACTCGTATGTGTGTACAAGCACGAATGCAAGCAGCGCGAGTTCTTTAGCGAAATAAAATTATCAGTTTCAAACAACTACATATCGAGACACGTCGTCGAGGCGACTTTTGAAAAGAAGTAGTGCGCGCCTGATCTGTTTTCAAGGAAAATCTGATTACTGATGTTTTAATCAATTTCTGGCCGTGGTTAATCATATATCAACGCAGTAACGTAATAATGCGTAATTACTCTCCCCTGTGCCAAGGTGTAAGGGAAAATTTACCGAGACAAGACAACTTTGCCAACTTGCGCTTAACTCGATCCTGGCGTGTCCCTTCTGCAATTCGCCGCTACTGCGAGGCTTCTGCTCGGTTATAGTTTAAAACGCTTGTCAAAGTTGAGCCGGTCGCTCGGAGATTGACTAAACGAACAGAAAACAGTTACCGATATTTACGATTGTCGACTTGCATCGACTTGCATCGAGTCAATGGTACAGAGAGGCACGAAGACTGATTATTTACAGCTAATGAAAAAAGAAAACAATCACTCGAAGGGTTGCTAAAAATTTTAGAAAACTATCGTTCTACTTTCTCGGTATCTTTTACTTGATTATTTGACAAAATTTGAAAGTTCAGATGTTATATGAACGTGACGCGTTTCGATAAACAGAATTTCCGAACTGTCAGTATAAAAATTATTCCAATCGCGAAAATTCATAAACTGATTTGTAGAGGGGAATCAAGTTGCCGTTTCTGATTGCTGCATTCTTACGAATCTTGACTATCGTTCCGAACATGTGCGTGTAGAAAATAGAACTCTGTTTATATGAACTTTATATGAACTCGCGGGACAACAGTTTGTGCATTAATTGGTCGTATAAAATCATTCCAGTAATTCTCCTCTCTACCAATGATTTTTCTCGTTCGTGTAATAGCAACCTAACCCAGCTTCGAGCATGCGAATTCAACGAACAAGAGTACTGGCTGAAATGGATTTTCAATCGTCTCGTATTCTTAATTATCAAAATAATATCTAATTTTCTTCAAACACTGCTCAACGCTTCTCCCGTACTGTTTTCACTGTTGTATCGTCACTCTCGTTGCAAGCGTGCGAGGTGAATTTGATTCTCCTACATCGTGAATAATAAACGACAGAGACAGTTCTCTCAGCCGCGATTAAACCTCGCTGTTCAATATTTTAAACGAGGCGAATGAAATATTCAGAGCTATTGATGGCCCCCAGTAATGAAACACGTTCGAGCTATCCAAGCAACTCGAACGTTCGACGTCTTTAATGCGACGTCAGTTTGTTCTTGCATTTCATACTTTTTTTTTTTTCTTTCTTTCATTCGCCTTTTTCTCCCCTTCACACAACGCCAGCACTTTTCTCACCGTTTGCAATTTCATACGTTGTCGCACTATCGAATAAATAATGCTCGTCAAGGCCACCGATCCTAAAATATCACGTATATCTGAAGGTTTCGCAGATAACGATTATCGCTCGCGACTGAATTTTTATTGTCGAACGGTTTAGATAGCAATGCACCGCGTACCACGCGCAAACCGCTAAACGTGCATGTGGAATATGTGTTAACCGTTATTCACGGCTGTCGCAATTGTCCTCATTAACAGGAAATAATGCCCCGGCCCGATTTCTTCGCGTTAACACCGGCGGAACGATTGTTCGCGCCCACGTACGAATTCGCGGGGACTCGGTGTTTACCGATGAACATTTTTCTTTTTTTTCTTCTTCTTTTTTCTTTAAGTCCCCGCGGAACTTTCTGCGTTGCGGATCGTAAACTTTGCAACGCAGAAAGTCAAGTTACGAAGGGAAGAGCTCGTTGTTTTTCGTTAATTCTTCTTCGTTACTCCAGTTCGTGATATTGTTTAACCAATACTTCAGTTTTATATTTAGTTCTTAACTTGGTATCGTTCAACATTGAACATCACAGTAACATAGGATTTTCAATTGCTCTCGGGATTTTTTACTTAATTTGATTTTAATCGCTAAGCTGAATCACAGAGAGATGAGATACAGCCGATAAATGTCACGCACGTTACTACAGACGTATATTGAATAATTGAAGATTAATGTTCTAAGATTTCAGAAAATATTACGGATATTTCTCGACTCGAAGAGAATAGAAAATGAAAAATTAAATACCCCGAATTTTTATAATTCGAAATAAATTACCATGGCCGAATATTTACGACACTAGTTGAAGGTTAATGCTTTACGAAGATTTCATAAAATATTCGCGTGTATTTAATGAAACGTTAAACTGTGCGACAGCTGCAAATACTATCTTACAGAGAGCTGTTTTGAACGTCGTATCTCGTATCATCGAGAAAAACCAACACACCTGTACGTAACAGCGTACGATCGTTTTACGAAACTCTGCTATTTACATTACTAATGCAGGATGTGCATAATATAGGACTACCTCAGAAATAACTCCAAAAAAAAAAAAAAAAAAACAGCGTGTGATTTCTCAGTGATTTCAGCAACTATCACTGTCATTAACACTGATATTAGCACCCGTTTTCTAATATCACCTTGTACCATTTACTTTTCCATTCATAGAGAGACCACTGAATGTTTCTTTCCTTCTTTTCTTGTTTTTTCTTTCTCTCTTTTTTTTGGAATGAGGTGAGGCGAGGCAAAGATCAAGAACAGCCAGTGAAACCTGTTATGGTGCGACTAAATGCACCAATAACAAGCATTCAGATGAGCTTTTTACACACGAAAAGTTGAGAAATTACTGATCGATAAATACGCTTGGTAGTCGAAAGCAACTGAAAATATTGTAAGATTCTTGCGTGTCGAAGCGTTCATCTATTAAAACATATGTATCACCTTAGTGCTGCAATTGAAACTTTCTTGTGTAGAAACAAGATAGATCAATTTCTTTTTAGAACAAGCAGATTAGTATTCACGCGAGATTCTACTTGTACCTATTTTTAAAAGAAACGCAATGTCTATGGAAACACCGTCAAGGATAGCTGAAAAATGTAACGATTGTATCGAGAATGAAATGAATCGAACGATTCGTAGAAATCGTTTTTCATCGTGGATCGACGATAAAAAATTGATAAGATTTATAAATAACCTTTAATCTTCCACAAATGCTAAATATATACGTTTCTAGCACTAATCATAATTATAAATATCTCTACTATAAATTTTCTTAATGTCAAACATATGTGATTTGTAGCAAATTTCGTTTTCTTCTACACGATTGATAATTGATAATTGATAAATTGAAACTTTACTAATTTGATAATTTGAGACAATTTTGGGTTTAATGAATGATCGAATTCTTTGTACAACTTCTAGTTTTCAGCAGTTTGTACCATCAAATTAATTAAATTATGACTCACATTAATTATTAATATTTCTGTCTGTATTACGCACATTTTGACTATTGTAAAACAAAGTTATAATTATTATAATTAAAATCTGTAATTAATCATTATTGTCACGACTTCTTATGCTTTTTAATTTTGAAGCAGCCTTTTCGAAATCTGCACTAATGTTACGATTTAATTTCTACTGTATTGGGAAGAAAATTTAAATTTTATGAGGAACGTATTCGAATTCACTAGCTTTTTGTAATAAAAGAATTAACAAGACACCAATTATGTATTTATTAGTCGTTATGTTTCAAACGACTAATAAATACTACCGAACGATACCCTTAGTTACTAAATTCAGGATAATTTTACACGTTTATGAAAATGTGGAAACGTTTCATGCGCAACGAGCTAATAACCTGAGTGATTCGTTAATTTCATGGAGCTCGATGATGCGCAGCATCCAACTAGTGAATTGCTCATGAAATGAAGTTTATATCATCGTCAGAGTTTGTTAATCTTGACAGTGATGCTTGACAAGTCTCAAGTATGCACCATGAGAAATGAACGCTTCTCGTTTTTCTCCCTTACATCTCAAAAATATGAAAGTCCGTCATTTTTAGGAGCAGCGACTCGCGCACAATGTACAACGTCGTCCTCGACATTTCTCGCGGGTGTGACCAACTACAATGTATCGTTGTTCGACGCTAAAAGGATTAAGCACCCGGTTGAAACGTGTTCCGAGTTTCGAATATTTTTCGAACGGTCGATGTGTTCTATCAGTCTGACGGAGCGAATAAACGCTAACACGTTTCGAGTACCTAGCAACCAACCAGGTTTTGCCCTCTTTTTCATCAAAAAAGAAGAAACACACACAAAAAAAAGGGAAAAAGAAAAGACCCCGCTCGCTACCTCTTATCGAGTCCGAACGAACGCCGCGGTGTGAATTTCCAACGCCTGTCCCTCGTTCATTGTTTAAGGTTTTTACAAATTCCATGAACTGGATGCCGAGGTTTCTTTAAGGTCTTTCACACATGCCAGTGTATATTTTCGGTGCTATTATTTGCCCAAGAATTACGAAACGGGCAGAGACACGCTCGCCTGCCGAGGAAGGGGGCGAAAGAAGAAAAAAAAGAAGAAACCTGCTTTCCGGTGGATCTTCTCTCTCCCGGCGATTTGCGTAGGTGAACGCTCGAGGACTTGAAGGCGCTTGCAGCCTGGGTCGGCTTTCTTTTTCGGTTTCGCGACGTTACGAGATTTTTCCGTTCGCGTTACGTGACGCGCGACACAATGCCACGTGTCGAATGAGTAACACATTTTTCTGAAACGATACCGTTCTTTTCATTTTTTTTTTTTTTCGTCTCTTTCTTCTTTGTCTCTCGATGCGTCACGCGCCCAGAGCTCTGCGTTCTGTTTGCAAAACGCGCGAACCAGATCCGCGCGTTCGATGAAACGGAAGTGGAAGTGTCGTTTTTAGGCGAGGGTGTTTCAATATTTGCGAGACAAATGCAAAAGGATATGGAGGATTATACGACGAATTGTTTCGTCATTCGTGATGCAGACGTTGTTTAAAATTTTGCGGAATTTTTTGTTCCAAAATTGTCATATTTTCTCAGTTTTAGATATACTTAAGTAAAACAAAATAGGCAAAACAAATAATAAATTTATTACTTCTCAATAATGTCTGTCCAGTGATATCACACCGACGAGTTCAAAGAGAAAGCGACGAATTATTGTATACGGTGTTTGGTCACTCGTTATGGTCCGTAATCAGTTGCCAGCGCGAGTGATTAAGATAAAGTCACGTTTAATGGACTTATGTGGAAAATTTAGGATATTTGTAAGAAATTTGAAGTTGCAGAGATGCGTGGAATAATACACAAACATATAGATATAAGATATGAAAGGTACAATCCTTCGTCAAAGGTATATTTTCATAAAATTATACCTTGTATGCTCAATAATATTCCACATAACGCTAGCTATCGCTTTTTTTTTATACTTGTAAAAAACATGAATAATTCACAGTCTAGTTATTAGTATCTTAGGATATAACTCCATCGAAATTGAACCTTAAAACGAATAGGATCAGCCCATGTTTGGATCTGTTTCGAGCCTCGTTTCTGAGCTCGTGTTTACTTTGGATCAACAACTGTTGAAACAGAGCCGATGAAGTAACATTTGCGTCTCGAAAAATTTAATTCTTCGGTCTATACTGACCCATCGCAGGCCTCAAACTGTTAATAATCCGAAAACCAAACACTGCATTGTTCTTAGTGGCGTTATTAAGCCTAAAACGACTTGGATGGACTGCTTGAGCCCGCCAAATAGAAAATATTCGATCGACGCATATGAAATGTTTTTCAAATGATCGTAATTCCTCAAAGTGTCTGTGTATTTAACGGAATTAATTATTTCTGCACGATTCCCAAATTTCAATACGTATTTGAAAACTCCTTGAATAAGATTGTTAAGATGTTTCTTCGTACGACATTTGTGACGATAACGAATATTTCAATATTTTCATCACGAGTCTTCCTAACGTTGAATATACACAATGTACGACAAACTTCGAACAAACATTTCATACGCGCCAATTTAAGATAAACGAATATTCTGTATCGCTTCTTGGAACTGCAGATACAACAAGGACTAAAGCAACGTCAGAAAATCCAAAACGAAAACGTCGTTTGACAACGTGCACGTAGATTATTTAGCAATTTGCCTAACAGTATCAACAGCTCGTGGCTCAGGAATTTTTACGAGCGTGTCTTTGCGCGCGTTCTCCCTTTTTCTTTTTCAACATCCTCGAGTGCAACAACAAGCTGGAGTTTTAATGATCCGAAGGTGAAACGGAGCTGTGACAGCGCGTTAAAATAGCGGCGTGCGACGTTGCGGCTGGCCGCGAGTCCAATACTCTTATCTTCGCCGCTGGAATGCGCTGAATCTTAACTTCTGAGTATCTAACGCGAGACACGGTGTACCTTTTCCATCCTGTTCGACTAATATCGTGGCGAAGGGGGACGAAGCAAGTCCACCATTGGTGGTGAACTTACTCGGAACGAGCCGCGGGGCCAGTAGAAAAAGAAGAACAGGAGAGAAAAAAAGAAAAAGAGAGGAAAAAAAAGAAAGAAAGAACGGAACGATGGGAACGACGAGTCCTGTCGCAAATACACTTGTCACTTTGCTGACTAATCGGCGCTCGTCTCCTAGCTCCGATCCTCTATTTCGTGATCGTGTGTCCTAAACGGGGAACGTTCTTGCATCCGTTCGCGAAATTTAAGAGCCGAATTTTTGCTGGTGCCACGATAAGACCGAGCGTCGGGCGTGATAAATCTTCGGAAATGCTAACATTCTTGTAAAGATATTTTAAAATTTTTACACATTCAGAAACGTGACTAGTCCTTCCCGCGGACTTTCGGTTTGACAATTAGTTTATGTTTAACACGCGACAAATTGGTCAAAGTGGAACAAGTGACAAAAGACTGCATAAATTTTCAAATAATAAAAATTGTATCGACGTGTGATATAGTTGCTAATTTTTAAATTAAATGGTCCAATTGAGGGCTAAAGAAAGTTAAATAGAAATTCGTCTCATTTACCAAATGTTACTGTAAGCATACTCTGTTTTTGGCTATTTCACATATTTATACTGATTTATTCCAATGAGACAGACTGAATTATTTAAGCTAAAGATACAGGAAAAATTGCAAGAACGCCAAGCAGTTTCTGTTATGTGCCATGGAAAGGAAAATTTAAAACACACGCAATATTCGTTTGTAACTTTACACAGTCTGTTTATGAAATCGTATGTTTATTAAATTTCCAATAAAGAATCTCGAAAACTGTGATATTTTGCAGGATCGTAAGACGAGTCCGTGTTATTAGCGATAAGTTGAAGTTCGTTCAGTGATTGGTTTCAAAAATCTCAATTAGTAATCAATCATCTTTTTAATATTTAACCTTCGAGCGGATCATCTAATTTTACGTAAATTAATAATTGTATTACACGCCGATGTAATTATTTGAAAATTCATTATTGTCTCATTATGTTTCCCCTGTAAGTGGGAATTGATTTCTATTCGATATGAATTAAACACAAACTCTAACTATCAAAGTGAAATTGAATAAAATCGATTCGACGCGTATCAACGTTCGCGCGAGAAACGTCGAAATAATTATATTTCGCGCGCGTCGTTGATTAAATTCTCCAGCAGGTTGAAATTTCGTTTGACGTTTCATTACAGATATGAAAAAAAGAGAAGTTTTATAAAGTTCACTTTATATATATATATATATATATATATATATATATATTGGTTGAAATTGGTTAAAATTTACTCTATACATTGGTCGAAATTGTTTTCGTCTGATAATATCGAGTTTCGATCGGATGTTTTATTCCACGGCGAAACGCGCGTTACATCAAGTTCAAAGAAGGGCTCTCGCCTACGCTTGATAATTATATTTTGCGCGTACAACGTGTTTTCGAAAGTTGGCGGGTTATATTTAACCAAATATACAATCGCGACCGAGCGAATGCCGCGTGACGGGGGAATAAAAAGTACGAAGCGATCGTTTTGGAATAAAGAGTTCATAAAGAAGTTGGCGAAAGGATTGAGCGAATGTAAAGATACCTTTTTGTAAGTCGACTCACCGGAAAATTTATAGTTAGAAGTCATTATTCGATGACGTTCAAATCTTTCAGTCTTACTGAAAAACGTTGAAATTTGAGAAAGTGATCCTAATTCAATATCTTAAGGAGTTGCTAGTATTCCTAACATTCTACAAAATCCTAATAGATTTCTAAATATACCATTGTACTCCAATCTGACTATGCTCTAAACTATAATATTTCTATTATATAGTTTGTTATAATATATATAATTAATATTACGTTATTATATCATTATTATTATATGATAATAATAATAATGTAAAATTATTAATATTATAATAATATAAAAATTTATAAATATACATGTAAAATAAATTAATATATATAATTACGTTATTATATTATTGTTATTATATTATAATAATAATATAAAATTATTATAATAATATAAAAATTAATTAATATTATAATTAAATAATATTGAATCCTAAATTATATTCCACTCTAAATACAATATTGAATCCTCAACTACATTCTGTTCAAACCTATTTTCATTCTCATCTTCTGCGACTAATTTAAATTGTAGAAGCGCGCATGGTGGCCACCGTCGAGTTACGTCAGTGGCATCGCGCGACATTATTACGTCCGTAGCAGTACAGGTGGTACAATGTACCTCCCAGAGTATTAGAGCACTGCATATTAACTTGAAATAGTGAGGACACACACACACAGCTATGCCAGACGCTAAGTCTGTTTCGTAACCTAGCGAAACTTGATAATTCGCGAAACAGTTCGTGCCACGGTATCCCGCTTGAAAATTGACCTCCTCCCGCGCGAGCACGACCGGGAGAATTTTTCGCCGTAAAGATGATACATTTCAGCGATATTTTTACTCCGATCCCCGTTCTTCGTTCGCCGTGTATACTTGCTCGAGAATTCGAAAAAATAACGCTACGATGTTCTCTGATGTTCGAAAGCTCAGAAGTGACGGTGTTCCAACACGGTGGAAAATTTTTGAAATTCGGCAACCGATGCCGGTAGAATTTATTCTCATGGAGATGGAGGTTTTTGAAATTAATCTCTCAGGGTCCAAGTGTAATATTACATTTGCACGAGGCGGCAAATTTTATATGAATAATTTAGTAGAATTCTGTTTGTATGAGCTTGTCGGAAAAACAAATAATCCATCTATATCCGGAATTCATACAGATAGGAGTTCAGGTTCGAATAAATAAATTCAACCAGCAAGAGTTCGTTCAGTCAAATACTGACTATAATTTATATCTCAAATAAATGTTATATCTCAATAATTTCTCTCTACGAAAATGGTACTTCGCACAAATTTACAAAACGCTTATGAAATGAGAAACTAAAAAAAGTTACTTTTCTTAAAACTCGAATACTTTTCGCAACGTGTCGACGGGAAGTACGTAAACGGTAGCAGAATTCCATGGCTGCAGAATGGCCGCGCACGCAAGCGGGCAACATTTTAATTAAAGAGCTTAACGCAATATGATCGATACTCCAAAGCAGAGCAGCTTCTAGTATCCGTTATCCATTGTTTCGGTCGGTACAATACACCTCTCTGCTGTCGGCCTTTAGTTTCGAAAATTATATTGCTTCATCGACGTGCGTATTTTTTTCTTTTTTTACGTAAAGCGTTGCATAATGCAATTAATACAAATAAGCGACGAACGAGAAGTGGATTTCACGGCACTCGGGAGGGGAGGGTTATCTACACGAAAATGCATACATATTATTTGTCTTATGTAAAATGTATCGCATTAAATGTTCCATTTAAAGAGCAATTAGTCGCCGACTAACGACCAGCTCAAACATTGTCCAACGATAAATATTAAATTCCCGAAACGTGTTTCTCGTCTTTCACGTTGGTCGCTAATTCGTTCGGCTGTTTGCCTTTTTTCCTTTTCATCGCGCCAAACGCGAATACATAGTTTTTCAACGGGGGAAAGCAACAACCCGCATTGTGAGTGTCGTATAAATTCTCTTTATTTTGCAATCCGCTTTACGCTTATCCTTTCAATTTCAGCGATTTCACGGTTTTTACCAGCGGCTGCCGGCAAGTTCTGCGTTAATCCTGCCGTTCGAACGCGCAACCCCCCCCCCCACCCTCCCCCCTCTCTCCGACGGTTTTACATAAATCTGCATTTTTGAACAATTCTAATAACAAGTTCGTAAATATCTAAACTTTCCATTCCTTTTTATCGTCGCGTTCCTCCGCGTTCGGGAAAAGATTAACTCCACTGTGAAAAATTTTCGCTATCAGTGTGCTCTCTTTATCTTTCGTCGATATCCATTTCATTCGCGAGTTGTTGAAACGCGAGAATTGATCGTCAAGATAAACAGACGAGAGATTAAAGGAGCAAGTTTAACCAATTCGGTTTATCCGACTCGCCATTGGTCGAGTTCGTCCGTGTAAATCACGTACCGGGTATACGCTTTAATCCTTACGTAGACAACCGAGTACTTGCACTGTTCATCCGGACGCCTGTTGATTTGCAGTAAAAACATTTAACTTTGACTAAAATATGGAAATGGGTGATAAATTAGAGATGGCACGTCATTGAAGTCAACAGTCAATAAATTTAAGTTGCTTGTTAATGGTACCGGGTACAGCCGAAGTACTCGAGTGAATCACACGAAGGAAATTAAATTGGAAATGGCGAAATTTGTAAAATTTATATCATTTTTTACTTGTATAAAAAATAATATCAATCAAATATCGACTTCCTAGGTGCATTATATTTATAACAATTAAAATCTTTAGTGAATCGTTTCAAGTAATTCTGTGGTTCGTTGTTCATCTTTGTAGTTTTCGTTCATCACGTAAATTACAGCTTCTCTATTTTCTCTGTATCAATGTTACGAACAACTTTTACTTCGTTCGATTAAAATTCCAAGTTTCATTAAAAAAAAATCCACTCGTTTGCTTTAACATACAATTTATATCTTTTATAATAAAGCAATCGACAAACCACCAAACGTATTAAGTTTGATAGACTTAAGCTTTAATCTCTTGCGCGTGCCACGCACGTCGAGAATATTTGGCCCGAAATTGCAATATTTTCTCAGTTTTAAGTATATTGAAATATAACCCAGGCAAAACGGATAACAAATTTATTACTTCTTAGTAATTTCTATTCAATGTACCGATGAATTTAAAAAAGAATGGCGAATTATTGTACACGGAATTATTGTCACTCGTTATGGTCCGCGAACCAGTCACTAGCGCAAGAGGTTAAATCGACAGCGTGATGAATATCACTTAACAGTAGTTTCAGTCACGAAATTCTGAATGATTTTCTGAAGTCCGTTTCATACGCAATCCAATAGTTCGACCAACTGTGAATGTAAATTTCACAAAGAGATTCTAACCGGATAGAAGATGGTTGTTTCCCGATTAGCCAACGACGGCGAACATTTTGATCGTGTGCGTACGGGTTAAAGAAGAGAACGCGGTTTTTACGGTAAATTTACGCAAAAGACCACCAGCAGTTAGAAATATCCCGAGCCACACTCGAGACCATGGCTAATATTTACAGTGCGAACAATGCACCGAGTGGCTGAATGCTCGAACGTTCGTTATTCCTGATACCTGGACTGACGTATCTAGGTGGAGGGAACGAGAGAGCCTTCGGTTATACTCTCGCTTCTTATCGTGACCTCCTTGCGTTGCTTGTCCGGCCGTCCCGGATGGTAATTCCCTTTCTTTTCCATTTTCTCCCCCTTTTTGCCCGATATAATTGCCAACCGTGAGGTGTCTGCCTGTCTGACGTTGAATTCTGCGTCTCAGTTTTGGGCCTGACACCAAAATTGCTCGTGATTTCGTAGCGATCCTCTCGAACGTTCGCGTTTAACTCTTGACAGCGCTACTCTTGATACATATTGGAATGGACGACGTTTTTTTTTTTTTTGCATGTACTTTTGAAGGTAGTTCGACGATTTTAACTTCGGCAAATCAAAATATCACTATCATCGTAATTACCAAATAATAATAGTGTTTTACGTTATTAAAATTCAGGTGATTTGTACTCAAGGGCATCAGCCGTTAAGTAGTGCAATTTTTTTCTTGGTACAAAGCCTGCAACTCCCAGCTAACACAACTTTGACTAAAATAATCGAATTTGGTATTAACGTTAATCTAACTCGAAACCCACATGACAGATAATTTCCTCTCCCCGACCTGCAATTTACTCCAATCACGCTACGCAAGAAATAATCATTCGATAGGTACTAATTGGTTGCACAATTTAATTTTCAATTGGTTTCGTTTATAACTCTCAGACATGTATCCGAAAGAAACATTACACGCGTGAAACGATAAAAAATTTTTGATATAAACGATCGGAAATTTCGATATGGGTATAATATATTCACGGTATCGCGTTTGATTTATTTTGCAACGAAAGTGCTTCAACGTGAATAATGTAGAACTCGCACAAAAGTATCGAATTTCGATTTATACGGTGTGTATCATATTTTTATGCAATAATTAAAGAATGACCGAACAACGAGGAATTTTTCATTTGTTTTTGGATCCTTCAATTTTTAAATTGAACGATAACTAGTGGCGAGCAGACTGCGGATGTTTATATATTTTTGTGAAATTTAATGTTCCAAAAATTTGCAGTATGTAAATATATATACAGTATACAAGAATATATGAAATATTTCAGTAAAACATTTATTTATGTGATAATTAATATTTAATTAATTAAATTTATTTATTTAATTAATATTGAACATTTATGTGATATTTAATATTTAATATTTAATAAAAGAAACAAATAGCCGTCGACGTTCCATTTCTTTATTGGCTCATGAAATATAAAAACGCATAAATATCCGCTGTCTAATAGATGCATTTCATGCTAAACTGTTTTACATACACAAATAATTCTATATATGATATATGTGAAATATTTAAATTTATGTAAAATTTGAAGTTGCAGAATGCACATAACATGTAAATATACATAAAATTTTGAAACTATAGTGTTTGCTATAACATTCAGTTGGTAGAATAATATTCTATCCTTCTTTCAAAACATAATTAACTGCGTAAATGCAAATTGCAGTCTAATTATAATATGTAGTAGAAAAAAAACCTTCCGTCTCGAATCGATTTCTCCGTAAAAATATAAAATTCCACAAATATTCGTGGAATCTACCGAACATAAGCTATCGCTTGTTGTCAGACTCAATTCCAAAATTAAGGAATCATAAACAAGCGATTGTTGCGAATGCAACTATTAGAAAAAAGGAACAAATGACAAATACGAAAAATATCGTCGAGCAAATATCGATAGAAATATGTTGTATTAACTAAATGACGAAACGATTGAAAGAAAACTCGGTAAATGAAACTGCGATCCTTGGATCGTGATTTTTATCCGCGAATCAGGTGAGGAATAGTCCGTGACGTAAATGAGCTAATGTAAATCAGAGGCGCAGACCGAGCACATTTGCCAGGCAGTGAGAAATTCCGCTGAGCGGAAAAGCAAAGGAGAACAAGGCATGCAATTAACGAAATCTCGCGTTCCACAGTTGGTATTGATTTGCGTGAGATGAAACGAAAGCGTATGTAAACGGGTAATCGTCGATTGCACACAGTGCCACACGGTTACGCGCAAACTCGTGCACATTTTGCATAATTGCGTCCATATTACAAAATGCGTTGATTACTTAATCCTCGAACGCGAGATACAGGTAATAATTGCGTCCAATTATAAATGATAGGCACGATTATCAAAACCGGTTGTAATTCACATTGAATCGATCTTCGTTCTTCGAGGTGGCATTTTGAATTTCTTCTTCTTTAGTCGATAACGAATTTCACGAATAATTGGAATATGCACATTCCATTATATAGATTCCACAAATACAGAGGAAAGAAAAACGAGAAAGCTAGCACACTTTAAAAATTGTTAAATTTCTTTTTATTAAACAGGTGATACAGAATCTTTTTTATATGCATTTTATGATTAATTCCTCTATGATATATCTTTTTAATTCATTAATATCGTCTTCTAATTTATATATTTAATATTTTATAGTTATTTATATATTTACATATTTAATATTTATAATTTTTAATTTTTAATATTTATATATTTAATAGTTAATATTTAAGCATGGAGTTTTAACCAACTATTCCAAAATACGAATTTGTTCGTTTGGAAAGTATCATATTGTTGCTTATTTGCCACGTTATCGCGTTGAGAAATACATGTTAATTTAATATGTTCGTTAATCGTTGCAATATACATTTTACTATTTAATTTTCCTGTAATAAATTTTATTTCCATCTTACCTTAATAACCAATATCTCTCCAAATCGTTATACCGCTGTCTTCCATGGATCGTCACTCAGAAGTTGTCGCTACTTTCGTAAACCGTGATAATAGTAGTGGAGGCCATCAGGTCCATCCAAATATGACTCTTCGTCATTTCTTATTCACATAAGCATGTTCCTCTGCAGATTGCAAACGACACAGCTTATGCTCTTGCTTCTGTTGCAACTTTCATTGTTTCAGATGTTCGCAATTCTTTAAAAGACGTCGAACATTCCGAATATTCGTCGTAACTCCAAATGTTTCTTGCCTAACTTGTCTCGCGATCCAGCTTGCATTTGACGCTATAGTAGCACGTTCATCCGGAGCTGTGTAGACAATCGTCCACAACTTTTTCTTTATCCATAATCATCGGAATCTTTTAGTAAATTCATTATTACTCCTGGTTTGGCTATTTCTCTCGAAGAGGGAATAATGTTCTTCGTTCAATTTCAATATCGTGTGTGTTTTAGCTGGATTTAACTTTTACTGGCGACCCATTTTTACAAATGCTAATCCGTACTTAACTCACTGTATTTCATACGACAGCTTCTGTACGACTGAGCGTAATGTTCGACTTGCCCTAACTTGCCCTCTTAGGAACGTAAATAATCGCTTTGTTGTAACTTGTCCGTCTCGAGGCTACGCAATATTTATATTTTCGTTTTTGTATCTCTTTGAGAAATTGTTTCACGGAAATGACAGTCAACATACTACATGTCCAATGTTGCAAGAATTCTGAGGTAGTAATCTACGCATTCTCTCTTGTTTGCGATAAATATTGTAAAAAGAAATATATATAATATATGCGTCATCTTCTTATATCGACACACATTGTACATTGCAATTGTGAGTAACAAGGACGATTATTAAAGCCGTTTGTAATTAAAATTTTTGTTCTTGAAAAGCATTTTTCACTAATAAACGTTCTGCAAGTAATTACAACATATACAGAACTTGACTGCAACATTTCACTTTGTTTCGTGGGTATTTCTTTTTTTCTTTTTTTTTTCGAATGAACGTGTTCTATTATAGACTTTTAATTTTCTTGGTTCGCTTCTTTGTACTATTCTATATTGCCGTTAAAAATAGCTTTATTTGCAATTTATTTACTTAGACTTGGCGATATCAAATTGCATAACGCGTCTTTTGAATCTTGTTTAACTTGGGACAGGTCGTTTTGCAATCGATGAACGACAACGAAGATACTCCAACAGTAATTGAAAGCGTAGTAAGTTTCTAGCTGGCTGCCGATTCTTGCCTCGATCGTTCACGATCAAATAGAATTTCGCGCCTTGCGCGACGAAGTTCCGCGCGATTAAAACAAAGCACGTGGACACATACAAAACGCAAGTATGACGTAAGTTTTATTACAGCTTGTGTTGACATAGCTCACGTTCGAATATCGTGTAGCATCTGCGTGGTCTAAACGTCGCAGTTCAACCGCCTCTCTCGCGAGTTCTCCGCTCCAAAACGTCGCGAAACGAGAACGTTGTACGAAGACTTCATCCACGTACAATTGCTCGTGAAAGTATTCGAACAATTGTAGAATATCGAGATCGACGAAACGTTGAGTGAAACTTAAATATTTATTTACTAAATATTTTACTGAATAATGAATTTATTTACTAGAAGAAGTAAGTTTTCATTATTTTTTTTTTTTTTTGTCAAAATATTAACCAGAGTGTACATGAACAGCGTTTAGTATACGAAGTGTGATCAGAATGGTTTGTAGACGATTAATTTCTTCACTCGTATCGATCCTCCAGATCGAACGAATTGGTCAATTTAATTAATTTCATTTAGATAACTGCAAGCATTCTTCCCGATTAAGATTGGTCTAAACTACATTTCTACGAGTAAAACGATAGGGACTTCCTTTCCCACGGTTGCTATCAGTACCTGCAGCAGCGTGTAGTTCCACGGCGTTATTTCGATAAGATGGCTTGGTTACACGTGAACCATTTAGAAATAGGATGATTCTTATTGCACATAGCTGAGTATCGTAGGTAGTTTCTTATCGAAATTAATTTTTCTTTATGATTTTTCTTGTTCCTTTTCTTTTTTTTTTTAATGTGCAATATGTTAAGTATCGATTGACTGATTTATATATTTTACCTATGAGACCGAACATTTAATTTTTAATAAAATATTTTGTTTGCAATAAGAGTGCAATGAAAGCGCATTTGTTATTTTTCGACATTATGTAAGTATTTTTGTTATCTAATGCTCAAGTATTGTCGTAAATGACTTATTTATTGTTTATTTTATTTCATATTACTTTTCCATTCTTCGTGATTGAAATTAATAATAAAATTAAATGATATATAATTAATAATAGCTCTGTATTATCAACAGTTAAAAATTTATCGATGACATTCATTTCATTCTGGCCATACTAAAGTATTAATACAATAATTCCCAAATAGATATTTATTAAATTGTATTTTATATTGCAATAATGTAGAACTGAAAGATTACTTACACACGATAGTACATGTAATCAAATCAAGAAATTAATTAAAGATAGAGTTGAACAAATTTGGCTTTTGAGAGGCTCAATTATCGGAATAGAAACGCAAGTCATCGATAACCATCAGTGTTATAAATGAAGTCCATTTAGCTTTTTACAGAAAGAAGTAAGCGCTGTTTGTAAAATAGATTAGGCTGCAGGTGTCCTTGTCACATGTGATTCACTCCGAACACGGTGATCAATATCCATTTAATGGCACTCGTATAATTCGTCACCATGTTTGAAGTTCCGTGACGTCATTTATCTGTGCAAGATTATAATTGCTGTCTAGAAACCTCGAAACACATCGACGGTCCATATAAAACAAGGTTTTTCGCTCTCCACGTTGGATATCTTTGTTTATAATCCTTCGGTGCACGATCTTGGCATATTTTTGTGTTTACTTCTAAATAAATTACTACTCTAGCGCTCGCGATAAGTCGCCACGATAAAAAGAACTGTGCAGATTTCTTTGTAATTAGATTTTCGATCGATCAATTAGTCAACGTTAAAACTATCGGCGATGAACGAATGAAACTTCATTGCACTGAAGCGCAACATATGCATTTATTCGTATGTTTCACCAGAGATCTCTGTAAACGCATCGTTGTAAATTTATAGAATTTCTTTAAAAAGTTATAAAAATGATCTATCAGCCTATGGCTTTTAGATAAATATCGTTCCATTTTTCCTTTAATTTATGGAAATTTATGACCATTTTTAAAATTTACGACCAAAGTTACGGAGATCGACCTTTTACGGCCATTTTAGTCTGAATTAAAAAATATTGAAACGAGGACACGATTACAAATGAAAAACTCGTAATAAACAGCCACTGTGTGATGTAATCAGTTTATTCCTTATCGCCCTGTCCACAACTATATTCTCGCATCTCTTACTTAGCATATAAAATTCGTCGTTATAAAAATTAGAATGAACTCGTGCAACCTTTACTCGTTTGAGAATTCAACTTTAATAACTCTCTTACGTCCTTAAATCTGACTAATCGAGTCGCTGAAGTAGAAAAGTAAGAGCTCTATTTCTCTAATTTTCGAAGTTAATTTCTTCAGAGAGTTTATAATCCTAGATACACAGAGTGAATAATTTAATAAACGTTTTCGTGTAAATATGTTACCGTGGTCTAAATTGTAATCATGATACGAATAATTATGCAACGCTGCACGAATTATACAAATTGTGAAGCGAATCTCGTTCGAAGTTTGTACGCGGCAACTTCTGCAAATTCTGATAACGCATTCATTTCCTGAGTCTCATTATCACCGTTTCAGTATCAAAACGTATCAACATTAGACTTACTTGGTGTAATTTCACGAAACTCCGTTCCACTACTGTCAGAAAATTCATTATTCAGCTTCTGATTAATAATTTGCATGTACCTATATCAATTGCGATTCATTTGTTAATAGTTACCTAAATCGAAACAGCTACTGCCTAAATATAATGTAATCATTATTTCGATCTCTAATCTCTGATAAAAAGAAATATCTGTAGTTTAAACGTCGTCAAAAAAATTATCGTGTAATAAAATTGCGATAATTTAAATTATCAAGGTGACGATTGGCCTATGAAAAACCAGAATACTTCAGTTTCTTTAAATCTCTTAAAATAACATAACCAATCTAGATAGTGAGAAAAAGATATCCATGAAGACTCGTAGCTAATTATTTTATTTCGATCATTTTGAAAAGTCAATGATTATGTGTTAAGGATTATATTTATCGGATATACGTGACATACGTGAGAATGGTACTTTTATTATAATATAGAACGTGTTGAATTCTTTATTTATCTCAAAATCCAATAATCCCCGTCTATCTTTCTTTACACAAGTTCCAAATAAGATAATAATTTTTAAGCAGTTTTCTAATCATCGCTGAGAATAATCTTGTTTTCTACAGACGTCCTAATATTTATGAACGAGTGTGTATCAATTATTTGATACAACATCAAAAATTGCAACAAGATCAAGAAAGGAGAGCACACCATTTATTTTGATCTCGATCTCAGTGCAGCCACATATAATTCAAACAACTGCAGATCGTACGCGCTTTATCTCGTACGAGCTAAGCAAAAACAGGAAATTTATTGAATGATAATCGCGTAAAAGTGCTCGATCAAAAATTCCATTTTCTTATCCGAAAAGGCGCGGCAATTGCAACGCGTTTATTGCATGCTGATAATCCCTTCGTCGTGTTTATTTTCCCAGATAAACGTACTACTTCTATTTCAGCCCCTTTTTTTCTAGCTTCTATATTCGTAATTTACTCTCCGTACTTTTTACAACCATTTACGTTATTATTCCGATTTTATAATAACAAACTCGCGTTATCGGCAGTGCAAACATCTCTGTATCGGAGCAATTATCGCGAATCGGAGGTCGTTGCAGTAGCTCCTATTCGATAATTCGAAACTATTACTATATAATACTATACAAATTTAATAAGTCGTATCTTCTAATAAAATTTATTAGACTCGAATTATTTCTTTATTTTGTTAAATAAATTTTGTGCCAGCCATTTCATCGCCTATCTTTATCTCCTCTATCAATAACGAGCTTACGAATGTGTACATATCTATAAATTTATATCATTGTGATCACACGTTGTCGACCTGCATCAAAGGACCAGTGCGACAGATAGCATCCATTCTTTTTTCTCTCTTTTTTTTTTTTTTTTGTTCGAAACGTACAAAGTAAATAGATATCGACCAACTTAGCACGATATTGGAAAAGCGAAAACCATTATCTGCGTTGCGTCAGAAACGTAGACAACTACAATTGAAAAATTATTACTTCCTTTTTGCTTCCAAGAACCTACTCACGAAAGTACTCGAACATTTATAGAAACTATTTATAAACATATTGCGCGCATATGAAATATTTTGAAATCTCATTATTTTGAAATTCATATATTATAGTAAGATTCAGTTATCGTATATTAGTCAAGCCTGAAATAAATCTAAAAATATACATAGAAATTACGAGATTTTTATGCACATATATTTTTTGCAAGAATCACGAAATTAACGGTCACAATTTATTATAGTTCCTTGATACTTGCATTCTTCTCAAATGACTATTCGTGCTTTATACTCACATTTCTTACTAAATATATTTCACTTTATATTTATTTCGTATTTCATTTATCGGGAAGAAATCGCTTGACTTCGAATCAATCTACAAACCAATCTACTAGGAGTTCCAAGAGAATCCACAAACCTCCCCACATTACGTTCAGTTCACTGTTACGAACATTTATCTTCACGTTACGCCTCAACAATCATCAAATTGATTTCAAACATAATCCAATTCAAATATATATCCAATCATGATCGAAGAAATTATGACCAATTATAGTTAAAAAATATTTCAAATATACACATTTGGTGCAACGTAGGTAACTGTAATAAATGTTGGAATATCTTTCGTGAGACGCTCTATGTTTTTCCCCTGTGACGTGCAAAAATGTGCTTCGCGCGCAGAAGATCTGTCGTATTTGCATATTTACAGGCTAATTTTTGCTCTCTGCCCTGTCATAACGATCTGATTCGTGCGCCAAATGCTCGGTAACAGCTTGGTCGCGGGGCTCGAACAACGATTCACGATTCAATGGAATTGCAATCTCGATCGACGATATCAGTGATCTGTTTCCGCGTAGCTTGTAATTTCGCGTGTAACGCGAGGCAAGTGCCACGCGATCGTATCGAGACACCGTGTTCATTTCCTTCGCTTTCATTTCTCAAATGATACACGCGAACGTTTTTCTTTTTTTTTTTTTTTTTTTTAATGAATTACACGCAACATCTTTCCGCAAAGACGAACCTTTTCATTCCGCGTCGCAACTTTGTAATCTTTCACGCTTCGTTAGAATAGTAAAAATAAAATTGAGAGATGCGTATACGCTCTGTTTGCGAAATGATGTAATTTCCTTTTATCGAGAGAAGTCTTTTTATTTGCGACATTATTGAATAAGAAAAATCTTCAAAATCTTGATTTTTACTCTTCTAGCTTTAGAGTTGAGTTGATACGATATATCCGATGTTTCTCGTTTTTATTACTATACCATTCTGACAAATGCATGAAACAGCGTGTGAATAATCTGAAAGCTATAAGTAATAAATTGTAAATAATCTAAAAAATAGTTTAAGAATAATCTACATGGTAACAAATAATCGATCAAAGTTCATGAAACGTATTGTAAGCAAATAAGTCAACGATGACAATTTCGTGAAATAAAATACGCAAGAAAATACGTCATTGCCATCATCATCATCTGCAGTGCCTTGCTTTTTTATTTTTAGCCAATACATTCTTTCAATTCACGTTGATGTGTCGAAAGATTCTCGTTTTGATATATTAAAAGTCTAAAAGTTATAAATGACAAATTACAAGAGATCTAAAACATAATCTAAGAACGATCTAAATACATAACAAATAATCCATCGAAGTTTATGTAACATTTCATCGGCAGCTCGAATTCTTCGACTTGCTGCAAGCAATATTTGCGTTGTTACAATAAATCACGATGAAAATAATACGATGACTTTCACTTACGTGTTAAAAATAAACACAGTATTGAAATATAAGAAATATCATTGCATCTTGATCTCGAGAAAAAGACGGCAGCGATGTTTTAGATTCAAATGAACGAGTCTAAACTCCATGATAGCGAGGTGGTCGTTAAGAAGCATGCATACTATATTAACACATTTGCAGCTGGCTGACGAAGCTGAATGCCGCAGGCTTTTGCCATTAAAATGGTAGTAAATATAAAAGATCTCTCTGTGTAATATCGTTTATAACCATTTGTTTAAAACATGAACGTTATCAGCACACGTTGAGAAAACTGAGGGAAAATTGCCGAAAGTATTAAAACCGAAGCAACTGTTTAAATTCACGTTTTTGCAAACTAGTTTCGCGTGGTCTGATCTAATAATAACTTGGAAATATAAAAGTCATCGTAGAACACTGCATTTAGTTATAAATTTACGTTACTGGCACTCAATTTAATACTAAACAAAATAATGAAAGAATCACACAAGTATCTAGATATCCAAATATGTAAAATATAGTTCAAATTTTCGTGTCTGTTCTAAAGCAATATATCGAATAGAAAATACTTCAGTCATAGATCTCGAAAGGATATCTACTGGAATATTGATGAAAAATCGATATTGTGTTTGTAGCCACATTCTAAAAATTTCTATAAACTTTATCAGGTCAGATGTTCATTACAGGTGAGCGCAGAACTTGAACGACACAAGTGTATTCAATTCAATGGTTTCAGTTTAGAATTTAATAGCTCATTTGGTCTCAGTTGTTTGCGAGAGGTAAAGGCTCAACAGTGGGAAGACATTCTAACAAAGTGTAACAAAAATATTAATCTTTTTTTAATCGCAATTGAATTCCACCAACTGTCCAAATACTTATGCACACGCAGAGAAGCATATGCAAATGCACAATCGGAATATCGTGTCTGTTTCGACCTCCCCTAATTTCTTCCCCTAAGAAAAGCCAAACAAACGCTGCTCCCCAGTTCAGACTATCCTAACCTGCGTGGACACAAGCCTGTAAGGCTTGGAAGCCTGATTCTCTGCTGCAGTAAAAGAAAATTGTAACTTTCAAGTTCGACGGTGTGTATGTGTGTGTGTGTGCGTCTATAGCGTGCTATTGCGTTAATTTCTTTTGCTTTCAAACGACCCTGAGAGATCGCGAACCATCTCCGTGTCAGTTCTAAGATATCGAGTGTTCAAGGTGAGGTAAACGTATAAGCAGGTCGTAATGGAGGAAGGGGAAAAAGGAGAAAAAAAAAGAAACTTTTGTCGCACGAGTCTATATGCAAGTCAAACGATGCATTATTCCTTGACCTGACCTAACGGAGGCTCCTTTCATATTCATTAGAATCATTGCCCTCTTTGGACCGCGAAAGGCGCCCGCATGCTCTTGCTCCTCAACCAAATTTCTTCTACTTTTCTTTTCCTCGCTATCATACTTCTCTGTCCTTATTTACAAACCATTAAAACGTGTAACGCTCGTTTTATGTATGTTTAATATTTAAAACCATCAGAACTAACTTGTCACTTTTCGCAGAAAGTTTTTTGAAAACTTTATTTTTATCTCTTGCACTTTAATTCGTTCTAGTGTTGAGATAATGAAAAAAATAAAATAAAATAAAATAAAATTGAATTTGCAGTATAAAAAATAACACTGTACGATGAAAACGAAGAAATTGAAAGTAATTCGAATTCCTTGCTCCCTTTCTCCACTTGTAAACCATCGTCGAGAGATTTTCGATCGCAAGTATCATATCGAAACAATGAAAACAGGTTGTTCTTATATTAAAGAAATGATTTGGCAGTGTAGAAATGACGAAGAAATCAGCGAGATGTAATACCAAGGCGGTTTAAAAGAATGCCTTTAAATTCAGAGAAAAAGAAACGGAGGGTCATCGGAATTTCTTCGCCTCCTTTCTTTCTTCACTGTCTAAAACCGAACATCGGGGGAAAGGAACGGTTTATCGCGGACAGAATCGCTTTGAAAAAATGTCAGCCGAGCCTGACAGGACAGATGCATAACGCGCGTGCATCGATTAGCATTTGGACAGCATGCATCGAAAGCTTTTCGGTATCAGTCGCATATCTGAAAGGGTCGTATGAATAACATGCAACGATGCAACGCTAAACTGCCTCGACGCATGCATCAATGAATGAACTTTTCTTTATTCGTCCTGTTCCAGCTACTTGGTTAAAAAAAAAGAGAAAGAGAGAGAACGAGAAATCGCGGAGACATTTTGAATTTAAAGTCCATCCGTGTAAATGGTACTTTCGAAAAATTTTTTTTCCAGCACGAATATTTCATTGTCAGTTGAATCCACATTGTTGTTCTTTGTATAAAGACGCCAGACTGACGAACAATTGACAGATGTTGGCAGATGTCTCTTGTTTCTAGTTTTCCATTTCGAGAAGAAAATATAAACCAATACCTATCGCGAGCTTTTATACTCTTGTCTCTCGATATACTCGTTAAAAATTGAACAAAAATTATACATGAACTACGTTCAAACAGTTCGTTCAAGTACACTACGTAATTGACAAGTTTACCAAAAAAAAATCTGTACAATTTAAAATTCGTAGTTTGCATCAAATATCGAAGTTCTAGTGAAACTGTACTGCAGACAATTGTGCGCTAGATTTAAAATACTCATATCGTTTAAATTTTAAATATTATTGTCTCTCTCTTTCTCTTCCAAACGATGGCACGACCACGTGATGCACTTTTGTTAGAAGAAAACCGTGAACGTTGACGCGTCCTTTTTTATATTATGCGACACAGATAGGAAACACACGATCTGTTGAAAGAATTGACTTTCAGATGAAGGAACTTTGGACCGGCGTAAAGCCCGGTCGAAAGGTGAATCCTCCCTCCCTTCTTCCCCTCTCAAGTCTCTCCCCCCCCCCTCTCCCTTATACAGAAAACTTGTAGTTGGTTAAAAATCTATTTTAGGTTTTTGTAGTCTTTTGTCAAGACGATACGTGACCACAATAACAGCTCATTGAATAATTTGTATAGAATTATGGTAATGCATGACGAGAGGGACTTTCGAATCGATTGACCGGCAAATGCCTGTCCCTCTATTGACACGGGGCCGAATGAATTTCCACCAGTCGGCGACAATTCGTTTCTTTAAATGCCTGTAATTTCGTTTTCCACGACAATCTGTTTTACAATTTAAATTGGATAACGTTCGTTAACGGGACATTGTAAAGTCGAGACAATCGTCTTCTTCCTTTCGTTGAAACGAGTTAAACAGTCGAGCTTATTGCAGACTTCGTGACAAACCTTTACATTATTTTTCTACTCGCAGTGTTGTTGTTTCGTTAATTCCAGTTTAATTAAATTCCCGCGCAGCGTTGTTCACACTCGATCTTTTAACAATTTTAAGTTCTCGGGAAATGGGACGCAGTTAATTGTCTGAATTCGTAACTTGGTGTGCGGGTCGATTTCCTCGGCAGGTAAAGCTCAAAGATCAATTCCGATTTGCACGATCGTACAAATTTCAAACTGTCGAGTTCAAAGTGGCACGCGCGTAAAAGGAAGAAAGAAGAAAACAGAGGAAAGCAAGAAAACGAAAGAAACTGTGAAAAGAGAGGGGAAAAACACGGAGACGAGATCGCAGTCAGAGCTGAGTAAAATACTATTTTAAATGGCAAATAGTAAATAGATATTTTATTTTATATTATGCGTGTATTTTTGAAAATAAAATATTTTATTTGTCCGAAAGAATGTATTTTTAAAAATGAAATATTTCATTTGTTGTAAAAAATTTCTAAGATAATATTTCAAATAGTATTTTACTTGAAAAACGCTGAAAATATTTGTGCCACTTCTTTTCCTTTATGGAAGCACACAGTGACGATATTGGGGACAATGGTGGCAACATTGCAAAGTTAGAACTACTGCAATATTTAGGCGATAAGGATTTGCAAATTCAAGGTATTACAAAATATAAATACATGAAACAATTATTTCATTATTTTTAAAATATAACACGCCAATTCCGTCTTCCGCTCCAATTGAAAGACTGTTTAGTTTTGCTGGCTTAATTCTTCGTCCACGAAGGAGTATTTTAAATAACGAAAATTTTGAGCGATGCACTTTGTTACATGTGAATAGCTGTATTTAGAAAGAAAATAAATTTCGCTTGCAAATATTGCGATTTCTTACGTTATATTAATCATTTTCACAATTTATTTTCAGGTTAAGACCTATGGGAGGTATTCTGTTTTATGCTTTATATTATTAAAATAAAAAATATTTCATTTTATGTTTTAGATTATCAAAATAAAATAAAATATTTTATTTACTGAAATTTTATGTCCTATTTGAAATACTATTTTATTTGAATTGTGAAGAATCCATTATTTAAAATAATATTTAAAATATTTTCTCTAAATATTACCCAGCTCTGATCGCAATTTATCCAGCACGCGTTTCAGTTACGAATTCAATTTACCCTTCCGTATCAGCGGCGCGAATTGAATTGAATTGAGATATCCGAGATGGTTCGCGTCGCAGGCTCGGCGCCGGCTTTTGCATGGATAAAAACAACGGACGAAATGTACACGGAACACGTGAGAGAGTCCACCAGGGGTTGCATAATCCAGGCAATTTCTATGGAATGACAAGGCTTTTATAAGGTCTCAATTCACCGTAAAATCTTGACATCCTTTCTATCGGGTGCGGGCAATTTGAAAACCGAATATGCCGGCGAACCTTCAATACCGTTTTTTTCTTTCTCCTTTTCAAAGAGAGTCGTGACTGGTCATAATTTCGATTGCATAAGTGCAGCCCATCCCCGCCAATGCGCGTCCTTTCCTTTCCTCTCCCTCCCCCCCGTTTCTCTTTCTTTTTTCTTCTTTTTTTCTTTCCTCTTTCGCGCGAATCCACGGCCGAGGCATACGCCACATACTACGATACTTGCATTGTTCACGATGTGTAGGATACTTATGTAAACGCGTACAACAATACTAAGTTACTAATGACACGCTGCTTACCAGTCGCGGTCGCATCCTGCTTCGACTCAAACTCGACGAGGAGTAACGTCGGCACAACGTGTGGCACAACTCACGTGTCCCTCTCTACTATCATTAAATTGATCGTTCCATCCACGAAAATGGAATCGTTGACCCTTTTCAACAGCGTGTAACTTGGGAGCTATATATCCACACGCGTACCCAGACTTTGAAGGTTCTACTTTGCTTCACTGTTTCGTCGATACGTCATTGGAAGAATACCAGATGACTTATTTGTGAGAAAGAAATTCGGAATCACAGGTTAAAAAATAAAAAATTCTGTGCCAATTACTGTTTCAACTTTTTCAAGATTCGAATTTGAAGTTTATTTTTTTTTTTTTTCTTTTTTGGTTAAGACGTGATTTCTTTTGGCAAGCACCAATTTCGGATTTAAATTTTGGAGCGAGTGATTACAATTAATTGATAACGTTTTCTTCATTTCTCGTCAGATACGATCGAACAATCGCAAATTTCCTTTGAAATTTTCACGAAAATTGCTCGTATCCGAATTGCTGAAACGTAACTTTCGACAGTAGATATCTTCTCTTAACTACGAACGACTGGGATCAGACATGTGATCCATACGAGTTTGTTCACATAAATCACCGAACACTTATAAATAATAAAATCAAGATGTGCTCACGATTACAAAGTACTTCATCGTTGTTTTCTGAATCCTTTAAACAGTTTGTACAGATTTTTGAAGTGTGTCCTGCATAAATATTGTTCTGATTTTAAAATTTCTTCTTTTACCAAATGACTCCCCAATGGTTCACAGTTTGTACAATGCAATCACTCTCGATTTTTAGAATTTTATTTTATTTTGTAAATTAGAATTTACGGAATTTTTAAATCGACAGCTTACGCCATGTATCCTGCATAAATATTGTTCTGATTTTAAAATTTTTTCAACTTTTACTAAATAATCCCCTAATGTTTCACAGTTCGTACGATGCAATCACCCTCGATTTGTAGAATTTTATTTTATTTTGTAAATTAGAATTTACCGAATTTTTAAATCGACAACTTTCATTTAAATTTCCCAAAATATTGGCAACAAAATCACGTGAAAGAATCGTGTCAATTTCGCTTGAAACGAGCCAGTGTTTGACTCATGGACTGGATTAACTATCGAAACATCGTGACACGGCGTCGTTTAGACAGAGATCTGTCTTATTTGACTACCAGAGATTCTCTCCCGGTACGAAATTCAAAAAGTGGCGGCCTTTTTCGCGCGGTATACAAACCGGAATAATCGCGAGTTTCCTCTCGGACGAAAATTACTCGCATCCGACTTGGCCATTGAAACGCAAGTGACGTGGTCTACTGTGCGCCGATGCTCGCGATCCCGGTAAATAATATTTCCCTGTCGCTCGTAACGACGTGTATGGCACCTCCCTCCCCCCTCCTCCCCCCCGACCCCCTGTAAACGATTGCTCGTTTTCGCGACGATCGTTACGAGAAACGGCAAACGTCCGATGAATTTCCAATCGAACGAGCGCCGCTCGTGTTTTCTCATGCGCTGATGCATTAATGCACGCCACGCTTTCGAAATCATCGGGATCTGTTCGCAGGATCTTCGTGAATTTTCTTAAACCTATCTCCGACAGGATCGCGGCTCCTGTATAATGTTATTATGGACGGGACTTTACATAATAAGGCACGAACATTGAAAGAGTAGACCTTTTATGCAAATTCATGTTTTTTTCAGAGTATGGTTTAAACGTGGAACTGTACTTCGAACATTTCACATATTTTTTTCTTTCGTGTCGCGCGTATACGTGCCGTGCACACCTTGTTTTCTATAAATACATATGTAAAAATGAACGGTCCAGTCGCGGATGAAAATCACGATAATTAAACTTCGGTATAAAGTAGGGGCTTTGTATTTTTGAGAAAATAATTTGAGAAACAGAAAACTCGTGATTAATATATCATTCGATATGTGTATTGTCATATCTTTCGATCGTTGTCTGTATTCTGTGCAACTTTGTACTTTAACCCTTGTTGTTCTTACTTTTTCATCTCGTTCAGTCTCTTCAGACGTCTTTTCTTTTTTGCCCATTTATAAGAAGCGTGGAATAAAATTATGTTGGACGTATATCAAATATTAAATATTTAAAAATTATGTAATATTTCAATAATATCTATCGAGATATAATATCCACTTTGATAAAATAAAATTTGCATTTTTTCGAATGTAATTTTAAAAAATGGCACATTGTCACAAATATCAAGCATTACGCTTTGAATATTTTATATCATTTTTGTATTCCGTTTTATACCGTGTATAAATGCATCAAAACCTAAAATCTTGTCGCAAAATTACGACCAACGTTCAATCATCGACATTAAATGTAAAATATCAGATTGTTCGGGAAATTCGTAGCATTTTTGACAGCCGACATGTTACACATTTGGTTACGTATTTAACGTGAGATGATTGAAGAAAAATTAATTGTTTCTCGAACTTCTGTCAAATAACGAAACGCTAATTTCAAGCGAATGCCAAAAAATTGGAAACTTCTATAATCTGTTTTAGAACGGCAGTAACCACGATGACGAGAGTGAAGTGTTCTTTTGGGATCCACCGTCCGCGAAGAATCGAAGTTCGAAAAGCCAGAACCACATGCGACAATTGCAGGAACAGTTGGCACAAGCCACCGTGAGGATACGAGATTTAGAAGTGGAACTTAAACGTGTTCAAAAGGTGAGGTATTAGAAACTGCCATTTTTCGATGAAAGCGTCGAAATAAATAAGAAATAAATAATTCAATGCATTCCAGTTAAAATGAAAGTTGATTGTGCGTACAATATTTTTTGGTACTCTCATTACTCCGTGTACCTAAATAATCGCATTGTCTCCTCTGTCCCACTAAACATAAAAGGGACAATTACCGGCGCAATTGTTTTCAGATAATTGCATTTAATTTTAACTCTGTAGCGACGTCCGTTTCACGCATATACACACACGTGACAGCACATGTCATTGCGCGTTATCAATATCGTATCACTGTGTCACCTTATTTGTTGAAATGCCCGCGTATCATCATCAACTTATTATTACTGTTCTTTGCTCCAAATTGCGTAACGTGAATGTTAACAGGTCGTCTATAGTTTTACATCTCTTTTCATGTTACATATTTCTTTTCAATCTTAACTTTCAACACTGGAACTATCGACCATTAAAATATAAAATTTGTATCAAACATGTTAGAGTGCAAGGGATAGAAGAAAATTGGCGATACAGTAGCTAAAAAGTTGTTCAATTTCTTAATTAATTTCGAAGTTTAATTTTAAAAAAAGATAGTGGATCAAGTTCAAAGTGATACTACCATTTAATTACTAAAATTGTTGCAATTGAACTCTAGGTTAATAATTCCTCCTTGAAAGACGAATTCACCGATGGTCACCAAAAAGCGGAATTCCTGAGAGCGAAGCAAGATATGGTGAACCGTATAATACAAATGGAGGAGAAGGTAGGTACACGTTATTTCTTGGTAATTCTTAGTAAATGTATTTCGAAAAAATGTACACACGAGGAAGCTAGAATTTTTTCGCGTCTAGATTAGAAAATGGACATATTTCGATCTTCGATGTTAACACGATTGAGAAGCATTCCTAATGAATCAGCGTACTTGATCAAACAATTTTCAGATCGCTAACGTTAGCGCAGCAGATAGTTTTCAAAATAAGAAGTTCCAGTGTAATCCTTTGAGTTTACTTTATATTAAACGACGTAGCGTATTTAAAAACTTCAATGTGATCAAATAAAGCAAACGATCAAGCGCGAAGGTAATTATTTTCATCTTTGCATAGCTCTCTGTGAGATAAGATCCAAAACGTTTCGATAAAGATAGTTTCCATTCCTTTCTTTATTGCATCAGTTGATTCATTCCTTTGGTCAATTAAGTGTCTGTATATTATTTTCTCGAAACACAAAAAAAGAAAAGCACGACGTTCAGAGAGATGAAAACAAATTGCGCCTCGCGATATTAAGAAAAAGGGTAAAAAGCGAAACTATGTTAACCAGAGCCGGGAGGCCGAGAGGAACACGAAACGCGTGCAATCGGACGAAACAACATTGATCAATGATTTCCGTACGGTGCTGTCCAAATTGAACTCCCTCGAGAAGCTGGATTTAGTTCGCGGCGCGCTAAAAGCGCTGGAAACCGAGAACGAGAAATATTATAGCGAGGCTAATAAGCAAGAGAAGTCCGACTTCGATGAAAAGTTTAAGAGGCCCGCCAGCGTGAACCACGAACCTGTCGCGTTGAAGCCTAATTTCGACGTGAATTCGGAGAATCACATAGGACACGATGGATTTATCGAGACCTCAAGCAACAGGGAGTCAGAATTGTACAAGAAAATCGAGGAGCTTCAGGAAGAGAATAAGAGATTGTTCGCCAATATCGAAGAACTGGATCAGCAGCATGAAGAATCGATAGGTAATCATAAGCCTGTTCGCATATGTACGCTGTCTTGATTATAAATCACCGGATAGTTGATAAAATTAAGGTGTGATTGCAAACGATCGTAATCTCAACCTCATTGTTGTTTTTAAATTCTTTAAATGATTTGTAGACAGAGTTTCGATTCACCTGTATATGCATATAAGCTAATTATTCTTCTATTTTTGATGTTCTATGATTAATCATTTCTATTAAATTTTCATCGAATGATTAGCACAATGCAACCGGGTATTAATTTTTCGTTTGATTTTTCTCTCTAAACTAGATAAATGTAATAAAATCATACGATTATTACGTTGTAATCATCATTTTATTCAAAATGAACAAGCGTCCGGTGACTTATCGTCGGGAGCGTATTATCCTCCGATTTATTAACATTTTCTTTTGCTTTTCTTTTCAAATGAATGATTGACCGCTCTTTCCTCAACCGTTAGAGAAGCTATTGTCTCTGAAGGAGGAGGTCGAGAGGAAACACCAGTGCCTTCAAAATGCCTACGAGCAGCTTTATGTAGACTACAATCAAGCTCAAGACAAAGTGATCCAACTGGAGGATAAGCTCCAGGAATCCAGCGTGCCGATGCGAACAGAAACTGTCGATCGTTCCGTGCAAACCGACAGCGTCGAATGCGTGGACGAGTATATCCAGGACGAGAGAGGTGACGAACTAACCAGGAAGGTGAAATACATTCTGGAGCGGTTCTCCGTGGAGATGGAACCGGACGAGTCGATTTTCGAAACGCTGACGCAGCAGTACATCGACGTGAAATGGACGAAAGACATGATGGAATGGGAGATTGAGTCGTTGCAAGAAAAGGTGAAATGCCTCGAGGTGGAGAACTCCGCGTTGCGCAAGAAACACTGGTTGAGAAAGAAAAATGCGATGATACGGGGCCCGAACGAAACGCGATCAAAGAGTCAGGACCAGTCGAAATTGGAGAATATCCCGGAAGATATCGAGGACACGTTCAACACGATGGAGAACCTGAATCGAAGATTGCACATGGCGTTAAACGAGAACGATGAGTTACGGAAGAAGATCGATTTGTTGGAGAACGCGAAGAAGGATGTACAGGAACAGCTGAGGATGTCGTTGGAGAAGTGCAAAGGCCTGGATGAGAACATCGAGTTCATCGAGGAGCTGAAACTCGATCTCGAGAACGTGAGACGGGAGTTAAAAACGTCTGTTTCTAACGCGAAACAATTAGAGAACAGTTTGACGCTGCTGCGAGATTCGAAGGACGAAATTCAACGAGAGAACGAGGAACTGTCTCGAAGGGGCGAACAATTGGAGATAGAGTTGTCGCAGTGGCGTGAAAGTAATTCAGAGACGGGGAATAACGACACGTTGAAAGATCTGCAGATGCAATTAACGGAAACCAACCGCGAGAAAGATGACTTGGAGTACGATATATTAAACATGAGAAAGGAACTGGACGAAGCGTTGAACCAAATAGAGATGAAAGAAAGCGTGATAGCAAAGCTGGGTCAGGAGAACGAAAGTCTAATGAAAGAAAAGAGTTCGCTGTTGGAACAGTTAACTGCCATTCAAGACGATTCCAATGATAAAATAGATTTAGTAACCACAGAAAAATCATTGTTGGAACAGGAACAGACCGAGCTAAAGGAAAAAATAACGAATAATGAAAAGATGTTGAACGAAACTAGGGAATCATTGCGAGGGATGGAAGAAAAGTATGCAAAACTGGAGAACGAATTTTTGTCGATGAATAAGACGGCTGAGAAGCTTCAGTTGGAGAACGAAAATTTGCAGAATGAAACAAAGAAACACGAAGAATTAAAGATTAATGAATCGAAGCTCAACGAGTTAACTGGAAGATTAAGTTCCATACAAACCGATTATGCTCAAATGGAGAATGAAATGGAAATGCTACGTCTAAGGGAAAGGGAATTAATAAAGCTGCAAGAAAGTTTCGCCACCTTGACTGAAGAAAATAAAACCCTGAAGATCCAATACGAAGAAACCAAGGACAACTCTGTAAAATTGGAGCAAATGGTAGCGTGTTTACAAGCAGAGAAAGAAGACTTGTCAAATCGTGTAAATGAAAGTGTCTGTGATAACGAGAAGCAACAACTTGTATCCCTTTTAGAGGAGAAGACACGAGAGAACGACATCTTGAAAAATGATAATAGTAAACTAATGGCGGAGATATTCAATTCGCAAAAGAAATTACAAGAGGTGATGGACAATAACGCAGAATCGGCTGATATGAGCAAAGAAACGATAGAAAGTCTATCTCATCTTATCAGAGAAAAAGACGAGGAAATTAATAGTTTGAAAAATACACTCCATCTTGCCGAGACTGATAAGGAGATGTCAGATCATTTTGCGACGATAAGGAACGAAAGGGATGAACTCGTGAAACTTGTAACGAGCAAGCACAATGAAAACGTGCAGTATCACGGCGAAATTCAAAGATTGTCGCACCTCTTGAACGAGCAAACATTGCAGATTCAAAGTTTGCTAGTGGAGAAAGGTCATAATCTATCTGAATTGAAGGAGAAAGATACTCAACTTCTGTCGATAAAGAACGAGTTAGAGGCAATGCAGCAACGTTTGAGAAATGGCGAAGAATCAAAGAGCAAAGAAACTTGCAGTGTCGTCGGACATTCAACTCTCACGGCGGAAATTGCGATTCTCACTGAAAGATGTGACGTGTTAGAAGGAGCACTGATTCAAGAGCAGTCGAACAGTAAACTGTTGAAGGATCAACTTAATAAAAGTCAAAGTGAAGAAATTTCGACATGTAGCATCGTGGAACACTCAACGTTAACAGGCGACATTGCGATTCTCAAGGAGAAGTGTAACGCGTTCGAGGCAGCGTTAATTCAGGAGCAATCGAATAATAGAATATTACAGAATCAACTTGATGAAAGCCAGAGCAAAGAAACTGTGACATGTAGTATCGGCGAACACTCAACGCTAGCAGCGGAAATTGCGATCGTCATGGAAAAGTGTAACGCGTTAGAGGCAGCATTAATTCAGGAGCAGTCGAACAACAGAATGTTGCAGAATCAACTTAATGAAAGCCAAAGCAAGGAAGCGAATGCCGCGAAGGAGTTAGAAAGATTACGAACGCATTTAGTCGAAATGGAATCGAGCTACACGGAAGATGCTTTACTTGCGGAGGAAGCGCGAAAAGAATTAGAGGGGAAACTACAACAGGCTGAAGAAAAAGTAAAGAGCAGTTCAAACGCGTACACATCCGCAAGTATAAGAGCGAATCAGCAAGTGGAAACGTTGCAGCAACAAATAGCATTGATTATTCAACAGAGGGACGATATACAGAACAAGTTATCTACCGCTGAAGATAAAATTCTGTCACAAACTGCATCCTTGACTAACTTGCAGATTGTCTTGGAACAATTCCAACGAGGTGACTTGAAATATTTAGGAATTATCAGTTCTTACAGTTAATAACAATTGGAACTCGGTTAGTTGATAATAATTTGCATCTATAATTTTTAGATAAGGAAAAAGATATCCTAGCAGCGACTGAGAGAATTCAATTTAAATTAAACGAATCCCATAAAAAACAAGAGGAGTTGGCCAATGATGTAGCAATTCTTAAGGTATATTTATATAGTTGTGTATTGTTTGTTTAGCAGTTAATGGGCAGATATATAACTTTTAAATAACTGTTAATAGGAGCAATTAGCTGAAGCTAAAGAATGCTTACAAGCAGCATCCAGATTAAGTGAACAACTCGATAAAAAAACAGAACGTATCGAACAGCTGAGCCAAGAAGGTATTCAATTCTATTATTATTATAAAGTATTACATTTGTCTGCATCTTGTTTCTTTTACATTTCGCATGATTTAGCATTTCTTTGCAATTATTCTTCGATCATTATTTATCAATAGCAAATTCACACGATATTTATACGTTCACAAAGAAAATTTCTGTTCCTAAATCCATGAAAAGTCGACATACATACATGTGACGTAATTAATTATGTGATAAATATGTCAATTAATATCATCTTCAAAAATTATTGTTAAACATAAGTAAATAATACGCACATGTGCTTCTTTGGTGTAGAAATAAATGTCCGGGATTTTTATGTGCAATTTATAAAATAAAGTTTCAGGTTTCTAATTTCTTAGATAAAATAAAGCTTGATATTATCTAATTATTAAAATTTTTAATATAAATTGCTATGTAACATCAATATTAAATATTGTCATATTGAGAATAATTCAATAATTTATATACTAATCCTTTTTATATGAAGTACTTCTTATTTTTTTCATTATTTTCATTTTTTTCATTCATTTTGAAGAAGACTTACATTTGAATTTTTATAAGTGAATTATTCTCATATGATTCAAATTTTATGAAGTATATTGTATCTAGATTAAATCTTATGAATTGTATTATATTTAGACTAAATTTATTTGTTCTAATTTTTTACTAATACAAGATAACAGATATATAATTGCCTAAATTGTATCATTACTGACCATATGCAATGACGAATACAAAAAAAAAATATATTAATATTGAAATAATAAAACCAAATGAAATCTGTTAACTATTAATGTTTGAGGTCAAGAATATGTTAGTTCACTTAAAATTCCTTTTTTGTACAAAATAGAAAAGCACATGCGGTAAATTTATGCAAAAGAATTTGATGCTATAATAGCTTGCCTATACACAAAATATCACATATGTTCTAATTATATAATTTATGCACTGGTGAAATGGTTAAATTCTACACTATTATCATCAGTTTGAGTGTGACCTGTGACTAATCTGCAAAAAGCAAACACGTAAACAATCTGGTGATGTAGTCAAATATCAGCTGGTAATTCTGGGATTTCGACAATAGCCCAGGATTCTTGCTGGTATCCGGCTACGAACTGGACAATCGCCTTAGCGCACTAAATCACATCTTTGTTGGCTCATGCATTGCCACTGGTGCTGGTACTATCTTCTCCTGTTTTTTTACATATAAATCCCTACTTACTAATATAAAATATTGTTAGATAGCAAGGGCACAAAAGTAAAAAATTTTATTGTATGGTTTTTTTCGTTTATGTGTGAATTATATTTTTTAATTTAGTTTGTGTCATCAAGAATCTATCAATATTGTTAAACATATATATACATATATATAATTTGTGTAAAATAGATGATTTGTTTTTCCAATTGACACAATTGGAATGTTGATAGTGTGAAAATTGTAATTATTATGTATTGTGAGATTTCTTATTTCTCAAGAGAAAAATGTTTAACAACCATAAATTTACAATACTATTGTAACTATATTACTATAAGTTATAATAGTAATGTATGATGTTACTGAAATAAAATCTGCTATAATTATACATAAGTGAACTATGTATTTCTGTAGTTTTTTATAGAACTTGAAAGTTAAGTTCAATATTTAAATACATCACAGATAAATTAAGAAATTTAGTTATAGATACAAGTATTAAAATAATATATGATACATAAGCAGATGTGTATAAACATAAAATCTGGTAGCGTTAGCGTGGGTAATCTCATGCGGTAACTGTGAGCGTGTGAATTGTAAAAGCTCATATTACCTCGTGGGGTTTCCCACCCGTTACCATTATCCTACAAGGATGAAATGTTATTGAAGGTTTTCATTCTGCTATCTATGATGTACATTTTTTGTTTTATTTTATCTCCAATCATTAATATTATTGGAGTTATGATTTATTTAATTTTTATAAGCGTAAACTCCTTCTGAACTAAAATCTATATCTTTGTTCGTGCTAGTAAAAGCTATGTAAATGAGACTATTTTATGATTATGTAGCTATTGCAAGTTATATTACTTTGTAAGATGAAGTACATGACTTTATTTATAAAGAACTATAATGAAACTATATTAAAATAGCTATTGTAATGTATTGTAATATGTATTGTAACATACTAAAGTACTTATTACTATATTAATATAGCTTTTCTTACTTCTAGTGGCATGTGTCATAGTTTGCTAGTATAGCATGATAAGTGAAGAATGCAGCATGAGCAACTAAGACATGGGTGTGAGTATTACATCAGGTACTGGTGTGATATTCAGACAACCAGTACTTGTGTTATACTTACGCTCATGTCTTTTCAACCTTCAAATCCGCCAACTTTACAACGCTGGAATGCACATGTATAGAAATGAAACATCCAACATGCTAAACTTTTCCTTAAACAGTTAATAACTACTGTCTGAAATTACAGTTTTAAGAATATCACTGACTCAGACTAGTGTAAAAATTATTTTCTAATATTTATTGATCTTGTTTCTATTATCCTCCTTTTTACATGGTTTTATCATATATTTCTAGTGGACCGGTTAACAAATCTTGTAAATACTGCTGATCGCAGAATAGAAGAGGCACAACAAAGTGGAGAGGGAAAAGTTGATAAGTTAATATCTGTTTCATACATTTATAAACATTATTTCTAGACAGAATTAGAATTTTTAATTTTAATTATATTCCTAAATTTTTCTATTTTATTTTATACATTAAAATTATTAAAAAATGCAATTATTGAAAAACGACATTCATTCTTTTTAGAACTCTCGTTAAAAATCTTTTATTGGGTTACCTGTCTTCGTCGGCAGCTGATAAATCTTCGGTCCTCAGAGTGTTCTCCACGGTTTTGGATTTCAACGAAATAGAGAAGGATAAAGCGGGATTGAACAACCTAGTCGGGCAAAATAGTTGGTTTTCTCGTTTAAGTGGCGGATCTATCGTTCCTAATAAGGTAAATCAATATTTCTCACGTAACAATTATTTACTGCACAATGTAACAAACACTCATTAACAAACAGATTAAAATAAACAAACTATTCTCCACTCCGCGCACGCACGTTCGCGGGTCTTGCAAATGACTAGTACGAAATATCGAATAAGTAGCGCTGGTGTATACGTATATCGATATGCATATCGATCGTATATACATTACTTCAATCATATGAATTAGATGTACACACATGCATATATATGTATAGAATATAAATATACATGTAAATATATATAAATGTTCTTATAAAAACATAAAATACGCTATGTAAATAATAATTCTGTTATCCAGGATCAAGAGGCGTCATTATCAGCAGCATTCATTAGATTTTTAGAAAACGAATCGAAACCTAAGCCACAATTACCAGCATTGCCAATTCAGACATCGGTAAGAATATTAATCTGTAATTATTTATTTATTCTTAACAATGTTTATCATTGCAAATTACGGATGTTATTATTCTTCTGTAGCCATTACCACGACCCGGACACAGTAGACAACATTCTACGTCCTCCACACAATCTACTTCGTTACTTTCCAATGTAAATTTACCAACATTCCCGGATTTTATTCCAGCCAGAAATACAGGATCTATTTTGAAAGAAGTACTGAAGGACAGCTGATATTAACAATTCCTATATATTTTTCTTTGTAAATTGTAAGACTGTAGTGGAAAGCAATGTTTAAGGGAAATTTGTTTGTTGAATTTCACTTAATAAGAGTAAACAAAGGAAATGATTATAAAATTAATTTTACCATGCTTTTATAAGAGAAAAAACAATGTTTATAATAAATTTTGTCAATGAATTGTTAATTACAATAACACATTGCTTCTTTAACATCGATTTTTCATCATAAAGGAAAGAACTTAAATATTTGTAAAAAGTTTTACTTGATAAAAATCTAATAAAAATAATAAAACATGTAATATTTCATGGTGCTTACGGGAGAAATGTTTAACGTCAATCCGAAAATTCAATTTTCAATTGACAATAATTAAGTAATGTAAATTGATAAAAGATATGCTACAATAATCAGTATAGAATGAAAATTTCGTCAATTCAAAATAATCTGTAATCATATTATTTTATTAAAAACACATCAAGATAAAACATATTTTATCTCAAATTGTACAACGAATGAAGTAATAAATACGATACATTAGTATTGAATTTGTTCACATATATTTTGTATTTGTAAAGATAATATGAAGTGTAATATTGATGTGATTCATTCGTTTACTTCCTTTACTAAATAATAATGTTAAATTTGATGTAATCTAATTTATAACTTAGACATTAATTACAAGTTTTATTTATATCTTTGCAATCTGAAACATTATAATACTCTGAGATAAAATATTTGAATCATTTCAGTTAGTTTTACATTAATTGTATATATGAAATTATGTATTTAAGAAAACAAAGTGGTGGGTTAGCAATAAATAATAAATAATAAATTATAAATTAATATTATATACAATATAATATTTCAATTTATTGGCTAAAACTTTTAACAAAAATTAGATATAGATGATAGTAATTTACTATATCTTTTTTATTGAATTTCAATATCTAAAGTTGTATTTTCAGTGATTATAATACGATCATTTCTGAACATTATACAACTTCTATTATAACTATATAATTTTTATAATTATGTTATAAGAACTTTTTATGATTTTATGATAATATAAATTATTCTAAGAACAATATTTTCAATCCATAATATAAATATTCATAAATTAAAAGTATCTAAACTGAAATAATCTTTTGATATTTTTGAACAATTAGATACATAAATACTTTAATCTTATTATTTTTTTAAATGTTCTAGAAAGAAAAGGTATAGAGAAAAGACATACACAAAACTTCAAATTATATTTTAATAAACATTTATTTTTTTAAAAATTCTTAAACTATATTACAAAGATCAAATTACATGTTTTAACATGTATTAAAACAATTAATTACAAAAGAAGCAGGAACACAATATTGAATATATCAATAATTTAACGTATTTCTAGGCATTAATTTTCTTCCTTCTTTTCTTCCTTCTTCTCCTCCGTTTTTTCCTCTGTTTCCTTCACCGCCGGTTTACCCGTTTTCTCAATCGCAATTGTTCTTTCGGTCTGGACCTTCGGTTTGTCCTTTCTAGGAGCGATGATGTTAAGCACACCGTCGGACGATAAACTAGACGTTATTTGATCAATGTCGCATTGCTCAGGAATCATGTATCTCCTGGTGAACTGTCTCGAAATCCAACCGTGCTCGTCTTGTTTCTCTTCGTGTTTACCCTCGACAATCACGCATTTGTCAACGATCTTGACGTTGATTTCCTCTGGTTTGAATTGCTGGACATCTAGGATTACCTGGAACTTATCCTTATCCGCTTTTACCGTAGACGTGCCTCCTCCTTCGTTTTTCCGTAAAAGTTCACCCCACGGTCTGTAGTAAATCAGTGGGCTTCTCAGTCTTCGGTCTCGGCTAGGCAAGATGTATTGATCGAGGATATTTGGATTTAATAATTGCTCGGGATACAATCCTAAACCAAAGTTCTGATCGAAAAGTCGGTGCGGACGGTCCAGGTCTTCCCACCACTCAGAGAACAGCAACGGAATCAGAGACATTTTGACTTGGTCACTTGGTGTTTGATACGTTAAATAATGTGTTTAACAAGATTTCCTTGAAGGTAGTGTACGAAGCAAATTCGCTCTCAATATTCGTAGTTCAAACGTTCGCAATATACTGTTGATCTGTTTCGCAGCGCGCCCATTTATATCGGCTCTAACTCCCGTCAGATGGAGTATCTAGAATATTCTGACTTCAAGAACATTTTCGAGAAAATTCTTCACTTTGTTCATTTACGAAGATATTTTCGCTACTATATATTATTCACAGATATTTATAGCTTAAAATAACGTGTAATAATTTTAGGTTGTAAGCATAAATGTGGTAAATAAGAAATTTCTTACTTCTTACCATATAACCGCAATACACTTGGCGTATTAATAGGAACGAAATCAGTGTTGTTCATATATATGTATACGTTTTTATTTACGCATATTTATATCATTTCTAAATTATTTTACTTTACAAGCAAGTACTATTCGAATATTTTATCGTTACAATCTTTAATTACACAAAACTTTCTAAATATATGATTGAAATGTGTAAGTACTATTTTTAGAGTACTTCTATCGTAATAATCGAATTTTCACAAAATAGTTTACATAGAAGTACAAAACTAAAAATGAAATTGATTATATTTTCTAGTCAGTGTAATTTTTTAATCAATTACTTTTTTAAACTTCATTGTTATCGATATAAGTCGCAAATAACACAAGTGTCGTATACATATTGTCGATTTATTGATTATTTGATAAATTGCACGATTTCGCTATACTTATAGGAACAATTAATAACATAATTTTGTTTTTGTATTTTTTACGCAAATGCAATTTTGTGCCAGAAAACTGCTTATGCTGCTTAAATAAAGATTATTCATTGGAAATGACTATCAATAGCTCTATTAATAGTAAACTCCTGATTTTTCAAAAAGTTCTTTCTTCTAGATTTATCTAGAAATACATTCTCCTAGATTTATCTATCGCCAATCGCATCGAGTACATATATGCATTTAATGCTTTTATAATTGAATATATTCACTATTCGCGACTTCATAACGGTCCAAACTAAAAATTGCTGCGCGTAGGTGTGTCTCCAGTCACGTATCATGTTTAAATTGTGAAACGTTTGATGTAAAAAGTTTTAATAACATGAAAAAGTAATCCATAAGAAATTATTGAAATCGATTGAAATTTACAAATATTGAAAAGTACATTATCAGAATTTTGTCGTTGCTATTGAAAGTACAATATTAATTATATTAAATAAATACAAAATTAATTATAAATTTAATCCGTTCTTTTTCAATCTTGAAAGTAAAAAATATAAAACGTACATATGAATAACCTTTAACAGTCTATTACTATAATTATATTACATAGTTTGTAAATATATGTCATAATAAATCTATATTGTTGTGTTAATTGGATATTATTTTTGTATTACTTTATAAACGTTAATAATTTATAAAACGTTATTATTAATCAAGTAAAATAATTCGAAATAATTCAAATTTGAAATATGGAAATAGTGCTTGAGCAATATTAACATTTCTTCTTTTAGAAAGAAAGGGCTTTTTCCCTTGAATACGACAAAATTCTATACAAAATATAACATACACCACTAATATTTGGCATAAACTTTGCATTTCCTACGTGTGTGCAGTCTATTTTTATATGATACAAAATCAGTGCTTCTTGGTGCTTCTAAGCTGCTAATTTATATGTGTTGGCTGCCAGCCCAATACTGCATTTCTAGCTTATCACAGGTCAGTATATTCCAGATAAAAAATTCTAGACGTTTCTAATTATAAATTGAATTATTTTTAAGTAACAATTAATTAATAATAGTCGTTCAATTTACATAAAAATAATTGTTTAATTTAAGTGAGATATATTTTTAATATATATAAATATTTTAGAATTATGAAGGTAATAAATGAAATTAAAGGTTTTATGGTCAAATATTATTTATTTAATATATTATATAATTATATATATATATATATATTATTTATCATAATTATATTAAAAATGGATTTAAAAAAATTTATTCATTAAAATATATTTATAAATATTGTTAATAATAATACAATTAACATATTGTATTATAACATATTATCAGTGATTATATAATTAACATTCAATCACAAAAAAGTCAATTGAACATTTAACATTGGCCAATTTCCTATATAATTTTTTAAATAGTATTTTATATTAATAAAACATTGTATGTCTTTTTCAAAATTTATTGTTACACATTTAAAAAAGGGAAAGAGATGAATTAAAGAACTAGCGTTATTTAAATCAAAAAATATAGTTTATTTCTTAAATAAAAATGATAATACAAAAGTTTTTCACGTAACTTTCATAACATTTATAATACTTTATATTAATTATATTTCTGTTATTGATTAAAAAAAAAAAAATGGAATCGACAAGTAAAGAATGATAAAGATAATTTATGCAGCTTTAACATTGCCTTTCCTACAACGTTGATGGTACTGTTGTGACTGTTGCGATTGTTGCTGCTGCATTCGTTGTGGTGTTTGCTGTTCTCTCTGCGATTCTGACGAGTTCGTATTATCATCCTGACTGGTTAAAGCTGGTTCACCCGTATACTGTATCTTTATAACTCTTTCGTTTGCTTCAGATTGTAAAGGCTGCTTTCTAAGTGCCGAAATAGACAAGATCCCATCTGACGACAAATGTGATTCCACTTGGTCGACATCGCATTGCGACGGTACTATATATTTTCTGACAAATTGTCTGGATATCCAGCCATGTTCGTCCCTTCTTTCATCATGTTTAGCTTCAACGACAATTTTCTGATCTACCACTTTAACATTAACTTCTTCTGGTGTAAACTGCGACACATCCAACATTACTTGGAATTTGTCCTTATCAGCTTGCACAGTTGACACACCGCGTCCATGCCTTTTGTTCAAACTCTTTAAGAATGGATGATGATGATGATGTCTTCTGCCGCGTCTGTGTGGCCGATAGACATCCGCATCAAGATCATTGAGAAGATCATCTGAATCTATGGTCGTGCCAAAATGTTGATCCCAAAGGCGGTGAGGTCGGTCCAAATCTTCCCACCAGTCAGAGAATAACATCGGTATTAGCGACATTGCCTAATTATTTCAATGTCAACTCGCACTGTTAATTGATTCGGGAATGTTCTCGCACTTTTCGTATACAACTAATTCAAATGCTTCGTCTATTTGCTAATTATTAGAATATCTATTCTATGAAATTAATATTGCAATGCAATAAATATGAATTGTCGATTTATTTTGAATAACTGATTATCCGGCCGTACTGTTTTATCGTTCACATATGAATCGACTGGCGGCAACCACGCAGTTCTCTTTATACGTATTCGTTGTGCACTAGGCAAACTGGTGGGGATACTACCATCGCGCATTCAAGAAGACCCTGGAAAATACTAGAGCTGTCCTTGGACATGACCATCGTTTTCGTATCACAGATCAGTTCTGTATATAGAATAGACTTGCGCAATGTGATATAAACATAGCTTTAATGTTCTGTGCGTCCAAAAGCCGTAGTATATATATGTATATATGTATATTGATTTTTAATGTAGAGAGTTTAAGTCGTTCAAACTTGAAATCAAATTGTTTATATATGTACTTACACGTACTTACTTTGCAGAAATTGCAATGTTTTATGAAATTTTTCGAATATATGATGCAATATAATGTAATGTAATACAATTACTTTGTTATGAGTCATAAGCTTGATATGATAATGCTTTGTCATGATTTCACAATTAATCATGAGTCGCTTCAAATTTTAGAGATTTTCAGAGAGATTAAGCTAAAATTTGAGTTATTTATGTTTAAATGTACATACTAAATAAATTTTGTAAAAAGTTATATTTTAAATAAATGCACCGTTGCTACATGTATAATATTCGTTAATATAAAAATATAAAAGCATTCACTATGATACGTTTATTGTTCTATTTTACAATTACAAGAAAACATATGCAATTATTTTTATTTAGTTTACAGGATCATTTGAATAAAACTTGGTATACTAAAAATATAAAATAATGCTTATTTCTTGTAATTATTTTATTTAATTGCAATATATTCAACAATGGAGACAGAGGAATGTACAATAAATACAATACGTTCATAGTTTACAATGTTGCATTGTCAGCTAACGATAAATTATCAATTGTTATCATAGAGCCTAGCTTTTTTTTACATCTATAGTTTACAATACGTAATACAAATGTAATACAATAAGTAATACAAATGTAATTGCTACTAATTATAAAAATATAATACTATTTAGTAGGAATATGTAAATGAAAATTAATAATATTATTCAATAGGAATTCATTTCTCATTCCATAGTATACTAATATCAATATATCTAATAAGTATTATGTTATGTATTAAATATCCTTTAGTAATAATAATGTTTAAAGCTGATTAAAATTTTAAACGAAATTACAATTTTCTTCAAATAAGCACTATAAAAATAAAATCTTTCTTTACATTTTCTTCTGCTTTACTTAGATTCGACTGCACATAGACCTAAATTACGTTGAAAATTACATCTCACAATCAGTATTATCGATCGCTTGCAAGATCGAGTACATGCTTTTAAGCTAGATACAATTACTTTTATACATATGTTCAGCTTACTAATTATCAGCTTAGTAATTTAATGAAAATTCATTCGAATAACATAAATCAGAATATATTAAAAATATCACAGATAAAACAATGAAAGAAACATGTTCCTAGATATACTACATATATTAGAATGTTAATTTTCAGTACTTATATATGTAATATGATTATTACATATAAAAAAAAAAAATACTATTTGAAATAATAAATATTACTGTAAATTTATCTAATAAGATCAATGTAGTACGTATTGTACATATATATGTAGATGTATGAAAAATACGTAAATCTAAATCTAAACTTGTTCAAGGCGTTTCGCTGATATAAACATCAAATAAATATTCGCGATAGGAGCTAGTGTAGAATAAGATGGTAAAAGTCGAACTCGGTCTTAAATTTTACTCTGTCTCCTCTTCCTCCTCCTCCTCCTCCTCCTCCTCCTCTTCCTCCTCTTCCTCTTCCTCTTCTTCTTCCTTCTCTGCCTCCACTTTTTCTTCTTCTTTCTCCTTCTCTTTCTCTTTTTCCTTCGCTTCATTCTCTTCGTTTTGCATATCACATACAGACGGTTTGCCGGTGCGCTCGATGTTAATTATCCTTTCATTTCCCGAAGCAAATTTTTCTTTGCGCGGTACGATGATCGAAAGAACACCATCCGATGAAAGTTTCGAGGAAACTTGATCGATGTCACATTGTTCTGGAATTATGTATTTCCTCGTGAATCGTCTAGAGATCCAGCCGTGCTCATCCTCCTTCTCCTCGTGACTTGCTTCGACGATGACAAAACGATCTACGACTTTAACACTGATTTCGTCGGGTTTAAATTCCTGTACGTCCAAATTCACACGAAACTTGTCTTTATCAGCTACCACAATTGATGCGCCACCTTCGTCTTTACGTAGAAATTCACCCAACGGTCTGTAATACTCCATAGGAGACTTCAAGTCCGTTTTATGCGGTAGAAGATCGTACATGTGCAGGATTTTTGGGATTAGAATTTCAGGGCTGACTCCAGGATTCAGATTTTTATCTAAAGTACGATTGGTACGTTCCAGATTCTCCCACCAACTGGGACAAAATAATAATTGCTCTAGAGACATTTCGATTATTCGTGGATTTCAGACTGATTCAAATGAATCAAGTTAATTGAGGTTCCTCGGTTTTTCGCGACAGCAGATGTAGTAATGTGATCACTGCTCTGAGCACACTGCAGTATTTCTTAACGTGACCGAGGAGAAGCGCTCCAATCGAACGTGTTCGAGAAAAATTTTGCAAGCACGCGCAAAACGAAATTTCTTGAAATTTAAAGAAATTTGTAGATAATTGCATATAAATGATTCGAATTCAGTATCTCCTGAATGTTAATACTCAAGTTTAGATTATTCTATATTTACAGTAATAAATATGTTGATTTATAATAATTTTAAAATGTATTTCATTTCTCTATTATCAACAATTTTACTATTATTTCAGTGAGAAAATACATTTATGCAAAGAAAATTGAATTACTAATACCAAAATATTATTGAATATATAAAATATATAAAATAGCAATCAAGTGAATTACCATAAATGATTCTTTCTACAAAAAAAATTAGTTTCTCATCTTCTATAATTACAATCATTTCTCTCCCAAAGCAAAACAAATTGCAAAATATATTACTATTTTTATTTTTATATTTTGTATAAAATATAAAATATAAATATATTATTTATTATTATTTTTATATTTTGTATAAAATTAAACATATTCTTATCGAATTCAATTGTAATAACTCAATAATCTCAAAATTCGAAACGATTATTCAAAAATAAATCTCTAACCTTACATGTGAACTCCTAATTATTAACGAAGTTATGGTTGTTTGAAGAACGCGACGACTAAACTTTAAAGGCATTTTTCTGGAAACTATGTTTTTCGGAACGGTGTCCGTGATATCTCAAAATCTGCTTGACCAATTGACACAAAATTTTAAGTACGCATTTAGTACATGTGTGACTATAGCCCCTACCAGAATCAACCATAAAATTTTATTTTTTATACTTTTTTAGGCTTTCGAAGTTTAACAAAAACATGCAAAAATCGATAATCGAGCTTCAAAGTATCGCCAGTTTTTTAATTACAGACTTTTTTCTTATGTTTCGGTACCTGCTATAGCCAAACTCATACTAATTAAGGAACATTCACGTTTTTTTATTTCCGACAAGCAGAATGGTCGGAATTATGGACACCGTGAGACGACCTTTTTTAAAAGCGACTATGTTTGACTCTATGCACTGGCACTAGTGTTAACTTTTTTTGACTCAAAAAATTTTAAAACGTCGTTAAAATACGTACAAATAAACTTTGTTAATTTGACTGCAAAGGATATAAAGGTTCTTTGTAAAAAATTCTCTAATAAAGTTAAAAAAAACACGCACTTCACACTAGAACACCCCCTAAAAATACTAGCGCCGCGTAGCGGTGAAACGGTGGAACTAATTTATATTGTTGTCCTCGTCTCACGTTAATACCCTCCTTGTCTACCGCACAGATATGTCTGTCTTTGTCGCACGCTGTTGATCTCCTTATCTATCCCACAGATATGTCTGTCCTTGTCACACGCTAGTGCTTTCCTTGTCTAATGACGCTAGACAAGGACAGAAACAATGTGCGACAAGGACATCCTTCGATCTATTGAAAAAAAAATTCAACTTTTTACACACATATTTTTCAAGGATAAAACACACATAGAAAGAAAGCGGGGAGCCTAATTTTAAGGAGGCATATAAAAAAGTTCGCAAATTGTTCCTCTTAATGAGGTTTTTTTCGTAATTAGTGCGAATTGTCACAAAATGGTGGCGCCATCTAGCGGCAACTCGGTGGTACTAATTATTTATAAAAATACTTATTTCTGCGTTTTGCGGGTCAAATGGGGTATGAAAAGAAAGCTAAGAGTCTAATTAGGCTAATACAATCACAAAAGTTCACAATTCAGTTCGCTAAATTAGGTTTTTTCGCAAATGAAAATTTCTCTGTTTTACGGGGTAACAAACACTAGCGCCGCGTTGTGGCAGACAGGTGGAACTAAACGGTCGATAAGCATATAAAGGGAATAATTAATTTTAATTTTTCATGCTACAAATTTGCACTCCACGAGCACATATTTCAAAGATAATGCTATCAGTTACGTTCGCAAATAAATCTGAGTCTAATATTCACTATAATTTGAGCGAAATTATGCACTCACTACTCGAAATTGAAACATTCTTTATATACTTAAATTGTACTTAAACAAAACATAAAACGCAAGCTTAGAGTCTCTAAAATCGAAGACGCAACCATAAGTTCACAAATGATTCCTCTTAATTAATTTCTTCTCGTAATTTTTGAAGAAACTGTCACTTATCAATGTTTAGACGCAACTGTGGCGCCATCTATCGGTAACTCGGTGGTAAAGTAGAAAATTCTAAAAACACTAAAAAACAGAATTTTGTCCTCGTCGCACACTGTTTCTTTCCTTGTCTAGCGTCATTAGCAGGAAAGCACTAGCGTGTGACAAGGACAGGCACATATGCGCGGTAGACAAGAAGGGCGATAGCATAGGACAAGGACAGACATATCAGTGCGGTAGATAAGGAGAGTAACAGCGTGCGAGAAGGACAGACATATTCGTGCCGTAGACAAGGAGGGCGATAGCGTGATATAAAGATAGACATATTCCCGCGGTAGACAATGAGGGCGATAGCATAAGACTAGGGCATCAATTTAAATTAGTTTCGGCGTCTATCCTAGAGGTAATCCACACGGTGCATACTTAAAGCATAAACCAAAAGACAAAATAAATAAAAATAATGAAGCTAGTTTGCCTGAAATATTTTATTCCATAGAGAAATATGCTAATATTTTAACTAATACAGAATCCAAATAAGGATTATGGAAACTGCGCCATAAAAATTTTATTAAAATTTGCTTTATTAAAAAATTATGAAAAAGAAATATAATTACAATGGAATTTCTTATTAAAAGGATTTATAATAAATAATTATTAGTTTATTATTGGCAAAACATGGAAAAGGAACTAATCGTAAAATTATACGTTTATATAAATTATAATTAATGGAAGGAATTAAGTCTTATTTCTCAGGGGTGTTGTTTCCTCACAACTTTCTTCCGTAGAAATTGACTTTTTGATGTCGTCAGTCTTCACCGTCGTTGTATGAATGGCAGGTTTGCCTGCAAATTCAATTTTGAGAGTTCTCTCGTTCAATTTCTCTTCAGTTGGTTTCAACGGTGCTGTAATCGTCAATATGCCATCGAAGGAAATGTTCGCTTCTCTTCACACGTTAAGTAACAAGTATCTCTTTACAAATTGTCTTGAAATCAAATCGTGCTGCTCTCTCTTCTCTTCATGTTTTGCTTCCACCACAACGAACCCATTAATAAGTTTCACGGTAATCTCTTCAGGCTAAATGCTGCACGTTGAGCATCACCTTAAACGTGTTTTTATCTGCAGTGATAATTGACGTATCACTTTCACGACGTATAAGCCCAACCAATGGTCAATAATAAAAATTCAAAGCAGCTTTGCTTGCCAGTCCTGGATATATTCTGTCGAGCGTGGTAACACTAATTGTTCGGGATAAAGTCCCATACCAAAATTTTGATCCCAGAGTCCAAATCCGCCCACCAAGCAGAGGACAACAACGATAATAAAGACATCGCTGACTCGATCGATTAAACTCTTTGGTGATTTTTTTCTTTCAACATTTGAAGAAGTTGTGAAAATTCACGTGCACAAATGCAAATGCAGTAGAGAGAGTGTACACACAATGTCTGCAGCTGAACTGAAACTTTGCCCGCCGCAGCTGCAATTTATGTGGGCTGACTATCGTTGTAGTGATGGGATATTGTCTATGTCGTAAGTTTTCGAGAAGTTGGTGATTTAAAAAACAAAGATATCGACACGTTCTTAAATCAACAAGCTGACGTATTTAATTATTTTATCATGTTATTTTACCGTAATATTTATAAGTCAAGTGTGATGCTCCATCATGCTATTATTATCTTTGTCTATTTTTGTCTTGCGCTTTCTCTCTCTCTCAGTCTTCAGTTTCATTCACATTGCGTCAGTTTCAAACGAATTGTCTAGAACGTTCCACAACGTTTCTCAGAAAAACATATAATACATAAAATAAATGTTTTTTTTTCTTTTTAAATTCGATATTTAATCAACTATAAAATTTTCTTTTCTTACAGATTCATTACACTTATAAATTCAATTCGCAATAACAGTTATACAATATATGATGTACGATAAACATACGATAGACATTAATTATCAAAATTTTTACCAGCATTTTTATATTTTGTCAGAAATTTCATCAATGATACCGAAACTAAAATTGCATATTCATGATGTGATGATTATATAGAAACATCGTATAACGTTGTACGCGGTCAGTGTCAGTGTTACCTTCAGAGCCTAGAAAATCAATACAGTCCCGTGCTATGTTAAGTTTAAATGATATCAATTCAAAGATATCAGGTAATAAAATTTATTTACAAGCATGATAAAAAAGATTTATTACAATAACGTTAAATATTGTTGTATATTATTTAATAAAATTAAGTAATACATACTAAAATTTATTTTATTAACTCAAATGATTATAGTGATGACCACATTTTTCATATATTATATTACACATAAATTTACATATACCTTGGTTTGTTAATTAATATTTTCATTTTTAGAATAGACATGTCATATAGAGAATATAAAGCTGATGTAATAATGTTAAACTTTGACTAAAGGTTGATGCAATTTATAAAAAATTTTGAAATGGTATGAAATTAATCTAGAAATTTTTGGAGAACATTATATTATACGATTTTAAAATAAACCAGATAAAATCTACCACTTATTTCCCGCAAAAATATTTTGTACAAAAATATTTTATTTTTCGTTAGTGACTAGTATACGTTCTTACTTATGTCATTATGAAAATATTATTCAATTCATAATTTACTAGAAGGTTCCAGAGAAAAATCAAAGAACATTCCAGAATTTTCACGAAAAATTCGACTTGCGTTTCAGTTGTGTTCATCCATCTGAAGCTGCAATTGACTATATATACCATTGGATTGCCGGCATGCGCTTCAGTATACAAAGATCAAGCAAGGAGTGTACACGTATTTTCGCATTGATAACATAGTTAACTCTATTTCTACAGAAGTGCTGATAAATAAAAAAATTCAAAAATGAGAAGAGGAATGACATTAATTCCAAGATTATTCTCCCATTGGTGGGAGGCATTGGAACATCCACACCGGTTATTGGATCAGCATTTTGGCAGAGGATTACGACCGGATCAGCTTTTTTCATCAGCGTTTGAAAGACCAGCATTTAGATCATTTCCATATTTTATTAGTTTCTATCGACCATGGATTGAATGGGAACGAGATAACGAAGAATGTGGTTGGTCTATAATGAAAAATGATAAAGACAGATTTCGAGTAATTCTCGATGTACAGCAGTTCAAGCCAGAGGAAGTCAATGTAAAAGTGGTTGACAATTTCATTGTTGTAGAGGGTAAGTGTCTGTGAGATGCGTTTATTTAATATTTCAAATTCGAAAGTGTTGGAAGAAATATCGTATACTGCGCATCTTTTTTTTTATAATGCAATTAGTACGTAGTAATTGCCAACAATTCTTCGAAAATTAATTGCAATTACTCTGTTATTATTGGATTTTAAACGTTGCATACTAAGAAGTATATAAAATGTCATTTTTACAGGTAAACATGAAGACAAGACAGACGATCACGGCCTGATTTCCAGACATTTCATTAGAAAATATTTAATACCAGATCAATGTGATCCTGAAAAGGCTACAAGTACTTTGTCAGATGGTATTTTAACGATAACAGCACCATTAAAACCAGAGGCTGCAGAAAGTAAACGAGAAAAAACAATTAAAATCGAGCAAACAGGGAAGGTGATGGAAGATGACGAACCTCAAAAAATAAAGCAAAAACAGTAGAAATTTTGTTCCTATTATAGTGTGTATTCTAATGTGTATTCCATTTTATTAGTGAGCATATATATATATATATATATTTATAAAATTATCTTTTTTGTACCTTTGAGGATTGTATGATAAGTGTGTATGAATAAACATGTACATATTATAAAAGTTCAGAGATATTGTTTAACTATCTATATTCCTTTAGATAATATAATTAATTTTTCTGATCATGCCTGAAGTTATTAATCTTAATAATGAAAGATAAATTTTGTTGCGTAGTAGACATTCAATTAACGTGGCGTAAAAGTTCCATTGACATTATGCTACGTATTATATTATAGATATTATAGACATTATGTATACATATTTTTTATATTTAAAGAAACCTTAATTTATTTGTTTATTTTGAGAAAAACAAAATCCAACTAGATATAATTATTTTACAGAAAAATTTTATAAAAATTGCTTCTGTCTTTTCTTACTATTAAAATAATGTCATAATTATAAGATGAATTAATAAACATAATTTTTAGGTGATTACAAATTATGAATCAATAAACATATAATTTATCACGTAACATAATAGAAATTTTAAGATTTCATTATAAAGAAATATTGATACAATTTTACATTTAATGTAACATAGAATTTTAAGTGACATGAAAAATATTTTATAATCTTAATTTATTTGTTAAATGGATAAAGTCAAAGGAGCACCATGGAAAATCTGACGAATTATTACCAGTCATTTCTTAATGGAACATTTCTCAACTAGAAGTAAAACATTAGTTACTGAAATGATTGAGATATTTCAGACTTTACACAAAATATGGAATATGAAATACAAGAAACCAAAGGTTTTCTCAGAAAATAAAAAATAATGTTTATATATCTTAAAATTCAGGATTGAGGGATAGTGGTAGTTAGAGAGTGAAATTCACAAGATAAATATTATTATTTTACTATAAATTTATTGGAAAATAAAAAAAAATTACATACGATGTTACATAAATCGTACTGGCATATATGCATATACATTTACTTAAATATTTATGAAAATAATATATACCATGAAACGAAAATTAAGTAATTGCTTGTAATAATTATGAATATAACTTTAAGTTTTGATAACATAAATACTACAACATAATTTCATAATTGATTAATAAATACGCGAATACATTCTAAATGGCAGAAATACAATAACTGATAGAGATATCATTGGAACTTTTACTTCTTCTCTTCATTTTCTTCGGTTTGTTTTTGCTGTTGCTGCTTAGGTAACTTCGTTTGAATTGCCGGTTTACCAGTATGTTCTATCTTGATCACTCGTTCATTTCCTGCATTTTGTTGATCCTTTCTTGGTGCGCTGATAGTAAGAACACCATCCGAGGATAGTTTCGATGTCACTTGATCGAGATCACATTGTTCCGGGATCAGATATTTTCTAGTGAATTGACGAGAGACCCAACCATGTTCGTCCCGCTTTTCTTCATGTTTCGCCGTAACGACGACGAATTTGTCGACGACCTTAACGTCTATTTCGTTTGGTTCAAATTGTTGAACGTCAAGTACGACTTGAAATTTGTCTTTGTCTGCTTGAACTGTCGAGCTGCCTCTTTCATTGCGTAGCAATTCACCCCATGGTCTGTTGAGATAAGAACTTGCTTTCCGTGATGGTAGATATACTTCCACCCGGCTTGGTGTTAACAATTGATCCGGGTTGAGGCCCAGTCCGAAATTCTGATCCAAAAGACGATGCGGACGATCTAAGGTCTCCCACCAGTCAGAGAACAGCAATGGCACCAAAGACATTTTTATTTGATGAAATTATGTGAAATTCGCTTGGACACACGACCTTCTCTGCTTGGATTCTTACGAATTACTGACATCAGCGTTCCATGGCGGTCGTATTTATCTGTGAACTTGCGCAGGTCAGATGTTTCGGGAGACTTCGAGAATCGTCCAATTATATACATATGTGTGAACATTCTATACAGATGTACATCATACATAGGTCGAAAAATTTATGTATGAAAATGTATATATACAAGTTTAGAAAAGAAGAAATATGTTCTTATGTCATTCATATATTATATGTAAATTTTCTAGAATTCATAGACTATATGACTTTAATAAAATATTTTCGTCTAAATTTTATTAAAGTTATTACTTATTCTGTAAAAATTTTGTTACAGAACAACTTTTTAAATTTATTTCTTTTTGGAAATGTTATTGGAATATAAAAAACGAATAATTTTTAAATAAAACAATTTGAACTACTGTATTTAAAACTACTGTACTGTATATTATTTGTCAGAATAATATTTGATAACGCTTATAATATGTATTATTTTTGTAATGTAGCATTGTATGATAAATTAAAAAGTTTGTGTATACATAGCAAAATTAAATTTTATCTGCAATCAATATAGAAAATACGAGAAAATTCGAAACTACACAGTTCTTCGTTTGAACTGCAGTCGAATGTTCGCATGTTTTCAGCTCAGGGGGCTTTTTAAATATTTCTTATTATTTGATATATTTCTTATATTATTTGATCAAACGTTACGTATACTGAATAATTATGCTTCTATAAACATTAATTTTTCTGTTCACCTGAGAAATTTCCAGAAAATTCCATACGTTTCTCGTTCACTGTTATCCCCACTATATTTTCGATGCACAACAAATATATACGCGTGCGCAGCAGTTATTCCGATTCAATTCAAAACAAATCATCGGTGAGTACTCGTTAGCGTACAATTGTCATTGTTTAATGCGAAGTACAAGTGTGTGCAATTGTGAAAGTTCTAAGTGAAGAAACAAATATTGTCAACGAGAATATAAATATTTATTTTACTTGAAATATAGTGTATTCCACTTGATAGGTTAAAATAGAAGTGGAACAATGTCTCTGCTACCAATGCTATTCTCCAGCTGGTGGGAGGATTTGGAGAGACCTCATCTCCTTTTCGACCAACATTTTGCACTTTCACTGAATTCTGATGATCTATCAACATCATTGGTTCCCCATGATGCTGATATTTTGGTAGTAAGACCTCGTCGCCGTGGTCTTCAAAGATTTCAGCCTTATGAAAGAGCTGTGAATTGTAAAAACAATGGAGTATCTACTGTACAAGCTGATAAAAATAAATTTCAAGTTACACTGGATATTCAACAATTTGCACCGGAAGAAGTGACAGTGAAAGTTGTAGGAAACAATGTAGTGGTCGAGGGTAAACATGAAGAAAGACAGGATGAGCATGGATTCATCTCCAGGCAATTTGTACGAAAGTACATTGTGCCAGAACAGTGCGATATCGATCAATTAAAGTCAAGTTTGTCTTCTGATGGAGTTTTAATGATCACTGCACCAAGGAAGGAAACTCCACAGGCAAAAAATGAAAGAATCATTAAGATTGAAACTACAGGACAACCAGCTTTGAGAGATGATTCAAAATCAGTTGAACAGCAAAAGGAAATTCAGAAGAACACCTTACCACAGAGAGATCAAGAACAAACAGTAAAAGCTGCTTAAGAAGACAGTTTAACGCAAAGTGATTGCATTTTAACAATACTCATTCTTCTGACAGTATTTTGTGACTATTTTTTATGTAAGCTTAAAGCATCTTTGTTTTATATTAAATGATAAAGTTTTGTCAATTCCTTACTATTTACACATAATCATAATTAGAATTTATGTTTAGATAAGTGCTAAGTCAGTTTTAAAAAAATATATATCACCAAAAGATATATGTATTCATTTATGTTTGTAAAATAAATTTTTTGTTACATTCTCATCTATTATTTAAGATTTATCTGTCAAAGTGTTCTTTAATAAAAATATTGTTTTTATATAATTTTAAATTTTTTAATCTTTCCTTTTCTTGAATTTAAATCATATTCAAAGTTTAATTTATATCTAGATAATTTATAGACATACAACAAAAATATAAGATACTCATTTTATTAAAGATCTGATACAATTAATATACATCATGTATGTGATAAAAAGTATAAATTTAATATAAGTATAAAATTGTAGTTATTTAATAAAAATATATATTTGATATAAATATAAAACTAATGTTTTTTTTTCAAAAATGGACAGAAACACTAAATAAATACAACAAATAATTTCCTTAAAAATGGACAGAAATATTTAGTCTTTAAGATTACATATTATGGACGGAATCTTATTACATATAAAGTTCTTATTAATTGCATTCTTATTGAACAGCATTTTATGTCATTTTCTATGTAAAAATAATTACTTCTCATATTTAAATGGTTATTTACATTATATACAAAAATATTCTACTTAATTTTACTGTATACAAATGCAAATATACTTAATTTTTTTCAAAAAAGAACTGATAAATTTATGCTATGAGCATTTAATATTTAATAAATGTTTCATGTTGCAAACTGATGTATTGCAATACTGATAAATAATAGTAATATTGATATAGTAACATTATCTGCATTATTACATCTATGATCAAAGTAGCAGAAACACCATGTTACTTCATCATAATAGTCTCTATGAATATCTAATTGCCAAATAGAATTATTTACATAGTGTCCTAATCGAACATCTTTTGCAGCTGGTCGACAACCTTCATATCGATCAGCTGGAATATCTGTTCTGAAGTTACGTACAGAACTTAAACAATCACGTGTTATCATGGTATTGGCTGAAATACATTTAGAAATACATATTAATAAAAAAATTAGTTAATATCTAAGAATGAGCTATCCACATGAAAAAAATTTACCCCCTCTTCTTTCAATAATTTTTATACATTTATCATCATATTCTGGGCAAGTTTCTCCCCAGTACCACAGCCAATTTAAAGGAGTGCCACACCCAGGTTGATTACTATTACATCTGTAGCAGTATAAGGTTTCTCCTAGAATATAGTATACATTATGAACATAAGGTCTAAAACTGAATTAATCATACCTCTTTCATGATAACAAAAAAATTAATTATTGTTATACCTTTAGTAACAAGTATAGTCAATAATACAACAATAAGAAATATTTGTTTGTTCATTCTAATAATGTAGTTGATACGAAATTTTCAATTTAAGATGATAGTTGTTTGAATTGGAGAATTTAGTACTTCAATGTTAATGTACAATATATAATACAATAATAATAAATACTTCAATTAAAATGACGCCAACAGTAACAGTAACCTTACTGCCTTTGTACTTCGTCAACTTAATATGTATACGTTGGTATTTATGGTAAGAATCTAGTGACTTTATGTGTAGCTTAGGGAATACTATTTTCAGTATTGTTTGAATTATCAATTAATTCAATTTAAAATATTATATTAACTTAAAACATATCAAATATTAGTATTTTTTAAATAAAAATTGCTTTAATTAATATTAGTTTAACTATAATTTCTTTAATGAATTAATAGATTGGTAACAAATAAGTTACTAATATATTATACTACATGAACCGCAACATAAATTTAGTATGTAATTTATTTTTAAAAGTTTTATAATTTGTTTAACTATTTGAAACAAATTAAAATTAATAAATTCGACATATAGGACATATTTTACATTCCCAATTTCTAAAAAAATTGAAACTAGGGGAAAGATTACAGCGCCAAGGAGACGGCGAAATATGTAATTACAATTGCAATCAGTTTATAATATTCGAATGTGACGGAGTGACGTTAATTTTGGGCAAGAAGCGGTGAAAAGAAATACAATTATTATCCAGAAATTATCAGGTATAAATTTAAATCAATAGCTGTTAGATTTGCATTTGTGTTGTGAATTTTTAAGATAAAACTTGTACTTTTCTTTTTTTAACTTCAACTCATCGAAATTTGCCAGAAAAACAGAAATAATTTTTAGTTCCCTAGTAAAGTAAAATTTAATCAAATAATTATTACACATAATTTTCAACAAATTAAAGAAATAATGGTATTTTAATGGCATTTATTTTTTATTTTTTCCAAGTTATTTCGTGCGAAACGTACGATCACAGCGCCCCAACGGTGAAATACGCAATATACTTCCTACGATTCTCAAATATCGATATTTCTCACGATCGATTTTAAAGCGGGAACAATGGCGGAAGAAAGCACATCTCGTTTGTAAAGAAGAAAGTGTTATTCAGAAAAATCGTTCAGATAGAAGTATCATTCAGAAAGAGATTTTCTCAGGTAAAAATTTATATTAACAAATTTATATTAAATCAATAGGTATTAGATTTGTGTTTGTGTTTTGTATATTTAAGATAAAACGTGCATTTTTTATTTCAATTCAAGGTAAGGTTTAACCAAATAATTATTATTAACACAAATAATTATTAACATATAATTTTCAATAATTAAACAAATAATAGCATATAAATATTTAAACAGAACTATGCTAAAAGTTATTTATAATTTTATACCAAAATTTAGCTTTAATTCTAATCAGTACAAATATTGTAACCTTGTAATTCATTGTTATATACATATATATATATATATATATATATACACGTATTTTATTGTATGCTTTTACACACACACTTCTATTATAACATTTTGTACTTATTTACTGATTCTTTAACTTCATATAATGTTCTTAACAATCCTAATACTAAAAAATAATAATTGATTAAGACTGTACGTATTTAATAGTTAAAATAATAATTTTACTGCGTAATATGATACAATAATGAAATTTTTCAGATCTCAAATAAAGTAAGACGTAGAAGGCCTTGAAGCTCGAAATTCTTAGCAACATAAACACAACGCTTACTCGTGTGTGTAAGGCTCTTGATACCTATTTTTCGGTACCACAAATAAACTTTCGACTAAACGTGTGGCGACTTGTCGAAATCAACACAATGTTTATCGTCGTGCCTGTTAGTTCAAGATCACCCCATCCCTTAATATTTTCTCAATTGCGAGACGAGACGTGTCGCGGAGAGTACTGAATCATTCGGCTACTGAATTTCGTGACAACAACACGTATTATGTCACATTAGGTTCGTAACTTTCCTTAATCTATCGGTGGCGTCTCTTCGACAGCGTCGTTTCTTCGACACTCTTTTACTTCCATTTATACCTCATTAATAGTATCATTTAATTAATATGCGTGTGTTTAACGATTCATTGAGCATTAAGATAACGAAATCGAGTAAGATTTTGAAGCTTTTCGTACTGATATTTTTTTTGACAATCAGTTTCACTCTTACGGTTATCATACGCTACATTACCTCGTACGCGTTTTTAATAGAATTTGAAGTTGATTATTATTTTGCTTTTACATATTTGTCTTCATTTGACATATGTGTTGTAACTTTTGGTTTTTTTTTGTGCAGATTGTTCCTCGGTTGTAAAAATGGCATAGACGCTATGATCATTAATGAAGAATCTGATGAATTTTCATGGAAAATTGGTAATATTTTATTTATTCTAGGTAACATTTGCTATATAATTTATATATATTTGAAATACAATTCACAATACTTAATTCTGTAATTATATGGAATACAAGGATGAAAATGGAAAAGATTAAATCAATTAATACTTTATTTCGAATATAGAGATCGTGGTAAAGATATACGTTGATAATATATATTTTCATATATTCTTGTATTAGATTATTAAATTCAAAGTTTACTTTACTATACTATATTTAACTACATAATATACTTTTTTTAACACGCAATTAAACGATTCAGAACAAGATTTGTGTATGATTTTTTTAAATATATTTAGCTGTAAAATCAATTTTATTTTCAGAAAATTTTTGTGACCGCGCACAATGCGGTCAGTAGAGTTAGTGTTTGTTGCGCAATGTTCTAATATTTTTCTGAGCAAAATCTCACTAAATTAGATTATTTATTCATTTAAATTATAATTCGCGATGTTAGAGTCAGTGAGTCCGCCGATTGTTTGACTTAAACGCACGCGTTGATAGTCTTTTATTTTTCTTTTTTTATATTTTTTCCTATTCAACATTCAGTTTCGGTCAGTGTTATGTGATATTAAAGTCAGTGTTCAAGAGGATAAGGCCTCTTCAGGAGATCCAAGAATGTAAGAATCTTTCATTATCTTTTAAGAACCTAAAATTCTGCTTTGCCTTTAAATATAAATTTTAATGTTTTATGTTTTGTTACAGATTCTCTACAATCTCCAATTCCCCTTATCCTTTAAGAATCTTACGATGCTTCAAAAGTTAAGAATGTAAGTACTTTAGTATCACACTGTACTTGAATTAATTCTATTCTCTACAGTTCTTTTTTCATTGAAGTCTAATATAAAATTATAACTATAAGGAAAGCATTTCAAATTATTAGAGTCCAAATTTTTATCATTATTAAAATTTAAATTTTCGCAAATAACATTGTGTTTTTATGTTTTTCAAGAAATTGTTCACGGTGTTCGCTTCCACTATGGGATATCTGCTGATGAGAATCTTCACGAGGGTTTTCCTTGATCCACTGCAGATGATATCGTCTTTCGCGGTGAGTCGCATGCATTTTTGTTCCTCTGGTCACTCAATCATGTCGTAGGACGAAAGGTCCGAATCGGCACGGGTGACTGGTTGTATACGTAGAATTTTTGATGAGCATAGTGACCGCGGGTATTGTTTTATACCCGTGAGTAGTAACATTTCAGATTTTTTATATATTAGATCAGGATAGGGCTTCTTGCACATCGCGATTTTAACAATTAGAATATTTACCGTTATAGTAATTACTTGTAAAATCAAAATATATTCAATATAAATGGTTGCAAAGCTAAAATATGTATATGAGTATCTATATGAGTAGATAAATTAAATATTTATAAATGATTATTTTGTTTGGATATTTCATAGTAGAGAAGACGGATACCCTCCGATTTCATTGCTATGAAAGATGTAGTTATTATTTATTTATATACTGATGATATACTGGCAATTTTGTTATAATAATTAATAATTAATAATTGTTGTAATAATTAATTATTTCGAAGTTCATCTTTCCTTTTATAATAGTATTGAATGATTTAATTAATTGAATTTTATTATTATGAATTTTATAATTCAATGCAATTTGAAATATATAATAGATTAAAATTCTTTCCGTAAAAAAATGTATGAAATTTAATGTGCAAGAAGATGCTTCGCGACAGGCAGATTTTTGAATCAAAGCAACAAGTTGAAAATGTGCTTTGATGATGAAATTGTCTGAGATTATTTCCATCAATATTTACTTTAGAGTCAATTGTTTGTTTTTGATCGTTTGATTTTGATTATTCAGTTGTTAAATTTCTTATCTATTTTAATAAATTCAAGTTTTGTTCATTGTCTTTATTCTCTTGCAATTTCAATAATTCCTGAAAGAGTAAAGTCACAGTTTGAAATAAAATAATAATGTAATAATAATAATATAATAGTCCGTTAGATACAAATTACATAAACTAATCATTTTTTTAGTTCAGGATTTTCAGATTTAACCGCTTCCATGTTCATTGTCAGGATCTCACTCACGTGTCCAGGTGCTACTTGGGTGGGTGAAAGACATTGAGCACGATGACCATAGTTTGTAATTTTATAAAAAATTTCTCAGCGACTGACAATGTATTAGCGTATCGTGCACGACGTATTTTCCGCATGTGTGTGTGGTTAGGATGTGGAATTGCGTCGTTTCTATTATTTTATTTATTATAAATATTTAAAATATTGACGCACTAAGTTGAAGTATAAATTTATTATAATAATACTTATTAAATACACTATAATTATATTATTAATTATACTATCAATTATAATAATGGTTCCAAGCCAACTTGCAGAGTTTCTATATAAATTATATGTATCTTTCCTTAGTTACTAATATCTCACATATAAATATAAACGTGTTTTAATCACGTTTTACGCAATGGTCGCTAGTCATTGTCAGTCGATTTCAGGAAAATGGTACGTAAATTAGAGTGTGAAAGTTGAATGTTAAGCTCGGGTGTCGGGGGCGTCCCGGGACGTTCTCTCTAGTTTAGGTTTGCGCCCGAGTGGTATGTGTGAGAACCGTAGAGTGAATGTGTTGGTGTGCCTGTTTTGCTATTTTTTAAATATAGGGCGACTCGGTTAGGATAGGTAGCTTACTTTCTGGTGTGTCTGTGTTTAATTCTAAGTAGGTAGGGCCGGGCAGGTTGGCACAGTCTCTGGTCGCGTGCCCCCTTTTCGCGTGTCCAACCTGTTTCAGGAAATCTAATTTGAAAAATCGACAGTGAAATTGGTACAAATGGAGCATGCCACTGTTTCTGGTTTTACTGTTCGATTTTTCGAATTTAGTATCGCGGTCGCGGTCGCGGATAGGTCGCGAGTAGGTTCCGAAACGAACGTTTATGTAGGTATTGCTCGAGCACGCACATGCGAACGAACAACGATCACTATGATCGATGATCGTCCATGTGTATTGGAGTCAGCTTCCGCAGTTTATCTTTTCATTTCACCTTTATAAATTATTTTTTGGTTTGCGATTAGAAAGACTCGAGCTAAATGTAAGTTTCAGCGGGCATTGCGCTCGAAGAAAGAAGAAGCTAAAAGCCGAAGAGGCCCGGCAAACTGCCACGAAGAGGGTCACAACAAATGGCTTCTTATCTTCTGGATCATTGAAATGATTCCAGAGCATGGGAGGTCATTCTCGTTACTACTTTGTCACTATGCTCATTTAGTATTTGCAGTAGTATTTTTTTTTCTCAGTCATCGTTCGTCATCGTTTTGGGCAAATCGCGATTTTTTTTGTTAGTGTTGCGAAAGATTGATTACGGGTTGAATTAGGGTTGCGAAGAAATAATAATCGTATTTGCTTTAGAGTTGTGAATTATAATATCGCGATTGTTTCTTGCAATTTTGATTACTAATTTTCATAGTTGTCTTAGTGTTATATATATTTATCTTATTTATATGTTTCAAATTATATAGTATCATTGCTGTTAATTAATTTTAGAATATCAGAATATTTAGTTTTTTTTCACGCAGTAGCTTTTTTATATTGTTGATAATAATTTTAATTGAATTTGATTTTAGAGTTAGTGTTACGATATTGCTCCATCGCGATTACTTTCCCTGTTGCGATAATGAATGATCGCGTTTTTTGAAATAGCGTTGCGTTTATGAAATGCCCAAATTTTTCCACTGGATTCGTGGAAAGCTGTTCCTGCTCCTGGATCACCTAATACTGTACAAAGGTGGTCATTCATCAGCAGCCTCCAACATGGTTGCATTGGACGCGTCGTAATTAGTTGCGTATTTCTAAATATGAGTACATACATTAGCGTTGCGTACTTACTTTCGCGATATTTAAACATGACGAAATATTATTCGCGTTTGATTTTGAAAATTTTCTCTTTCACAATTAATGCTAGTGAATTAGTGTTACGAAATAAGAAACGCTTTGTTGCTTGGATTTATGTTGAATATAAATTTGATAATAGCCCTCCTGGTTATTGCATTGAGTAGGGAATGTTCTTTTAGTAGCTCTTCTGGCTACTATATCGCGATTTCTTTTTCAGTGGCTATTAAATTTTTTATGTAAATTATAATACTAATCTAATGTATAAATTTGTTTCAGATACATTAACTTACGGAGTAAGTGATGTTTCATCCAACTGCAAGTAATAATTATATTTAACAGATTTTACCATTTTTTTTAAATTTCTTGGATTTGTTTCAGGTCACAAATTACAGAATCGATCGAAGAAGACCTTGCGGTGGTTTGACAATACTTTAATGTGTTTGAAAAATCATGTTTCTGGCGCATTCACTACTTGATCAACTTCGTTTTGCTTGATGTAGTTCCCAAAATCGCCGTTGTTTAAATGTAGAGTGCGCTAAAATCCAGTGATTTTTTACTATATTTCTGTTTTATATTTTTAAACATTGATAATAAGGTATTGATAATTAATGTGAATATAATATAATATTCACATATTTTTTAAGTAATATTAAGTATATATATTTATGATTGAACATCACAGAGTGTATTTATTATAATTATTTGTAAAATTATATTATATTATAAATAATTATTATATATAAAAATAAATAAAAATACAAATATAAAATCTCTAGTAATAGATATTCTTTATCTCTAAATAAAGAAGGTATTTAATATCAATATTTTCGGATTTAATAAATTTATATTTTATTTAAAATTATAAATGTCCAATGTTTTGAAATACCAACAATAAGTTAGTCAATGCCATTATTATATTGAATCGATAATGTCGCATATGTCATGAAAATGGTAATGAATCAATGAGACTTTAGAGATTAGATCTATTCTATATCTTATGTTGACACAATTTATAATCCGTAGAGTAAAATTCAGTTAAAATATATTTCAAATAAGAAAGACTTAGTGAGAAAGAGATATGAAAACGTAAAAAAGATGGTATTCTACATTATGAACTGATGATAAAAGCGTAAAGAGCAATCCGATAACTGAGGACCTCTAGCTTACTAGATACATATTAAGATTTAATTTTTTACTATGCATTTTGTTTAAATTTGTTTAATTAAATAGCTTCTTTTTCGAAAAACAAGTGTTTTATAGAAAAATTCTATATACTGGATATTTCATTTTTTTGAGTTTAGCAATTTGCAATTGACGAGCTTTTAAAAACAATTCTAGTATTCACTCAGCATGTTCAATCAGATCAATTGCAATTTTTATTTTAATTATCAGGCCATTATCAATTCTTAAAAATATAAAACTTTTCTCGGAACTGTGAACTTAATTCATTTTTTGAATTCTTGCTTCTGTATATTTTTTAAAATAAATTGATATATACGTAAAAATTGATGTACACATACTGCATTAATCCATTGAGGACCAAGCAATAATTTATCAGAATGTTTTAAATGTAAGTGACAGGAAAAGTTGTAAAAACTATTAACCGCGTGCAACAATTTTCTGTTTAATCCTTTTAATACTAAATTCTAAATAATTAATCTTCGATTTAAAAAGGTGAAATTTAAAAATCGAATTCAAGTTCTACGCGATTGGAATTTTTCATTTAAGTCAAAACCATAATTCCTACCATGAGAACGATAATTATAACACAAGAGATTATGCCGTCCGTAACTCTGATATTAAAATATACAATTCAGTAGTATGAATCAATCAAAAAGAAGTGCAAATGAAAATATATTGCTCGTGTTGGGTCCTCAATGGGTTAACTATCGAATTGCTCGCGATTTCCCACGAACGTAAATAACATCTTGCGGTTACGAGACCCATGCAAATCTACGGGAATAAAGGGCGAAACTAACGAACGGTGAGGGTACGCGGTATCTCGCGGCCATTCTTGCCACTGGCAATCGGTGGCACTATATTACGATCGTGGGATATCGTCCAGAGAAGTCCTCATTGTCGCCGTGCGAGATCTCCCGGATTTTGTCCTTATCCTCGGACAACCGGCGAAAACTTTCACGATAAACTCGACGGCGATGTTCCTTCCTTAGCCGTTGGTTACCTCTCTCCTATCGCCTTTCCTTGCTGCCCTCGCCACGTACGACTGTGGCGCTGGGCTTTTCCCTTCGAATCACTGTAAAACGCGATCTCCTAATCTCGAGGAAAGTATATAGTTACATCTTCTTCTTCCCTGCATCGTTTCAAATATAGATACCGGGACACTGGCACCAGCAGTTTGGGATGGAGAAAATATGGGAGAGACCGAAGACCGCTCTCGAGATATCTCATGGATTCTGAGAGTAGCTGCCCGAGGCGTTCAACCAATTAGCTAACTCCACGAGGTACTTCGCCCTCGAAACCGCTAACGAAGAACCGCTAGCGAAGGAAGAAAATCGAGAGAGGATGGAGGGAAATCCAGATACTCCTCGCGGGGTGGATCTGCCCGCGGCTCTTTCCGCTGTTACCACTGCCCTCCCGAAGGACGTGTGCCACCCTTGCGTCGTTCTCCGCTCGCATTTACTTGCCCTCCTGTTTATTTTGGTAAGTGTCTCGCAACCAACTGGATTTTGGTTATTTTATCGTCGGGGACGTGTACGGATAACACGCAAGGTTGACGTATAGTTGTAAAGTTTCTGCTTCGACAACTAAATGCTGTTGAATTGAAATTATTAATTAACCACCATCGATTTCCGCTCGAGGTATTCTTTAACTTTAAACCGATAACCCGTTTGGGCAATTTCGAACAAATTTAACGAAATAGATATTTCGCAACTATGTTACTGTTCCGTTTGCACTTTGCCAAGTAAAGATCGTATGTATGCTCATTTGCTTGGAATATTTGCTTTTGTTTAAACGTTAGCCAAGGGAAATGTTTAGCTTCCTTAATGAGACATTTTACGTTCCATTTACTTGTTGCCGGCGCGAAACTTTTCGCACCAGGTATATTTATTTGCAGCAAAAATTTTGCTCCGAGTGTCAATGTATTTGCTTGCCGCGAAGTATAAAGCAACCACTGTTCCGCGGAAATTTGTTTCATAAACGTGGCAGGGTAAATAAGTTCAGCGAACTTGAAGTAATAAAGATCACGTGCGCGCATATACGTATATCAAATTGAACGCAGAAATTCTAAAGATCGTTTTGTCAGACAGAGGAATTTTACAATTGTTTGTGAATATTTCATTCGCGATTATTAATTTGAAATTTATCGTTCAACTATACGTATTCTGAAAATTGATAATTTATACAAAATCATCTTCGAACTTATCAAAGATATGCGTCAAACTTTGGCCCCGATTGGAATCATCTCGATTTTTTTCTTTATTTCTTCTCCTTATTCCCCCGGAAGTTCGATTCGGAGAACGTAAAGAGTAGTTGAACGAAATCGCTAAGTTTCCATCTTGGTTGCCATTTAGTGCTTTAAAAAGTGCCTGAAGCAGTGAAACCGATAGACAAGCTGGTAGAAAGAAAAAAAGAACGAGACGAATTTTATGGGAAACAAAATAAAAGGAGCTTAAGACAAGGGATATAAATGTAGAAGTTGACAATTACAAATTAATCTATCGCAATTATGAAGTAAGAATAATTAGTATCAAACTATAAAACAGTATAGACAATGCTAGATCAGTTATTTTCCTCATTGTTTCATTTTTTTTTTTTTTTTTGTAATACTTTATGATATACAAAAGGTTAGAATACATAAAAGATCGTAAAATTATATTGAATATTAAAATAGTTAAGAATGAAAGTGTTAAAAAAGTCTATTTCTTAATTCATTAGCATTCGTTCTTCTTTTAACTTTTTCGCGGCTGAATTCATTGCTATGTCAGAAATTGAAATTTCTTTTTCTTTGTTTTTTTGATAAGAGTAATTAATTTAGACCCTTTTTCGTAATTATTTGATCGATGATTTTATTCAATATTTGGCTGAAATTTCAAATAAAATGGGAAAGAAATTTTAGGAATGAAACTCAATTTTAGTTAATTATCGTATATACTTGGAATTTAAATATTACTATGGTATGTTCTAATTCCGACAGCAACGATTACCTGATTTCTGTGACATTTACCTAAGTTTCCACAATCGTGAGAGAATTAGATTCGATAGATAATTTAGTATCTTCTCTTTGCGATATAATTAAAAAAAAAAAAAAGAAAAAAGAAAGAAGAAAATGATCAGTTTATTTTTCAAAGTCGCCCTCTAAATAAAACCGGATCTTTCCTTCGAGTGTTTCGACTTCGACGTGACATCAACTCGAATGTAGGTTAGGTCTGCCGCGAATCCGACCACCTTGTCGCGGCGCGTTTATCAAATTCTTGTTTATCGAAGTCTTGAGTAAATTGGCTTGGAAGGTGGGCTCTCTGTCTCGGAGAGATTTATCGTTACCCAGCGACTTCCATGGAGTTTTCCACGCGGAGCGGCACACTCCCGACACCGAGAGAACGAGAGGCGATGCTCTCACGTCTCTCGCAACGTGACGGCATAACTTTGCATACGACCGATATGAGCCACCTACGCGTCATCCGTATGTACAAACCTTTCCAGTCGAATCTTGTGATCGAGATAAGGCGTTCGGCTTCGAGCATGAAGCACGGCTCGTTGGCATCCGCATCGCGAGATAAGCTACGACGCGAATACGAAAGAGCGTCGCGTCTCTGCAAATTTATACGGAATCGTCTTCTTCCTCCTCCTATCGCGGCAAACTTGTGTAAACGTAGCGACACGCTAGAACCGACTCGATCACGCGCTGGAACGTTTGTTCACGTCGCGAGACCCACGACTTTTTAATTTGCCTGTGTCAAGCTATATTTGTCGAATAGCTGCGAGCAGCGAGACTGATACAAATGCTGATTTCATTGAAATGAAACGAGCGACACAAGTTTCAGCTCGAGTTTCCACGGCGTTTCCTTTTCTTTTTTATTCATTCGATGAGATTTTTACTCATTCGATGAGATTTACGCGTTTCAAATGATCGAAACATTACTGCGTGTTTGCGTACGCAATATTGACAAAGGGATGAAATGTTTTCCAGCGATTCGGAGCGAACAGCCCGTTGCTATTTTTTCGTTTGCAGTGTTTTCCACGTGATATTCGGGCCGAATGAAAATTGGAACTCTACATAGCCAGTCGCTTTTTCTGTGATTCGACGAGATATTTTTACTTCTTTCGGTAATTCGTAGCAGATTGGATTAACACGCGTGTTACTTGGTTACCTTTTTCGTTTCTTAATATTTCTGAAACTCGTTGAATCGTTTTTACGAATCGTGTAACGAAGACTCTAATATGCGGCAATTGCTCGGGGAAAGTAAATTTACGTTTCCTTGTATACTCGACATGTAAATCTTGACCCCGAAACAATTTCCAACTTAAAGCAAGTTCACGAATGCAAATATCTCCGCAATTGGGAGGACGGTATTCCACGGCAGAAATCGAATTTTGTAATTTTTATCGAGTCGGAGCTACTCTAACTATCTGCCGGGGAACTCAGGACAGGAAAGTTAAACGCGGAGCGTTACGCGTGAATTTTTAATGCGCTTTTCTTCCCAAGTAACCGTATTTCGGGTATGTCGCGCATTGAAATATCCTCGATGTAAAAATGTTGTTCGCGTTGCGTTAATTGGTCATCTTGCTCTTCGAGTCTCGACGCGTAGAAATTGCGTTGAAACGGGAAAGAATCAGTACCCGTTTCATTAACCACATCGGGAAATTGACAAATTTTCGAATTGCCTTTGTCCGGTTTTAATGCGACGCGCGCTCCTGCGCAAACGGGCAATGTTAACAATATTAATCGTCGTTAAACCGTTTTGCCGTTCGATTAATCTTCAAGTAATTGACATCGAGTGCATGTAAATTTCCCGATCGCTTATAAATTCCATCGGTAACGATTCCCACGCTGGAAACGGGCCGGACGGAACAGAATTCCTAGGTCGCCCGAATATTATTCCCTCTCTCGCGCGTTAATTTACGCATATCGATGTGCCGATGCAATTTTTCGCCCGGTCTCCCCTCCCCTTCCCCCCCTCTCTCTCTACGCCTGTATTTTCTTTTTTTACTTTCTTTTTTTGTTTCAACTTCCGCTCGTTTATGATCACGGAATTTCTCGTAGATTTAAAAAATCCACCGTTACGTTGCCGAACGTTTCGTTTCCCGTGTACAAAACGCTCGTAGTTCCGCGCCTATCGATACACGTACACGCCCATCTCCTCTCATCCCCTTACGTGCGCGCGCGCGCGCGCTCGCGCTTCCCCGCGCGCGGATAGCGGAGAGATGCGGCTCACGCTGTCGTTTATTTCGTTCCGCGTACGTACGCTAGGTTTCCAGCGTATAAAAAAAAGCCCTTTAGCATGGGCGCAGTTGAATTTGGTTTCAGCCAGTGTACTACGCACGCGACAGGGGCATGGGACAAGGGACAAGGGACAGAGAGAGAGAGAGAGAGAGAGAGAGAGAGAGAGAGAGAGAGAGAGTTGAAACGCGCGCGCCTGTTGGAATATCGGCATTGAACGCGATGTTCATGCCTCCCTCGGACTTCGTACTTCTCGATAGCACTTTTCCACGCATCGTTTCGAGATAGAATTTCGATTTGCTACACGTACGTGTACGTTGTATAGCCGTAAAAAAGAATGTGCGAATTGGACCACTGGACCAATACCGCGTTTCCTGTTCTATTCTGTGTCATCTGCTCCTCTTCCTTCATCCCTCCGCCGCCTTTATCGAAATGACGCATTGTTGTCCCAGTTTTTCAGTTGCTTAATTTTTGCCGAATTGTTGGAACAGTGTTGCCCGATTCTTTCTCGATTTCAGTTGGCTCTAGGATCGAAAGATTGTTAGTTTGTCACTCTGGAGTTGCTGTTCATTCTGTCCTTTGTTTCCCTTGCTTTATTCTCTGTAACTTTTACCAAATTACACCTTGTCGTCTCGGCTTTTTAATTGGCTAATTGAATCGGTGGTGTTTGATTCTTTCTTGAGTTTCGTTGGATTGAAAAGTTAATTTGTTGATGCGAGTCTGTCGTTGACCGTGACTTAAACAAGGATGGTAAAGTTATACTCGATGTTTGACTCGTTCAAAATGATGTAATTGGAAAAGTGTCTACGCTTGGATATAATTGTGCGAGGTGTAATAGTAGATTGTGAAATTAAAGTAAAATGAGTAGATCGGGCATTTGCGGAAAATTTCGATATTTAATCATTTGCAGAACGCACATAATGTTTAAAATTATATAAAATATCCGACGTGAGCTACGTATTGAGATAGTCGGCAAAACAGATTTCTATTTTTTTCTTCTATATATTTTTAATATATCGTTCATTGTGAAATACGAATTTACGTAAATGTTCTCAATGTGTGCACTTCGTTAAAGTTCCAAGAAAAATTATCAATAAAGTAATCAGTGAAGTTTCTTGAGAGCGTGCTATTCTACTGATTCAATGTTTCGCCAAAAGGAACATTGAACTACAGACGCGGTACTGCTTTTTTTTTTTCAATATCACAACGAATTCTTCGCCAACAGTGTCGGAAATCGGAAGTGGAGGAAATTTTCAACGAATTCCTGTCGAGAATTCAATTGGTACACGTTGAAAACAAATCCGCGTGTGTTAGTAGTCGGGCAAACTTTCACTTTGTTTCCTGTATTAGCTAGATTAATTGTAATTCGAATTCGATGTCGGAATGCGCGTAATCCTTTTGGGGCGCATAATGCGCGCTGGTACCACGATTCAGAATTGTAAATTAGCGATTCCCAGGTAATTGTCGTGTTTCCTCGCGAGCTTCTTTTTTTCTGTCGAAAAGTACGACAGGAGAAAATGCAATTGCATCGGGATATTCGTGGCAGCGGTGTATTGGTGCTAATACAATCATCGCAAGGTGTAGAGAAAATTGATGTGTTTTTATTGTAATACATTTCGCAACGCCCATGATTTTTCAACAATCTTCCTTTTGCGTTCAATTGTCATATTAATGGAAACGAACCTCGCAGCTTTTTTGACTGTGTTTAATGTTTATCATTAATATAAATTTCGTACGTAAAGCGTATCGAAAGTAAATTCGAGGTGTTCGTTAACGTCCAACATACATTCCCTTTTTCTGTTTTTGCTTTGTCGTTTAATTGATACTCGAGCGCGCGATAAGTGCTTATTTCAATTTCGCAATTTACATTAGAGGAAGAGAAAAAAACTACTCTGCTTCTGTGTTACTTGCCATGTTATCCAATTTCTGTACGAAAAAAGTAAATTTAAATAAAAAATTTTCCTCGTTTTTGCAACGACGATAAATCGTCATTCTGCAACGCGTTTAAAAACCTGCTTGAAATTCGATATGATACAATTTGTATACGCAGGAACGATATATTCTCCATTGGTTCATTCATCTCGAACGTTACTTATCGTTTCCACTCTCCACCATGTCACGGAAATCACGAACACGGTTGTTAATTGTAAAGCTTGTTATTAGCGGTGCATCGTCGAGTCGGAACATCGACGCTTTAAAAGGATTATCGAGCAGCATCTACACGCCCGAAGCGGCGGTATAATGAATTTTACAAATAGAATTTTAATCGCGCATCGTCCGTATGTACGATAAATTGCCAGGTCCGGGCCAATGTGTTCCGTGATATTAAGCGGTTTTCATCCAGAAACGAATGGTCGTTGCTACGCGTGTGTTGGCATTATCGCGTCGTTCACGTGAATGGACACGACACGTGCGAATTCGCTCGTATTCGCGATTAATTTTGTCGATGCACCTATCATTCATCGTTCACCGAGATTACGATTTTTCAAGATCCCCCTGTTGTCTCGCGTTCGCTAGTTAATCGGTTATTTTGATGCACGCGGCGCCAATATTCGCGTGAATATTTTTGTCAATAGATAATCAAGCTTGCCGGGTAGCCGTTATACATATTCTGAGTTAGCGTTTAATTAATCATACCGTGATAATGTTTAATTAATCATACCGCACCGTGGTATCGTGCTCGCTTTGAATGCAAAGTTTCACAAAACCGAAAAATATTACATCCTTCAATTTATATGACACGTCGGCCCTTTCTCCTTGAAATTAAACTATCTATGGTTGTTTTTAGGAAACTTTCGCGTCGTCACGTAAATTTTGAAATTAACGTCAACGAGAATGCTAAGTATTTCAATGTACAAAATTTGGAAGTTTACATTTTGAAACTCACGTATGCACTATTCAAAGTCGATAATTGAAGAAAGACGTGAATATTTTTATTCGCTGGAATAAAATGTAAAGGGAGTGCACGAAAATTTCCTACGATTGGCAAATGTAAATATTCGCAAGGAAAGACAGTGTGTCAACTCCATTAATTATCGAAAGACAGGAAAATCTAGAAAATTTATTAGAATTTCTTGTTTTTATTATCTTGTTATTTTTTTTTTTTTTACATTACTACCTTGTCGCAACTTCACGGTTCTGTGAGTTCTTATGGTCGACTGATGATTATACCGACTAATGATGTGCTGAAGTGGTGCCTCCCGCGACACTCGACGTGACAGTCGTTCGCACTTGAACAGTCTCCGCGAATCTGTCGTTTCTCCTTATGTTTATTAAAACATTAATGAATGAAGATTATTTCACCGGCCGTATAATTGAGTCGGTCGAGTGGCAGAATCAGTAGGGGGATAACAGGAATTATTAAAACCCCGTTCGTACGTGTAGCCTGCCGTGTTACCTCTTGTCGTTACACGTCTTCATTTCGTTCGTTTAATTGCGTTATATAATTGAATATCAAAATACTACGTCGAGTTCACAGTTCGTTGTTTTTCTTCTCATTCCGATGAATTCTCGCGTCTTTAGAAACATGTCGTTATAGGTTTCTGAGAGTCTGTTGACACTAGAGACAGTAGGAGGATTTTAAGCATCCTTTACCGAATTTACGTAGAAAATTAATTGCAGAATTTTAAATTCTAAATTCTAAACTCATTACTAAATGTATTACCAAGTTAAACGAATGAAATGTTTTTCGTATCGTAATGGAGTTGAAAAGACATGAGCTAATAAGTCGATGAAATTCTGTAAAGTGCAATAATATCAAAGTTACGTTTCTTTTACTCGAGCCATTGTGAATTCTCATCATGCTCTCAAAAATCAAGCTTTCGAAATGAAATTTAAGAAATTAAATATGAAGCATTTTTATGAAAGAGATACGAGACGTTTAATGCAAAAGTATAATGTAAATTGAGAAAGTTAAGTTTTGAATAACGAAGGATGAAATTAAAGTTCTGTTAAATGTAATAATATCAGAGAACGCGAGCCACTGTTACACATCTATACTTCTACAGAAAATAGAATAAAGTCCAAGTTTTCAAATCGAAAAATTGTCTTATAGAACTTTTAGAAACGTCCAATCGTTCACATTTTGCCGGAACAGTGTGCACGCGAAATATGTATCAAAATGATCTCATTGACGCGATCTCGTTTCCTCAATCTCGACGACGTTCGTCATACAACGGAGGTTAAAAATCTACTTCGACGGCGATACATTCGAAAATTATATTCACGCGGGCGCGGTATAACCTTTATGAACGACTCGTTATAAACAACTCTGGGAGAAACGCGAGCTAACGCGTCAATTACCATTTCCGTTCGTTCGTTTAATACAATCTGTCACATGCGAATAAAACAATTCACAACTATCAAACGCACTCTGCCAACTTAAGTGTGTGTATTTGAAGTGAGTGCGTCAGCCCCTTCATATTCGACCCGCAGACCCCCTAAAATACATCGGCGAAAATTTGATTTTCAAGTGATGCTCGTCCCGGCGAGGATTGCACCGGTGCGGTACATCGGTCAGCACGCATTTCTCGATGTGTGTACCTCTGTGTGCGTGCGTGTAAAACGGACAATTGTCAGAAATACGTTCACGCGTGCAGTTGAAATGATATGGAAATTAGCCGTAGGCTCTGCGTTGTGAAACATCAGCTCGTTCTTTCCTTTCTGCCAAAGGTATTCTTTTTTTTTTGGCCCTTTCGTCGCGTTCAGTTACGTCAACATCGCTGGGACACCGATTTTCTGTGAAAGAAAAATCAAACAAAAGATATTTTTATCAATCGTTTAACCAGGGATGACGAGTTGGAAAAAATTTCTCCAGCGTACAAAAAACTAGTTAAATTGTCACGCACAGAAGACATTGGGAATTTACCGATTTTCCAACGACGAGTTAATTCGTCGTCAAGCGCTAGAATAATCAGAGCCGAACTCCCGAAAAAAAAGGGGCCGAGTTGATCGAATTATTCGTTCGTACTTGTAACTTATTCTGACGGATTGGCGCGGAGCCGGACGAGGAGGAGGGTAAAAATGAATCGAGAGAAAAGATAGATTGATAGGCGGTGGGCAAGGGAAACGGGACAGCGCAGGGGTCGGGCGCAAGGAGAAGTTAAGCGAGATATATTGAAGGTGAAACTCGCGCGAAAGAACGGCAAGTATTTCAGCGAATTTTTCTTTGTGATTAAGTCATTTTATCGAGTGATGATGGTGGGATATTAATCGCGGTTATTAGTCACATCGACATTCTCTGCTGGGGGTGAACGATGAAAAATCGATCGGGCTGTTAATAGTTACCCTTGTATTCGCGAATCTTATTAACGACGATGACAAAAGGAAAGCTTGCCCGTTCGGTGAAAAATTTTCAACTGTGTAATCTTACTCCCTGTCGAAGCAATTAACTTTTTTAGTATTGAACAACGATGTATCATTGAGGGAAATATCGAACGATGTCATCGTTGTGCACGTGAATCATCATGGTCTTCATTTCGTAATGTGTTCCTTTCTTGACTTTGCAGTTACCATTTGATATACTAGCGCGGTCAAAGTAATCAATTCGCAATTTCTCGCAGAAATTTTATAAATTTGTAACACGATCCACTCTAAAGAATTTGAACGATCTTTTCAAATCTATAAAATCTATAAATAAAAGCTTGTAGATATTTTTTTATCTATTGTATTTTTTTACCTTTATTATATTTTTCGTTCCATTTTTGCGTTGCAGTTGTATTGAATTGCATTTTATTGTATTTTTATTGCATCGTATACATTTTTCCTGTATTACAGATTTTAAACCCTCTGATATAAAATTTTGCACTTCCCGATTGCACTTCAATATTTCTCTGCTAAACTAAATTTCCATCATTGATCTCTCAAACTCTGCCAAGCTACGTCAGTTTATTTCGGCACTTTCCGCTCAGAATAACTTTATAGTCTTCGGTACTAAAAAAATTGTCAGTATCGGATCGATTATTAATACCTCGCCAATTTGCTTTGAAAATATTATTTTTATAGTCACTGTGTCTCTTCTTCTTCTTTTTTTCTTTTTTTTTTTTTTTTTTTTTTTTTTGACATTTTTCCTTCCTCCTCAATAAAATCGTTTCCCTCGTTGTCTCTGTTCCGTGGAAATGTCGATGCATTACCTTAACCGCGAATTCCTCCATAAAATTCTCGCAGCTCCCATTTTATCCCCCTTCCAGCCGTACGCGTATGCAAATGAACGTCGATATATGTACGATGACCTCGGCGAGATTGCAGGATGAGAGAATTGCGGAGCTTCTGGATTGGGGGGTGAATCTGTGATACGTTGGAACGGTTGCACTGCCGGTGCAAACCGCAATTCACTAATTGTTTTTCAATTCGCAACAATCGATGGTTCGTGGGCAGTCGCGGTTACTAGTTTCGTCGCTCGTGTTGGGAATCAAATTTTTCTCTCGATCGATCGGACACCGTGCTAATAAAAACTTATGATTCGATTATGTTACGATGGATCTTTGTCCAAAGATTGTTTCAAGTTCTGGATCTATTTAAACTTGTCGCGAATTACACGTATAATCAGAGATAGCTGAACTTGGTTGCATTGATTCAGCGAAATACTGGACTCGCGAGTATAAGAAATATTTTTAAAAAATTGTGAAATAAGTTTGATTTAAGAGGAACTAAATACGAGTAATGCAAAGTTGTCACGTGAATTTATTTAAAGATCATTTTAAGCATCAGATAGAAACGTGCCGTGAATTCAAGTAATTGGAGGAAGTTAAACTGAAATTAATCCTGCGAAATATTATAATCACGAAGATCGCGAAAGATTTCAGTTCTTGCGTTTGATCGAAAACTTTTTGCCAGGGATGTATATCCATGTTCATATATATCAAGATTTTTATTCTTGGTTCATCATTATTTTACAAACTTGTTTCGTATGGTATCCACATTCACGAGAATCATGCATGAGAATCTAATTATAAATATTGCACGATAGCAGAAGTGGTGGCATTAATTAATCAACGAAATTCAGAAGTGTATCCGACTTTCAACTTTATTTGCGTATCGAAAGTAATCAGGGTGATTAATTATTTGCCAGTACTTCATGAATCCTCCAAGTTTTCAATCTTGTTTCAATATAAATATTCTACAGAAATACTCGACTTGGTCTCTTAATTTTAACGAACTCCTGATACAATTATCCAATGAATCCCGCCGTGTTGCCACGAGCAGCTTCGTGATATAATAATGCATTTAATCGACGTTAAAATTTCGAATTCCGTTCGGCGAAATGAAATGATCGCGCAAGAATCTCCGTTGGCTTCCGCGTTCTGTCAAATCGCTAACAAATCGGACATAATTTCCACATGGGCCGGCGTGTTAATTAGAAAGGGCATTTCCGAGCGTTCGCGGTGACCCCCTCCCATGAATACTGCTGAACGGTTAAATTATCCTTCGTCAGTTAGCCACATCCGGACATGACCGGGCAACAATGGCTAATTTATAACATAATGCTATTCGGTATACGAATAGTTGCCGGGCTATTTATTCGCATTAACCGTCATTTCCGTTTCCATCTTGCGCTTTCGAAATATTTATCGCATCTCGTTATGATAAAGCGCAAATTCCTCCGGGCAACTTTATGTGTCATTCTCCTTTGTCAGATCTGCACGGACAATTTGAAATACGTTGTCTTTCGAATTGATCTCTCTTTAGATCGAGATTTAATTAAAAATTAAATTCGTGTTGAAGTTAGATAATCATGTTTCAATATGATTTTTGTTAAAAAAAAAAGAAAAAATGTCACGAAGCATGTGTGCGTCATTGGTTCTACGAAATCATTTTTTAATCTTAAGTAATGGATAAATTTTCATTCGAGCACTCGTACGAGGATTAACAAAGTAAACTAATATCATTGGTTATGTTAACATCAACATGTTCGTCCTCGTATATTTCTTTTTCGCGAATTTAATTTCCTATCAGATATTCGTATCGAATTAATCGGTATTTCTGTGTGTGGTATTCTGGAAAGGTAGTATTTTTATCTCTAACCTCACGTAATCGGTTACTCGATGTCAAAATGGAACAAGAAAATTCAATTGTCACAGCATTATCCTCGCGGAGACTTTTTCGTAGGTTCTATAATTGTTCTGCGACGAATTAACGTTTATCGAAGCGAGGTCGTTGATGTATGTAGGTCGAGAGAAAACGATGAAAATAAACGACGATAGGGCCGCGAAATCTGTCTTGCTTTTCGGGGCGAGCTGTAATCCCGTCGATTTCGTACAATGCTGTAACGTTTTCCACCAGAGTGTAAACTCGGCTGGAGATATTCGGGCGGGCTTTCTCATCAAAATTCCACCTCGTGTCCATCGTAATCGCATTTTCAACGCTTCTACGAATCGACTGAATGTACCGGTGTACACGATGACTTTAACTTGAATCGATCGAAACGTGTATCTCTGTTCTGTCTCTCTCTCTCTCTCTCTCTCTCTTTCTCTCTCTCTCTCTCTCTCGGTGTTTGCCGTTTCGCGATCCGTCACTGATGAAACGAGCCAACGAATGAGCAAATTCGCGTGTGAGGTTAATTACAAGATTTCTTTCAGTGTTTAAACTGAAATGGTAGGACACTGGGATTTAAATAACCCGGTCGTGTGTTTCAATTTTCATTTGGTTATTTTCGAGATCAGAATGACAGTCTTAATTCGAAGAAAAACTAATTTCCGCAGCGGAATTTTGCTTGTCAGAATGTCGCCTGGTCAGAGATAAATAAAGAACCGTCATAGTCTTTGAGTTTTTTTCGTAACTATTTTTGTAAAAATTGTGATTTGACATTGTACGTTATTCCATGCATTATCGTATACCGCAAAAAGCGAATAAAATTGTTTTTAAAGACAGAACCTTTCATTTAATATTCGCTACAAGATTTCATGAGTTGATTTTCTGTTTTAAATTAAAACATCCATTCTGGTACGTGAATAAACGATTTTGCGTAGCAGTGATATTTTATTCTCGGTCGACTAAGAAAATAACGATAATTTGATCATTCGATCATTATTTATAACCATACCAAAATATATCTATGTTATGGAGAAACATCCATATTTCATGGGATCTTGTAAAAAACTTCAAGAATGAAAGACGCGTTAGAAGAAAGTCAGTAATAAATCGCGTAGTTAGAATGATACATAGCGCAGTCATGGAATAGCCGTGATTCTGAAGCACGATGCACAACCGACAGAATGCTGTTTAGTTTGGATTTAAATGTTAGAAAGATCATTAACGTAACGTACTGTTAATACACAGTACGAATATGTAACTGCTAATAAACGAACTTGTAACGCGTTAATGCATCCCGCAGAGCATCACGCTGCCTTAATGGAATAATATTCGGACTCATTTTCATTATTCGCCATTCGAATATCTATTCAACGTACTTTTTCCGTTTTGTTTCCTCCGAAGAACGTGCATTTTTCAAATTAGTCTTTGTTAGCGTGGCACATTTGCAACGTTCGGTCGCTTGAAGTCTGTTTAATTTCTCTGTTGAGAAAATAGGAGCATCGACCGACTTATTCTTCAACTTGTTTTGTATTATCTCAAATTGCGGTTTCTATATTTGAAGAAGAAGAGCGCGTGTTAGTTCTGTGAAATTTAAATTCTGCTATTAAATTTAAATTCTCCAATTTAAAAATTGAAAATAACTTGTTTTTAGCCATACGAATCTACTTGTTTTTATCAAAACCTTCCAGTGCAGTTTATTTATAATAGTAATTATGTTATATTATATAATAACGTTACAAATTATAATATCATATAATGATCGTAATAATGAATAAAAATGATATTAATGATTAAATTTCTTCGTCGATTGACAACTTTAACAACAGAAAGATATTCGCATGATACGCGAGTAGCTTTCAATGAAAACTTGGTTCACACTGATCGACTTTTGATACACCTTCCGTGTATAATATTTCGCTGATGTAATAAATTACGGCACCTAGTGTCTAACTAAGAAAAGCAAGTCACATTTCAGGGCAAAGGGTTAAAATGAAATCGCGGCGGGAGAATTGGGAATTATAACCGCGATTCTTGTTTCCGTCACGTTCGTATGCTTTCGCCTTTGCTCCCTCTTTCCTTTGATGCATCATGAATTGGAAATTGCATTAGAATATCCTACACATACATATGAGTGCATTAAGGGAACAGGTGGCGATATGGATTCTCTTAGCATATTTCAATAATCGCGACCGGTTTGATTTAGTTGGCGATCGTGGGCCACCGTATGCTGATCAGCCCTGTAATGATTCCGGGTAAAGTAGGAAACCGTAAGATAACAGAGAGAGAGAGAGAGAGAGAGAGAGAGAGAAGTAATCAATTCCTTTCGATCGATCGTTTCGCTCGTAATTACTTTCTACGCTCAGAGATTTCCCGGATTCCTTCCCTTTAACGTAAACTGCGTAATTAATCTTATCTTCTCTCTGGCGACTTATTTACACCCTGTTCTCCGTCGGATAAATTTGTATTCACTTAATTCGCTATATCTTGTTACGCTGATTGCCAACTGCTGTTTAAGCATAGCTAATTATAAAGAGAGAGAGAGAGAGAGAGAGAGAGAGAGAGAGAGAGAGAAAGAGAAGTTAATGAAAAATCTTTAGCGAAATAAAAATATTTAGAGACATATATATCGGTGGACAAAAGTTTGGATGCACGTTTGGTGCGTGAAATACAAAGATCTTCTAATATTCTAATATTAATAATGATTTTCTTATTTAGATTACTTATTTATTATTTCTTACTTATTTTAGTCGCAAGTAAACATTGTCGTCGCTATGTATAATATTATAGCTATAAAACGTATAGTGTACGGCAAATATAAAACTACTAGTGCTGTGAACAATTACAAGTTTTAAGAAATTTCTATACATTAAAATTTCATGAATAGAAAGATAAGAATAAGAGTCATTTTCCGATTTCTCATTGTAGAAAGACTACTCAGTATCAAAATCTACTTGTTTCAATTAGTTGTGAGTAAAGGCTCACTCATTATAAAAAGAAACAGATATAAATATATGTACGCATGTATTTGTATAAAGTATTTTACAAAATATTTAGAAAAAATTCTTAACGAAAATCACGTGGACATCCCTATTGATCGCATCAATTATTCACTCCACTATAAGTATGAAATACAAATGACAGTGAAAGTGTTTCCAAACTTTTGACCGGTACTATACGTGTGTAACATATTCACGTTGAGATTCAGATTCACATTCGCAGTAAAACGAAACATTTCCTCCTCGATCATTAGTGTAATAGGGCCATCTATTACGTAGCTTGACAGAATTCACCGGAACCAGTACGTAACGACTGATTAGTACGTCAAACTTTTGCTTTATCACGATTCGATCGACGAGACTTCTTCAACATTCGTCCGGTTTCTCCCCTTGGGGGAGGGAGGGGGGGCGAACTCCCGCGGAACGACTCCGATTATAAGAGAGACAGGCCCTAACTCTCAATCATCTTTGAAAGTCGCGTGTAATCCGAGGCCGGTGTAAAAGCACGACGGAGATTGGCTGTACAAGCCGTTCTAATGAGATAAGTTCGCTCGTCGTGCCTTACTTTTAATATCCTTTGCTCTCATCCGGCGCCGGTCGCGCAAGAAATTCCACGGATCACTCGCGATTGGTTTGTTAGCTGTCTGCGTGGAATGTTTAACGAGGGTGCAGCAAGACCTTCGTACCCACGGATTCAATATTCGCGGTTGTAGCTTTATTCATTCGCGGTTGACCGTGATTCGCGAAAGATTTATTCCCGCAAATTGATTTATTGTGGAGAAGCGGTGAATTTTAGAAAATAACGTCTGCATTTTTGTTTAATTTTTCTCTAGAAAAAAGTTGTTTCCAATTCAATCTTCGTTTTAATCGATCAAAGTTCAGTTTTCCTACATTTTCGATTGTTTTCAGAATATTACAAGTGAAAGCATTTTTTTTTTTTAACATACATTTTCTTTAAAACACATTCTTGCGATAATAATGTTCCCAATTAGTGCGTGTGATAGACTAAAATAGCTTGTGCTCGAAACTTCTGAACGACTGATTTGCTGATAGTTCTGTCGATCGGGAGATCGTCGATCGAAAATAAGCCTTGTGTTTTAACGAGCGCCACAGTTGACGAAAAACGGTGGCTACTTACAGCGAAATATTTTTCCGAAGTGGGCGGCAGGCTGTGTAGCGCCATGTGTCGCGAAATATCAGCTTAAAAGCATGCTTTTATTTTTTGATAAATTGCATCGTTAATCGGCTCTAGCCGAGGTTAACTCCAAGCCGCCGGAGGGTTGAAATCTGCTTCGCAGTTTTCCCATCGCTACCAATTTTTTTTTTCTTCCGTTTCTCTCTGTGTGTGTATGTGTGTGCGTGTGCGTGTATTTTCGTAAATGGGAATTTCGAGCGGCTTCGGCTTTTCGCCTCGCTATCATGCCTCCCGCAGTTTTTCCGCATTAAAGGACTAACGTATCGATGATACAGCTGGTTATAATCGAGCGGATTTTAAGCTGACCCTCTTTCTTTTTTGTTTTAATTATACGTGGTCTAATACAAAGAGAACGAGACTCTGCCTTCTTTACTAATTCTTTTTATTTATTCTTGCATGTCAAGCGGATTTTTTGTTAAACCTTTGGTATATTAAATGGGATCCAAAGAAATAACGATGAAAAATAGTCAATATTTTAAATTGTCACAACCTCATAAAAAATCATATAATAATAATATAATTTGGTCTCATTTTAAAAAGTAAAGATTCTACTTTGACTGTTCTCAGTTCATTTTCTTAAAGATGTTTTTGCGTCACGTAGCGGGTGGAAAAGCATGTTTGTTTTAAAAAATTCTAAAAATTTAAACGTCTCTAAAAACGTCGGGAAAAAATTTTTTCATAACTAGATCCAGTGTTCTTCAAGATTGAAATTTTCTCTTTACAACGATACCTTTAAAATTTACGGCTTTCTTTTACCATTTTATTCAGGATCCAAATTTTAATAAAATACTGAAATACATAAAATATTGAAATACATAGAAATTTTGTCTTGATAAAGTATATAAAAATAAGACCACTTAATTATGAGTGAGGCGATCGAGTTGAGTACCAACATTGTCGCAACAATTAGAAAATCATCTATCGTTTAGCTTTCTTCTTCCATTCTCGGTTTTTGAGTTATAAGATCCGTCTCATTTTCTTTTTTGCATCTGATCTTGTTTTTGAGACATTAATGAAAAACAAATAGCTCTGGATTTAGATAATCGTATGGGTATATATCGATATGGTGGTGCCTTCTATTACACATCGTATAATTGTCGGATCAAATCACCGTTATCGACAGTCAATGTAATAACAATGAGGTTTAAAAGCGAGGTGGCGTCAGATTTTGTCCGACATTGCTGCATTGATACAGTGAATAATTGAATTCGAAGCCAATTTGCTTGATACGGTCAGAAAAAAAAAGTTCTCTTTTATTTCGAGTTCCGACAGTTATACTTGTCCATCACTTTTTCGTTAACACACAATGTCTCGCGGAAGTATCCACTATCAGTATATTCCTCGACATGACAACTAGGAGTATGTTATGTATGTTGCACTTGCATGCATTTTGAAATTTCAGAAGTACCGTAATGATACTCAACTATCGTGATGATATTGGTGAAATTTTAAGCGATTTTGAAAATACATACAACAAAAGTTGCAAAATATGACGATAAATTGCACGTTTGCAAAAATTTTTGAATAGTCAATTTATTCATTATATGAGTTGATGAGTCAACATTCAGTATTGTGGATTTTTATGCTATTTATGGGAAATTTGAAGATGAGAAGATGCATGTAATAGAAATATATAAAGTGTTTGAAGTAGAATATTTAGTAGAAGAAAAAAATTTAGATATTATATTTTTGGAAAAATTAAAAAAATACATAAAAATCTGTAGTTTATTTATTTTATATTTAAAACGACTATTTATGTTATCTACGAACTTTATTAAATATATATTTGCAGCAAATAACTTGTAATTTCCATTTTTAAACTAGGTTTAAATTCATGATAGTCGCGTGTCATTGATGCTAACGAAATTTCAAAAGGTTTTATATAATATGCATAATATATATTTAAAAATCTATAATAAATGTACAAATATTTTTCCGAACCATTGTATATGTTTCATTGTTTTTGTACGTTTAGGCGCTATAAAAAAAAAAAGAAGGAGAAAATAACGATTGAGTTTGACGAACAAATCGGCGAGGTTAGCAATCAAATTTTCGAAAATAGCATCATTATAGAACCGAGCGGTGAAAACGTAATTTGCAGCTTGTAAATTGAAGAGAATGACAACGTAATTAAAATCAGCTCGCTGATCGAAACCTTTCTCACGTAGGATTTCGTTAATGGTTGCACGTTCTGGCTGCTCACAGTAATACCTATTAACGCGTTGCTACGTAATTATCGTTACAACACTCTAATAAATTTCGTTGATCTGATACGTATCGCTCTAACCTGATTTTCCTATGGATTGGTAAACGCAATAAATAATCAGTCGGGTGCCCTTTGCTCCCGGGTGTAATTCATCAAAATTAGAAAAAATGTACGTAAATAGCTGAAACGTTAATTATAGCATTACCGACGATTAATTAGTTTAATTTTCTTGAATGACATCGTACGCGTATGTCGAAAATATAATCGTTTAATTCCTTATGTTCAGAGTTAAATTGCTCAAGATATTTTTAGTAAAATTTTGGTCTCGTTAGATGATTTTTGACGTATTTTGTAAATATAGCGTAAAGAAAAAGAAATTTTTTAATAATTTAAAGTATGGTAGAAATTTCACGAATCCTTTCATACTTTTTTCTATAAAAATTATATTATTAGAATAGAATATATGCTAGTCAATAGATCTTCTAGTTTTGACAATATAATATTAAATAAATAAAGGTTGATATATCATACTACGTTTAAAGTTTCTCGTGCCGTCTTCCAGCAATTCACAAATGTTCATTTTATATGTTTCGTGGAGTGTTTGTTATAAAAAATTTTTGGCATATTGAAGCGATACAAGTTACTGGTCAATAATGTTCAATTTATCAAAGACGTCTTAACACGTTCCCAATCATAAAAATATTAACCTAACTGATATCATTGGATATTGGGATTTATTAAAATTTGAGTTTTACATTGTTTAACTTTGGAACCTTAATTTGATTCAATTTTATCATTAATCTTTACTTCTACAAAATGGGATTAAACACCTTAAATTTTTATAATAAAATATAAATTACTATAGTTATCTGTGACGCATCAATATCACTCGACGGTTAATATGAAATAAAATTCCTTGCGAATTCGTTATTACTTGCTCCATGAGATCGTGCCTCTTGATATTTAATCGATTTTTTTTAGCAAGCGCTTGAAACATAGTCGAAAATATTTGAAAATGATTCTGTAGCTGGCAGCTAGTGTTCAGCCTTCACTCGCACGGCAATCATCACCTCCTCTTTGATATAAAATTTTCAATGAGGCGAATCATTGTTGTGCGTACTTGAAATTGTTTCGCAAAAACCTCTGTCCCGGTTTGGGATCGAAAATCGTTCGAGTATAGCAGACTGAAAAATTTTCGAGTGCTCTTGTTTTGTAATAATTTTTACGGTAGTAATGACGCCGTTAAATACTGTTGAAATGATTGTGTCGAGTTGCTTACTTTCAATATCTTTTGATAATTTGAACTTAATAAGTTCTGCAATAACTCCCTTTAATTAGTATATTGTTCATTAATTACTAAACTAAATTATAATTGATTAGTATTAACTCATTAAGCACCAGGCAGTAATTTATGATAATTTTATAAATTCCTCAATCTTTTCGTATAATTTGTGACGTAAAATTTCGGCTACAAAGTTTCAAGAAAATAATAGAGATACTTTATAAAGGAAATTCTTTATCAATATCATGTAGAATCACCATTAGCAATATAGTTTAAATTCTTATTGAAATCAAGTCATACGAATCATGTCCTGAATCATGTTTATACTATTTTTTAGAAATTCTTCTAGCACTTCTATCTGTCACTAGTTATTTAACTTCTATTCCATGCTAGATAGCAATTTATGCAACTTTAACGGCTCCTAATTCGAACTGCGCAATATACTCATAGATAAATTCATAGATTTTTATACATTTTTAAATTTCGACGAGCATAGTTAAAGAAATGTAACTTGATTAGAAATTTTAGTCTTACTTACACTTTAATATTTCCATCTCTATGGAGAATCGATAGAAAAATATACAGACTTTGCTAAAGAAAGAAAAAGCACCGGGAGAACGAGAGAAATGAACGGACTATTTTTTTTTTCGCAACGCGTATAAATCTAAACTCGCACTAGCATTAAAAAAAACTGTTATTTAATCGACTCGCAGGATTGAAAGGAGTAACATCGCGTATTGGAGCGCGACTATTTGGGACGAAAGCGCGAAGTCCTGTTAGGCTATCTTCCGAAATTGGTATCGATAGCACCGGTTTTAGCTTTGAAGCTTCCGCTTTCACGGTGTTGGGAAAATTCTACGCGGATTACGTATTACGCGCGAGCCGAGCTAGGCTCTCGGCCTAAAAGAAACCCAGATCCAAAGCAAATGAGAACCCATGGTTCCCTTCTTCTCTCTCTCTCTCTCTCTCTCTCTTTCTCTTTTTTCATCTTTCACTTTGTTCCCTCATTCCTCTCTTTTTGGTTAATATTCAATGTACGATCGGAAACACGCACGCACAGCCGTGCACGCGCTTCATTTCCTTGCTGGGAAATTACGTTTCGAAAATCCATTTTCAATCCTTCATACGTCCGCCGCGCCGCCTCTTTCTAACGCGCGCGTACACGCTCGTTCTCGCGCGCACGAGTTGCAAGCTAGCGTGGCACACGCCGCCACGAATATCTATGCTCTTACGCGCGGATACGTGCGCTGCCTCGCGATGAATTACCCCGGTCTATTGTTCCTTTCTTCTCCGCGATCCGATAAGAGACGGACCTGCTTCCAGCATGCCGGATAGTGCATCTCGTCTGTTTTTCTTTTTTCACAGGATTAAATGTAAAAGCAATGCTCGTGATTTTAGAGTTTCTATTAGGTTGGTGAACACGAAACGTCGTATTTCCTGGCGAAACTTTTCTTTCAGTTCTTTCTTTACAATATCGCGTGTTTCATCCATCAAGTACTAAGCGGTAATTTGTCATAAACATCTCAATTTTGTTAACGATGTTTCTGAGAATTATAGAAGGAATCCTTTGGTCAATGTTAAAAAGATTACAAATCGGATGAAAAAAATTGCAAATGAAATGTTTCATTAATGGATTAATTAATACAATTTCGTTCTTGTTTTCTGACGATCAACTAGTAGACGTTGTCTTGGATTTATAAGAATCATCAATTCCAGAATTCAAAAATTCCTTGAATTATTATGGAAATACAACAGTGTCTTCAATTCATTGCAAATAATAAATTTTGATGACCAACAAAAAGATTTTGATGCCTTATAAGTTTGACGTTGAACATATAATAAATTTATAATAAATCTTAATAAAATTGTTGACTGACTGTAAGATAAAATTCAATAGGTGGTATTGATTCGTCAAATTCAAATAAACGACATTTAATACCTAGTAGTATACCTAGACACCAACTTAGTATAAAGATAGAAGGCAAGCATCTTCTCGAAACTGGGTATTTCTTTTCGCAAAGACGAAACATAAAAGCAATGATAGAGTGTTAAGCTCGTGGCTTTAGAAGGAACGCGAGTTGCTTTGCAGCCCAAGGTGCAAACTAAAAATCATCCGACGTATATCACGGAAAAAGAAAAATTGAAAAAACCAGTCAGATTATAAAGCTGTAAATCTGTCCCGGTGGCAATGGAATGCCGCGTTTAGAATAAAATGCACGTTGCCGCCGCCCGCGGTGAAGTAGCTCCCAAGCTGTACGTACAGCTTTTTCGAGTCGGTATTTTTTCGCGCGAGCAAGAAAAGCCATTCCCCGAACGTAACGGAAGAAGAATCCTCTCTCCGTACAAGTATCCCGCTATACATGAACGCGTTCAATTGAATCCTCGCGAAGGCGCACGCCTCATTTCGCGTCTCGAGATTATGGCGAGCGAACCGTGGAATATAGTTGGTCGGTGAGAGGCGAATGACCGAGACATTCTTGTTATTTTAGTGGCGGAGCAAGTATAGGTACTACAGCACGCTTGGCCTAGGTAGAGGAGGCCCTTTCGTCCAAAGTTTGAGGCCACTTCAGCCGGTCGACTCACAAATTGGACTCGCAGTTTGGTTAAAGTATAATTGGCATTCGTTTCTGATAACGAAGCACCGCCGTCGCCGCCGTGACCGACGTGGTGTTCCATGTAGGTGCAGAAATTCGGCCTTTCGTCTTCCCACCTAGGAACACGTCGTTAGACCGCCGCGAGAGTTTGTATTTTATGGAAGTGAAAAAACGGTCGAATGGTAGAACGAGGTTGAATGAATATTTGTATGAATTGCATCGGTGTCTATACGACTGACCATTTATTAATTTGTTCCAAATTTAATATTTATTATTTTCTGTCAACATTAATCAATCGCATATTGACGTCGTAAATATCTGATCGTTAATGTGCCAAGCGAGTGTAAATTGTCCGCGCATTTTCGCGATGCACTTTGCTCTTAAAAAGCAGATTTTTCTATCAGACACCGGATTTCGCGGAGTAGCCGTGTCGGATATCTCGTGTGTCCTGCCTCACATTTGTATGTATCTCAGAGGGCTCGATATGTTCTCTACAAAAGCGGGCGAAAGGTAGTATCCTTTTGAGAATTCACAGAGTGTATGGAAGTCAGAGATGGTACTATAGCAGAGAGAAATAGACGGAAACGCGATTGTGTGGCATACAGTTCTCTTCACTTTGGTACTTTCTACACACACCAGCGGCTTTAGAATAAACTGACATCTGCCAATTTTCCGTTCGCTTATTCATAAAAATTAAATTGCTCCTCGTGTTTCATTGCATGATATTCTTACGACGAAATTACGTTTCTGTGTTGCATGTTTTTCTGGTTGGCAACGTGCTTCGTGAACATTTTTTTATTTTCTTGAATCCTCTCGTAGCGAATGTTGGATCGATTTGGATTTATGTTATCAAAAATGAACTTGTCGATGAAATATTCTTGCTTTTTTACTAGTATTATTGCTTAGTCGTTCAAGAATATGTAATTTTCATTGACTTTCGTTAGAATCCACGTAGCACGAGTTTCGTAAATTCTATGAATGTTGCAAGCATGTTTAGAACATTTATTACGTTCATCTCTGTTTTATTGTTCCAAAGAGGTGGAAGATTGGAGAGTAATGTTTGACCGTTTATACAGCATACACCAGGCGAATACAGTGCAATTTGAAAGTTACATATCCATACGTCTGCATTTTGAAAATTTTACTCTGTATACTTTTCGCCTCCCTGTTTTATCTCACCATTTGTAGAGACATCAAACGATGTTAATTTCCAAATTCAAGCGGATAGCCTTTTTTTCTTTTGACCAAACGAAATCCTGGTTATACGTAGATGGGAAACGAAAAAGCATGTGACGCACGTATTAACTTCCCCCACGAGTTAGCTCGTCAGCCGTGAAAGATATTAACTATTCGGTGGCAAAGTGATCGACGATAGTTAGAGAGAAATGAAAAGCAGATTATCGAGTATCTGTTAACCGAGAGAGAAAGAGAGAAAGAGAGATAGAGAGAGAGAGAGAGTCTGTACGTACGTACGTGTAACGTTGGAAAGTTGCGGCGCGTCGTTACAAAAGTTGGAGAAAAGCGGCAGATTCGCGGAAGCGGAGAGAAGGAAAGGCCGAGGGTATACCGAGGCATGTTCGAGGCATGTTGCTGTCGGGAGTCATCTCGATGGGGATCGGGGGCCCTGCGCCTGACTGTTTCATATTTAAAGTATATTTTCGTCGATGGTACATTTATTGACGTGGCCGAGGATACGCCTGCTGGTACGTGCTGTGACAATATATCCCCGGTACCGAGGAAGGAAGCATCATTTCCGGTGACTTCTCCGATGAAGAAACCTGCCAGTCAGAGCCAGCCCGAGCCCAGCCCCCACGGTCTGCTTCGGCTTACGGCTTACTTACGGCTTGCTTCATGCCTCTCTACACCTGGTTGGATGTGTATAGGCATCGAATACCGACAGACCGCTTCCCTCTTCCTTTTTCCTCCTTCTTGAAATCTTCTGCCCGTTTTCTATGAAAGTTCCGACCTGATCGATCGTGCCACTTCTTCCTCTTCTTCCTCCTTCTTCCGCTTCTTCTTCCTTATCATCTCCGTCTTCCCTTGCCCCATCTTCTCGTTCACTTACTGCTCTCTTCTCTCCTGCTTCCCTCTTTTCTCACTTCTCGTGGATCCCTTCTCTACTACCCCCGCTAGAAAGGAGGACCCTGTCCCTTCCTTCGCTCGCCTTCTCTTTCAATCGCGGGCCGAGTAACATTCGAGTGACGTTACGCCGCCACCGGCCCGCGGATTTGGGTTACGATTCAATTACAAGACCTGGTGAAAGCCAGTTGGCATCCAAGCCGACAGTATTCTTAAATACATACAGCGGTCTGTACCACCGTTTCCTCAACCTCTTGCGCTGAAATGACGTGCTACGCACGTCGAGAATTTTTCGTCCCCAAATTGCAATATTTTCTCAGTTTGTAGTATATTTTAAAATAAATAATAAATTTATTACTTCTCAATAATTTCCGTCCAGTGATATCATACCGACGAGCTCAAAAGGAAAGCGACGAATTATTGTATACGGTTCAGTCACTCGTTATGGTCCGCGCAAACCAGTTGCCAGCGCAAGGGGTTAAATTCCGTGGAAGCTCGTCATGCCTGCCAGGTTCGAAAGTTTCTCGCAGGAATCGATTCGAGCTCTGATTATCCGAATCTTCTGTATCGTCAATTGCAATTGTATAATAACTCGTTACGATAACGTTTCCACATTCCCATTCTAAATACGTATTACACCGCTGTTACGTCTGATCGTAGTCCAGTGTCCGTTGTATCGCGTTATGCGAGCTCTGTCTCGTTACGCGGTCACATTAAAAGCCAGCCGATTATTATATCGCGAACGTTCGGGCAATCACTCCCCCGTGTGGCTGGTCGCGAGATTCGTGATTTTGAGCAAACATTTGCCGTCGAGCTACACGCGAACGTACACAATCGCACGCTCGTTCGTACGCGTGTACACGTAGACGTGCGGTGCGGGGCGAGAGCCCGGAGAGAAGCTTTGCGCGGCAAGAGTTCGGCCGCGCAATCCGCAGCCGGAATACTAACTCACCTAATACAATCAATTATTTTCCGCGGAACATTCTCTCCTTCTGTTTTACTTCCAGGCAACGGCGGTGGCATTGCCGACCCTCCTTCGTCCCTTTTCAACCTCGGCTGCGACCTCGTTCCTGCCACCCTAATTCTCGAATCTCTTTTACGTGTGTGGACACCGACGTGCACACACGTACGTACGTACATGCATCCAGAGGTCGCCACGTACGTTGTCCGTGAATACCACGCTTATAGATATGTACTCATCCTTGCAACGAGCATTATACCGAGAGTTGGCGAATATATATATATATAGTGACACGTACGAGTTCACGATGGAAATTACGCTCGGCGTTGGTGAACGTCCATACGGACTCGCACGGACATTGTGTTCGGCTGTTACTGTGTGCGCGTGCACGTGCAATCCACGTACATTATGAGGCCGACACTTGTAACGGACCGTTTGGGATGGGGGATTGGCCAAGTCGTGGCATTTAATGAATTTTCTTTCGAAAACCGGCAGTTTCCCGCGAAGGCGTCGAACAGTTTCAATGAGATCGCGCGGTTGAATCGATTGCAAAACGGATGGCACGTGTGAGTGGTCGCCGCAGGAACGAAGTGGAATAGGAACGTCCGCAGTCGGACGTACACACTGTACGGTACGTGTCGAAGTCCGAGTGGCGCTTTCCTCTATGCGTCGCAGAATGAAATTAATTGTTAGTTACTGTGATTTTCTTGTGCATTTGTAAGAAAATGTAAACGGTACAGAAATGCACAGAGTGCGGATAAATGTATGAAGTATCCAAAGTGTAACAATGATCATACACGTGGACGGATTTTTATGATAGTTACAATTGGGATTTTTATGACTAATTTGAACAGAATCTTATTTTTATTAAGTATTTACTAGGCATTACGACAAACTAAAGAGAAAACTAAAGAAATAGAAACATAACACTAGAGAAATTTGACTTAATTTAAGCAGAAATTTATTATTCTTCTACCGAAAGTTTCAAGATCATAGTCATATAATTACAGTTATTTCATGACTAATTGAAAATAATTCCTGTCCCAAGTGCAAAAAGTCATGGAAATTTTTCGATACATCGGTCGAATCGACGGGACGAGAATAAACTCGTATTTTCGAATTTTGACAAAAAGGAAGCAGTATTTTCGCATACGAAGGCAGAGAAACCCGTATTTTCGAATTTCGACCCTGCCACACCGATATCGTTGTTATTTTTTTGCGGAAGCGTGCCGCGAACATCAAGCATCTCGAACAGGCGGTCGGAACGATAAATCAAAAAGTTTCTCCGCGGATTTAAGAAGCTCGCGGGCGCGGCTGGCGGCCAGCCCACCCCCTGATATATCGTGCATAATTACTTTCGTCTGCTTGATCTTTCGGATACATCGTCGGACTCGTTGCAGCTGTTACTTCTTCTTATACTCGCTGAACGCTTCAAGTTCCAACGTTATAGCCGGCTCGAGAGCTTCTACGCGAAGGCTGGATGAAACAGCGCCGGCATGATTTCTAGGAATGCATTATAGAGGGAAAAAAAGAGAGAATCTAGATTCTAGATTCTAAGATTTTAAATTCTTTTCTAGAGATGTAGATCTAGAATCTAGAAACCAGCTTAGATAAACTTTCAACCTAATTGCTGTGCAGTCGGTGTCGTATAAGTGTTAGTGTAATTAGCTAGTGCTGAGGCATTTACTTACTTATTTAAATTTCATTAATTTTATATCGAGTAAGAGCGACAGTTCGAACACATTTCTAAATTCCCGAAATTTCTGCGTTCGTTACACTGGCTTCGCCTAACAGCGGGCGTCAAAAATTAACAGTTTCGCCGGTCAGAAGCTAACGGTGATTTCTTGGAAAACGTAGCATCGCGGCTCGATTGCATGGAGGAAATCAAAGGCAGCCAAGGGACAGAGAGTTCAGGGGGAGGGAGAGAGAGAGAGAGAGAGAGAGAGAGCGAGAAGTACGAATACGAGTTGAAATCAAAGAAGGAAACGGAGGAATCGGAGGGAGACGGAATACAAATAGAAAAAGTTCAAAAAGTGGAACGGTCCCAAGGACCTCCAGATTGGTCGGGAATCAATTAAGCCGGCTGTGGCGTAATCAGTGTATTGGTGGTTGCATTCGCGTGTGGCCAAAAGTAACTCGCCAGGTTAGGCTGGTACGTACGTGTGTACGGTACATAGATATATATTTACTCGGAAGATTCACGCCCCAATCAACGGTAGGATGTCTGGTATTTACGAGCCGTGCCATGACTCTGCTCGTTTTTCTACCGGAAGATACACACATACCCGTGCGTTCGTTTCTTTCCCTTTCCTTTGTCTCACCCACGGCCGTTTTGGCCGTAATCCACCGCCGCACCAGCTATTTCCGGGCACCGGGTGGCGTCGTTGCGAATCACCTGTCGATCGTACGTTTCGAGCAGAGCGCGATCGCTCCTGTGATTTTCGGCTAGTTGGAAATCGCTGTGGCTAGACTCGACGAATTAGAAAGATTGTTACTGATGTTGCTATTCAATAATAGCATTTTGTATTACAGAATGGTCTGTTTAAGATTAAGATTCTCCGATTTGAAACTTGCGTGAAGAAAGATAAGAGAGAGATCGAAATATATATGCGCGATATATAATTAATAATAAATAAATAATCAAAATAGAAAACAATGTATCTTTCTGTATCTTGTAACTTTAATCAATTCTGGCAATCATATAATATTATTGACCGTGATTGACTTGTTAGAAATCGTCTCAACACTCCGTACCGTTCAATTTTTCGACCGTATGCAAATACGACGGAAACAGTTGGAACGAGGCTCGAAACGGAATCCCAAGTATCGAGAATATTTAACCGTGCAGAGCGATCGATCCATCTCTCGCGAGACGCATTAATTTCACAACGTAACGACGCAACGCGGCGCACAATCTTGCGAGAGACCTCGAGTTCTTCGTCGCCACCGACCGAATCCACCCCGCTATTTCTTCCTTTCCACCCCCTCTGTACCGTTTTCTCTCGCCACCGAGAGCTTATACATCGTTCATCCAACGTCTGTTTTCGTCTGGCAGCGTGATCTCGGCCGTCGTGCGTCTTCGTCGAGCGTGTGGACGTGCAGGGTCAGCCGGCGCGCAACTTTCCTGCGATCTTGATTTCATCAACGTGTCTCCTTTTATTGTTGCCAGTTTACCCCGAGCTTAAATGTTTTGTCAGTTTGTCGGCGGTACGGCTAGCCGGCAGACGGGACAATAGCTTTGCCCACAGCTCGGGCCAATCAAGCAGCTATGAAAGATCACGTTCAACCCCCAACCCCCGTAACTATCTGTGCAACCTTCGAGTTCACCGGCAGCCATCCCTTTACTCCAATCCAGGGCTTCGTGCGGCAGGATAGGAGGAAGCCTGTTAGCCTGGAACCTAGGGGTTCGTAACTGTTACTGGGTTGCCTATATATCGGCAAACCAGGCCGGCTTGTATCAGACCAGGTTTTCACCGACGTGGAACTATCCTTCGACTGCATCGGCGCTCCGTCAGCACCTCTTTCGACCAATCTATCCGGGGCTCTATCTGGCCGCGTTAAAATCATAACCGGGGCTTGTTTGAGTTACCGAACGGCAGCGTATTCTTTTCTTCGATTCGTCTCTCTCCTTCGCGCCCGATCGCCTCGCGGAAACTTCGTTCGCGCCAATACTTTGATTTTAAGCTCCTCGATGGATATCGGACTGTGGCGTTATTCTTTCCAGAGGAAAGCGTGTTCTATATGTTGTTTCGTATCGTCGGATTTATCTCCGAGATTCGCTGCTTAAAATCGAGTTGACTTTGAGAAAGATTTCGTTGTCAGACGTTGTCGACGTGGTGTGATGTTTAGATGTTTAGTAGACGATGTGTTGCAGGGGAAATATTGGTAATTTTATGATTGGTGCTTCTACGTTTTGCAGGCAATGCACAGTGCGCGTGAGGAAATGTTTCATCAATGTCGTCCTTTGTTTTTCTTCGTTATATTTATAAAAATATGAATTCACATAAAAATTATTACTTCTGCAATTTTATATTTTTATAAATACGTGTCACAACAGATATCTTACCTCGGATATTTCATTAAGAAACATGTATGTGCCGGGAAAGTAGGAAACACCCCGTACATCTCCTTTCCAGCATTTGCATAGCAAATCTCAAACATTTCCTTTCACAAGTAAGCAAGTACCAAGTAAACATCTGCGTTTCCACAGTTTCGAAACTTCAACGGAGTTGATGCTCGATCATGTTTGCCGCGAATCTACTTTTCCAAATATTTAATATTCGAAAATCGGCACTTACGAAGTGAGGAGGCACCAGAAAATTCTTCAACTGAAATTCCTCGCGAATCTTTTTTTTTTTAAATACAAAAGAAGAAACAAGAGAAAACGACCAGAATATTTGATCAAAATGGGATTATCAATATCATCTGTGTAGATTATTTTAGCGCACGCTAGTTGCAAAGTCCGTCAGATGTAAAGTAAAAAAGAAGGAGTACTTCAAGTATTTGAAGTTCACGAAAGCTTCTTTGTCGTAACGTTGGTCTTCATTTTATTTCGTTGCAATGAATACTGAAATGAAACGTGTAGCATAGTTTCTGATTGTTCCGTTTCAGTGGAATGAGGAGTTGTATCACACCGGAGACTGCACAGGAGACTTATTGAATATAGTCTAACTTTAAACCGAGTTATTTCGAAATAGAGGAAATATACCCTTAGTTGAGGTTTTCATTCAGCTGATGTTTCCAAACATTTCATTTGTTATTCCAATTTAATTTATCTCTTATTTGTCAGTGTCAAATATACAATTCTTTTATTCAAAACTGCGTGTAATCTATTCTGAAGCATAGATGTTTAATTTCACATCGCGATCATACACATTTTATAAGAAAGATTTGTCAAATTGACGCAAAGGATGGACGATAATTAATATCCAAAAATCGACACTTACGACTCAATTTCGAAGAAACAAAATAATATGACCAGAAAGTCTCTTAGCTTCGTTTTTTTCTTTGGAATACTTAACAACGTTCGCCAAGCAAGAGGAGACAATGTAAAATCACGTGAAAATTGGGCGTACCGAAAATTCAAATGAATTTCCAATCACTTATTCCCGATTGGGTATCGATTTGTAGGAATCGGTCTGAAAGTACCGAGCGAATCTTTCAATTTATCAGCCGGAATCGCGTTTTAAAGGTTGTCGTTTAATTCCATAACTCAATCCGTCTCGCCATCTCGGACAATTAAATATTCCCGGGAATCTCCTCTTCCCCTTCGCGCTCCGTTTCCTTAAATCGATGAAGCGAATTATCGCCGCTCGGGACTCGCAGATTCCGCGAGAAAGGGAGCTTCTTGCTTTCCAAGCGGCGCGTCGCTTCATTTATACGCAGCGTATCGTTCACGTCTGCCTGGAATATTTGCCGGATAAGTTATTTTTTTTTTTTGCTGATAATCAGGCAACGCGGCGAAGAAAAAAGACAAAAAAACAGAAAAAAAAAAACATGGAAAAACGCGGAGAACGGGGACACCATGGCGGTACTCCCGCGACGCTCGATATTTCGGGTAAACACTGGGTCACTTTTGCATTCAGAACGACCGCGGCGAAGAGTAATTCCACGATTTTTACGGCCCTCTCTCGTTTGGCCGCGCGCGGATTTCGTCGATTCGGCAAACTCGTCTTTTCGTCTTTCAAAAATTCGCCGGACTCGGAACATTCGTGACTTTACTCGATGATACCGGGCCACCGAAGATTTCACCAGCTCAGCTTTCCTTCCTAGGCCACGTAATTCCACCGTGCTTTTGGTCCGCTGTTAAAGCAACATCGCTGAATCAAATATTATCCATTTTTCTCTCTATCGGAGCTTCGGTTTCCTTGACTTTCCTCTATTTTTTTTCCTTTTCTCTTTTGATTTCGCGGAAGTACGCGAATGTCTCGTTGATCCAAGCGTTGACTTTTTTCCCTTGCAGTTTCGTTGAAACGTGTTTGCCTTGTTTGGTGCAACGCATCGAGGTGGAGTAAAGATAGCTTCTCGTTAGTTAAGTTGTCAGCTAATTACTCAAGGAGTTGAGAAGTTCGTTTTTAGGTAGGGGTCTTCATTAATGATGACAGACTTTTTTTTTTGTTCTCGTGCGACTCGAGATTGAGAAGTTGCGTGTTAATAAATTTTGATCGATCTACATTGGAGATGTTACGAATTTTCAAGAGAGTGATATATTACTTTATTTTTATTGCCTAAATTTTCGCAGTACATATCATTATAACGTTGAGTACGTATAAATTGATAAATTACAGCATATATATATATATATATATATATATATATATATAATATATATTATCCTATCACAGTTGTAATTAATTTTTAAGTTCGTGAAAATATCTCATTAAAAGACACTCGCCATTTCTTCGTAATCTGTTCTACATCGTGTTTCATCAGTCGTAATTACAAAATCGATAATGCCATCAAATATTCACTACACGATATAAATTATTCCCTCTAAAATGATTTTTCCTCAAAACAAAATTAAGGTGAAAATTAATCTTTTTCTATGTAAAAAAATACTAGTATAAATAAATAGAAATGTCTATTAAAATAATAAAATGATAAAATTATCAAGTCACGCGACTGTGGATTATTATCTGCTTAGAGAAAACTTGTTTAAACAAAGTTGTTTAGCATACAAAATTACATCCCTATAAATGTGAATTTGGATAAAAATCTGATCATAAATTCTTTGTAACGATCAGACTTCGGATTTTCATGCAGTTTCATATTTTTATAAACAGATTTGAAGAAATGAAACACGTTGTAGTTATAATTATAACAAGGGCTCTATTTTGGATATTTTCATATTACATAATACATATTCTTTCATATTATGCTCTCGTAAACGCATAAAAATCCGCAGCTTGATAACGACAGTTCTAACAGTTCTTACATAAATCATGTTTCTTGCACACGCAACCGCCGTGACGAAAATCGTGAAACGTGTGCTCGCGGATAGGAGAAAGCGTTAACAGCGACGAGACCCGGAGAAAATTTGCAAGCACATCGCATGCAGCCTACGGTCCCCGCGAAGATACGTATGCGAAGCTATATTTTGTAGATTCAGGATGTAAACCGTACGCGTGAAAATGAGTTTCATCGTATGCAACTGAGATGCGAGAGAGGGTGTAGACACATGGCCGGGATTCGATATGAACGCGAAGAAAAAGTGCCGCGTAGACGAGGTATTCGAGAAGGATAGGAACCAAGATGGAAGATGCAGCGAGCCATGAAGGGTGGCGAGAGAAGGGGGCGGCGGATCGGGTAGTTTGGTATTCCGGTGACTACCTGGGCTGCATTGCATCACGTATGGCGAACCGTCGGCTATAACGTAGGCCGTAAGTTTACACGTTGGATATGTTGAGGCGGTTGAACGCCGCGCTGGTTAGACACTTTCATTAAGATGTTTTGACGATAGGCTATTTCGCAATTTCCCTAATGTATGCGCGATTTCTAGGCGCGAATGATTGATCGACTCTTAGTGCTTAGAGGCAACTTTTACAATATGCCGTGATAGAGGGACTGGTTCTTGGAAATGATTCTTTTGATTTCTCCAACTCTTTCTTGCTCTGGACGGGGCTATCAAAATTGAAAGATGGAAGATCTAGCTTTTTTTAAAAATTTATTTTTTAATATTTTAACGAGATATTCGTAATATTGTATTTCACGCTTTACCTTCACGGTATGGCAAAATTCGATTTTATTGTTTCTTAGACAGTGACGAAGATAAGGGACTATAAGTATTAATGATCTAAGTATTATATTCTTTATTATTCTTTATTATCATTTACATTTATTCATTGCTCCTTATTACCACTTATTCTTTTACATCACTTTTACACACATCATTGTAGTGGAAACTACATCCACTAAAAGTGCCTCTTTTTTCAACTATATTAATAAGGCCAATTCATGATTGTTTCTCAGATATTGTAACGGTCTGTCGTGCGTCTATCGATTATAATTCCTCTTTCTCCTTTTCTATCGTATATATGTATATACATTGAATAGACATTTTTATAAGCGGCAATGTAACCTTTTATTTTCTTCTTAATTTATTTCACGTTAGATATCGTTGCATGCCAACGATCGGTACAAAAATGTCAAAATTCGTCGTGCGTGAAACAGTCGGATAGAAGAATAAGCGAATTGACGAAATTTAAAGAAACGCGACAGCGAAAATCGAATAAGCATCCGCGTAGGAATAATAAATTCGCAGACGGCGACGTGTTACGCAGAGAGCCAAAAAAAAAAAAAAAAAAGGGGGAATCTCGAAACACTTTGTATGGAGTATCCACCTTTAATATTGGGATGCGACAGGTTAGTCGACGGTTGCGAGAGCGAACCAGAGCAACGTCGAAGGTGCGAACAGAGGGGTAGCTGGCGGCGGTTGGGGAAGGGATGAAACGGGGTGGTTCAGCAGGGCGGGGTGTTAGTTTCCTGGTCGGATATTAGCTGTCACGCGGCTCACTGGACAGGACACCAGACATATATACAGAAAGTGGAATCGGTGTAAAGGTAGTGCCAGTGCACCTAAGCACGGCGGACGCTCGACATTGGAAGCTTGCCACATTTATGTATAGAAAAGTCCGATCGTACCAGCAGACGTTACGGAAACCGGATCGGCCGTGGCAACGAATGAATTCCTAGATTCCAGCGAGTCTATCGTTCGTCGTTTTCTCTCCTTTTCGGCGTTTCATTCTTTCGTTCGTTGCACGAGCCGAAACCAGGCCTTCGCTCGTTGGGAAAACGTTCGATTGACCGATTCACGATTACGGTCCCCCAGCTCCGTATCGGACCGGCTTCCGGTTAGAAGGATATAACTCGCCCCCGATAAGAACGAACCGTGACACAGATAAGGAGTCTCCGTTTCGACCAACATGCTGATCGCTGAGCTAAACGGGAAATATCCGACGTCGACAGACGACTGTTGTTTCTTTTCCAAAGTAATCGCTGTCGCAGATAGACCGCGGTACATTTATATTTTTAGAAAATAAGGAGCTGCTTCGACAATATAATGTTTTATTTTGATCGAGCTGTTGTTTCATGTAAGTAATAGACTACTGATTATCTTTTGAGAATACAATTAAAGGAAAAAAAAAGGAATCTCAGTTACATATCATAGATAAAAAGCATAGATGCTTTGTTAGCTTTCATTTCAAAACCACGTTTTCGTCTGCGTGGACGATTATTCAAGAAAGACGGATAAATAACAATGAGGACTTCTTCAAAGTGGATAATTTGGGATTTAAGGGTTGTTCCGTTTTTCTATTTCGACCTTTTTACAAGGGCGTATCGTCGGGCGAACTCTTTTCACGTGGCCGGCCAACGAACACTAACACGTCGGTTGAAAACGTCAGTGAAAGGCGCACCTTCGTTATCGGATCCGTCATTCTGGACGTCCGATCGCGTCCAACTTGTAATCCTTTCGGATTCATCCCTCTTCTCTTCGAGTATTCATTTTAATGGACGTTCGTATCATGTTTCCTCGATGCAGTTACGGTATTTCGATGCCGTGACGCACACGATGCATTTCGTATGCATGCGTATCTCTATTAGCGCGTTTCACTGTCAGCCGGGTTTTCGGTGAATTTTCATGCCGAATCTCGGGCCGAAGGGTCTAACGGACATTTAGAACGACAGGTGAAAATGAATCGTACAAATATCTGGTAATAGATCGCTACATCTTGCGAGGAGATCCGATTCGAGCGAGCTTTATCGAATTGTTTCGATCGCCATGTGAAACGAAGGGTGATGCCGTTACGAAGTGAAGGACGGTCGTGATTTCTGTCTAGAAACTTTATTTAACACATTATCTGGAATAGCGACGATAACAGAGTGACGTTGCTCTTCCGAACAGTGTATTTTCGTTTTTTAATACGTGTTCCTCAAGTATTACTTTTATTAGCCTTCAGACCAAATCGGTATTAAAACATAGAATTAAATTTTGTAATTATAATATGGGGAGTAGGAAATTTTCATAAATCTCCTTTCATCTGAAGCAAGAAAACGAAGAGAACAAGAGGAAAGTTAAAGAGAAGATTGAGGGACCTTGTAGAAAGAGCAGTGTTACAAAGGCCATGAGAATCCTGTACTTTGCAATAAATGACTTTGCAATGAAACCCTTTGCAATAACTGTGGCAACTACGTTGTTCCGTAGAATAAGGGAAAAAAAGAATTGGTATTTGACAAGAAATCCTGTCGAACAAATTGAATAACAAATTTGGTTAGCAAATTTGTATTTATTGGCGATGGAATTGATGAAGTTTCCGATAAGCGTTTCTCGTTTCTTTATTGTGGTCTATTCGTTTTCCATTTGTGATGGTTTTTGAGGTTTCACTTTGAATCCTCTGAATCTTCTTTTTTAACGCGCTCCATACGTTAACGCATGATCCTGATATTGTACAGGATTTACAGACGTTTCGTCTGAGATTTACATCAAAGAGACGTAAAGCGATTAGATAGATACGAACGCAGTAAAGCTGATACCTTTAACATTTTTCTAACCTTATCCCCCTATAAAGATTTCCCATAGCCTGTGATCCATGACTATTCCCAGATATTTGACCTGGTCAGCTCGAAGAATTCGAAACCTCTCTTTCGAACTGTAGTGATCTCCATTCTGAAGAGCGTAAGACTAGTCGGTGAATCACCTGTAATCTCTATTTCTTTTCAAATTGATGAAAAGCCTACGTCTGGGAAATAGAATAAATAAATAAAAATAATTCTAGTAATAATTCGTAATAATTATTTAATAATAATACATATTAATATTAATAATTATTAATATAATGTATAATAATTGTAATATATATTAATAATTATTAAAGCCTAATAATTCTAGCTCTCGGTGTAGTTGCAAGATTTAGCTTTCAATTGTAAAAGAGACGCTGTGAAATCATTCCTTATCTCGAACGAAAAGTTGGCGGATAGGCCATGTAACAGCGCATCGCGATAAGCAACGGAAAAAGCAGAAACGCCGTTAGGCGCGAAACCGCGAGCTAGACGCTTGAACTATTAGTTGCGCGTTGATGAAGTTAATCCGAAACTTGCCGGAGTAGCTAACTATGGGTCACCGTTAATTTTAATGCGACCCGTTTCCGGAGTTTTGTCAAACCGCTTGTTCGTTAAACTGCATTCGTTGATACTTGGCGTGCGACGCTGCGCGGCTGTTTCGTCGCGCGAATAACTCGGTTGACCACGGGACCAGCCTCTGTCCCCGATTTTAACTCCGCTTGTTTCGCTCTCGCGTCAAATAAATCTGGACGTACAGCCTCTGGCCATCGGATTAAGACCACTTTCTACGTTCTGTTTCTTGGACGTGTTATTAGAAAAATCCGCGATAAATTCAACTGCAAGTTCTAATAATTACTAATCCATCTTGCGTAACGAGAAAAAGTCACACGTTTATTTATTATCTCTACATCTTGATATACTTTGTTCTCTTTACTCGTCGTTTCATTATTTTATCAATTAAAAAGTCATCCGAAACAACTTGTTCGTAGTTATTAATTGAATTTGATTAAATAGTCACGATTAATTGATAACCCGTAGGTAAATGAAATTTGGATATTGATAATAAATTAATATATTAGCACGAGTGATAATTGCAGATTGATAATCTCAGTAACAATTACGTATTATATAATATTAGAAGTAGTAATAGTAATACACTTGCTACGAAAATACACGAAACATCCAAAATGCGATCCACCTTGCAATATTTAACGAGTGAAACAAATTTCTCCCGTTTAGCTTCCACCTTTTCAATTATAAATTCTTGCAAGCATCCGCGGTCCGTTAACACACAAAAGAAACGTACAATTGAAGACTACGCACGAACAATTGAATTGTTCCGCAAGTTCTGACGTAATATTAACATCTCGATGAGTTCGTCACGCGGGGGTGCGGGGAAGAGATTGGTCGACGAGATTTTTGCGAAGGTCGAAGACGTAATAACCGAATCCAATATTCGTTCCTTTCAAGCGGCCGTTCGTTGACAAAAAGTGAAATTTGCTTGAGAAGACAGGACTGTCACCGGCAGCCTCCGCGCGCCGACATACTCACACGTTCTCTTTCTCCCCCTATTTCGCCATTTCTTCGCATATGCCTTCTGTACACACGGCGAGGGTGAACACGCGTACGAACTTCTTCTTCCCTTCTTCTTCTTCGTCTTCTTCTTCTTTTTCCGGGGAGCGAGTCAGATGTACAGCCGGAAGTTACGCGTACAAATTGATTTTCCATATATAAATCTCGCATCGACGGTGGCGCGTCGCTTTCTCCTTTAATCTCTTAAATATTTATTCAGAGTAAATTGTTTCTTCTGCACGCGCGCGGAACGCGGATGGGTGCGCGTCGTTTCAATATTTGCACGTTAAATATTTGAAATAAAGAAAGTAAACCGAGCGTTTGCGAAAAAGGGCAAAAACTTTTACGTGTTCCTCCTCTTTTGCTCTTCGTTCTTTTTTCCTTTTCGTTTATTTCTGAAAAGTTAACGTTATTTACTTGCTACTTCGCCAAGTTGAAACAGACATCTGTCCGATCCTTCGATACTTGTTTGCTATTTTTGCAAAACAGAGCGGGACTTGCCCCTGTTGCGAAGTTCTAACGTTGACTCGAAACACACTGCTGCTTTTAATAAATGCAACTTTTAACAATTCCGACTTTGTCTTTCATATTTCTCGCTGTATCCGAGAATCGAGCGCAGAGGAAATATCTTACTCGCCGGCAATACGGGAAATCGTGACGCGTATTATATCGCAGTTACGCTATGATTACTCGTCGTTTAACCAATGATATTCCCTGTTCATCGAATTAACACGTTTTAGCGGCACGTACATCCTGTCAGCGAATGATTCATGGAAAAGTCGACGTTTATATCGGCAGATTATTTATCGGCCGTCCTTTCGTTTACACTGGTTTAATCGAACCGATCGGCGAGCTCGTTCATTAATCAATTTCGAGGGTTGCTGTACGCCCACTCGCGCCCGCCCAACACATTGAAGTCTTCATAAATCGTTGCACTATTAGCGAACTCGGGGGGATCCGGGCGCCGGCCTTATATACGCGATAGAAACACTTAAAACGCCGCGGTTTATCTTTGCGCCATGTGCCAGCGTCGAGATATTTATTAACGTTCGTTTTTCGTTTTCATAGTTTCCCCATAGATGGATGCTCGGTTAATACAACAATAACAATGGAAGTACATTTGAGAGAGAAAACTGCCATTACAGTGAAATTTGCGCCACTCTTCTTCAATTGTCAATTTTGATTTATCTTCCTTGCAAGTTACAAATTCCCTATAAAATGAGAATGCTGATTAAACAAGATTAATTATTTCAGCGTGCATCGTCGTTGATGAGAGAACTTTACAGCTTTACTGTGAAAACTATCAATCATACGGCAATGTATTGGTTGTAATTGCATTAATTTCGTTCTCAGACAATGTGGTCTATAGACGCAGAAAGTTTAGGATTGCTTAACAACTACTGATCTTAATTAATTAGCATTCTGGAATTAACCAATCAACTTTAATTAATTCTATCACGTAGTTGCTCCAATTTTTTAACATTTGTAACATGAGCTACTTATTTGCTTTCCGAGTCATCAGCTGTTATGTATTCAATTTTCTACAGCATTCAATGTACTTGGAAAAGAATTACACAATTCGATGAAATCGTATTCGATCGATTTCCAGCGGCGGACCCTGCTAAACGACGTTCTCAGGAGCTCACCGACAGATAGTTTACAAAGGATTTTACCTTCTATTAAACAAATTGTTGCCTTCCCATTCGAGCCCACTTGTACGAAGCGGGGCACAAGTAAGAGGACAATCCCTCGACAGCGTGTACGCTCGGTATTCCGCTTGTGTAGCGCTTTTTGTTCGGCCCGTGATGTGAAAACAGCTTGGGAACAATGTGCTCGTGCGCGCGATTCGCGCCCGCACGGAATGCGTAACCGTTAATATGAGCCGATGACAGATTTTAAAAGCTACCGGCTCAAAAGCTCAAAACGCGCTGTTGTGCGAATGCTTGTGTTCCTCTCTGCGCTCGCCATAACGCCGAGAAATATTTTGTTTTTTCCCCACTCCAATTCCCCTGTTCTTCCCTCTTTCTCTCGGATTCTTCTCTCTCTCTCTCTCTCTCTCTCTTTTTTAATTTTTTTTCAACTCCAGCTTCATTCCCATTTTTCAGCTGACGTAATGATTTTTATTCTCCTCTCTTAGTTTTGAGTTTTATTTCATTCCTTTTTTTTCTTTTCTTTCCGTGTTTTCCGTGTCAGGAATCCTGTCCATTGTTCGACAAGAAGCATTTTTCCACCCTTGTCCTTCTTCGTGTCTGCCCTGTCTGTTTTTCCCTCTCGTCGAAAGTGTTTTCGACGATGTCGCGTCCTTTTTTTTCCCTCCCCTTTTTTTATGTATACGCGATCCGAGCCTCTCCGTGTAACGCGGACACAACAACCGGCGGTCGTCGGTGAATGGTCCTCGTCGTGCTCTATCTCTCTGTTTTCGGACTTGCTTGTTCCCACGTGGCCCAGGACACGGACATCGTCCGATAGGCATCGCTGTTGTCAACACTTTAGGAGCACGTTCGCAAGTCCCGCGTTTTTTATCACGTTTTGCAAACTGTTTTATTAGCCATCTGCGAATGTGCTCGCTCTGCGGCTTGATCGGACGTCTCTTTCCTTCGAGCTTGCATCCTTTTTTTCATTGTTGAGCGAGTATTTCCATTGCTGGAGCCGCTGACTTTGGACGATTTATATTGGATAAAAAAAAAAAAAAAAAGAAAAAAAAAAGAATGGTTGGGTTGTTATTAGAATGTGGATTTTTGTGCGTTCGTAGGAAATTTCAAAGTGAAAAAAAATGGCTGAAGATTTAAATAACATGAAAAAATATGAAGTATTCGAATGTTCGAAGTATATAATTAAAAATATTTAAAGTATTCAATATGTAAGATATTCAGATACAATACCCGGTATGTAAAACAATATTCTACCGATATTTTATTTTTATCATCATATTTTTGAAAATATCATTTGAGACGTCGTAATGTGATTTTTTAATTATTATTGGCTGTCTTGAAATTATCTAAAAGAAAAAATTCAAAGATGAATTTATTCTACGGTTAGAAGTGGTTGTCACTGGTAATGACAATCGCAGATAACATTTTTCAAAGTTTATTGCCTTCCTGTGACAAGTAAATGTTTTTCAGGCGAATATTGCGAGGATGATTCAATAATTATCCGTGACGTAATTATAAAGTTAATTACAACAGTAGATTTCTTACAACAACATTAATTATAAAATTAATTCGAATAAGAGTAGAATTCTTACGACATTATTTTTCAATATATTTCTTTTCTTTGTCAACGCATGAATATCCGAAATCCAGTTATTAATATCCACGAAAAAATTAGATCGTTCGATCAATTGAAACCTATATTAAAATCTGCAATAAATGATAAATCTACGCAAACATCTAATAGTGCCATTATATCACTGAATAATTATTGAATTATTCTCATTATACGAATTTTATCATACAAAGATACAGTTAATTCAGTTTCACACACCAAAATGTTCACATACCAAAAATATAAATAATCAAATTGTTTGGAAAGCGAATCTCATCTCTTTCGAGAGACAGTATTGGCAAACTTAAGAATTCAAATCGCAAGTGGGAAAATCTTGAAATTTGTAGCTTTTCTTTTTGCCTGATGCGTACATCGATCCATCGTCCGTTCTCCACGGGGACCAGCCAACGTCTCGCGACACCCCCGCCCGCGAAAGGGGCTCCCAACGAATCGAGCTCCCATGACGCGTATTACTGTAATTTCGATTTTATTGCCGCCAATTTTCTCGATCGTCGGGGACCGAACGAAGAACTCTCGTTAATCATCGGGAGCAAAATATGTTTGAGATATAAAACCGGTAGTTACGACACTTCGTCTGACGGAGGGATTGCGTCGACGCGCCAACGTGGAGTTGGAGGTTTCAACTTTCGAGAATATTCGCGTATAATTTGGTAAGAAGATCTCGCGCGGACAAGGGAAGAGAAAAATGGGCGAGGAGATAAAGAAACATAGTGGAAGCTCGAAGAAAGGAAAAGAGGGGGTAGAAGGGAGGAGGAAGAGGGAGGATCGAACGCTCTTTGGAAAATGAATTGCCATTCAGAGAGATCTGGCGCAATTACATTTCGATTGTTTCGTCGTTTGAATAGTCGCTGATCGATTGTATTGAGTCTTAATTGGCTGTAAAGTCTCAGCGACGAAGAAGCGCGATTGTCTGCCGCTTATGCCGTAGTTTTGTTTGTCCAGGTCTCCATCTGCACGACCGGAGATAATACTTTCGCGAGCTGAGACGACACGACCCGATCGACCCAGACACCCGGTGGAAAACGATACGCGACATTGGCGAAATAACGTTAAATTCAAACCCGTCCTCGAAACAATAAGATCAGCTGGCGCAATTAACGGGACGGTTTCCCACGTTTCTGGAGAAGATAATTCAATTCGATCTTCTCGGCTCGCTGTTAACTGAACTTGGCTCTTTTTTTCCCTTTTCCCTTTTTCTTTTTTCCTTTCAGTCGCGAGGAGATTCGACTTTAAAGTTTCGGTCACTTGGAAATTTCACTAACAAGAAGGCAGTCGCTGTCATTATCATTCGTTGAGGGCGAGCCGCGGTTAACTTGTAAAGTAAATTTTAACGAAGAAAAAAGGAGCTATGATAGAAAAAAAAAGGAGGAGAAAGAAAAGCATCGACCAACCCGCTGGAACTTTCCTCATAAAAGTTCTTATTTAATTGCTTTTTCGTGGGTTTCTTTAGCATGAACGGATTGCAAGGGGCTACGGTGGCGACGCGCCCCCAACACGTCACGCGCAGAGTTTTTCAGTTAACGGAACGAAGGAAATCATTTTGAGGGAGAAAATGAAAATAAGAGACCAGATGTGTCCCGGGCAAAACCTTTTCTCTGATTGTCACATCATTTTCTTCTTTCTCGTCTCCGTTCCCTCGTAATGATACGCTCGACATCTTACTCTGTCTCTGCAGATTCGCTGCGATCTATTTTACGAACTTCCGATATTTCATTTTCGTCTTCTTTCTCGATTCTCATTGGTTTTTTTTTTTTGACTTAAACAGTTTTTACGTGACGAGACTTATCTCGAGACGTGTCTCTATATTTTCTCACGTAACACGTAATTGTTGCTATATAGGTACTCTTCATAAATTTCTAAACGCTGAATAAAATTACGATTTACATTGGAAATTTGTAATTGCGAAGGATCTTAACTTCATTATTGTTTCCCAAATCTTTTAAATAATTTGTAGAGATTTTCAAAGTGTGTTCTCGATCATTGTTCTGCATATATAAAAGAAAATTTTGTCTATCTTTTACAACACGACGTTGTTTTGACTAGAAAGAATGTTCAAATATGTATTCTTTTCAAAATGATTCTCGCTTCGTACTTGACACGATACAGCGAAGTATGAATTGTTCATTTGGTTCTCCCCCTTCATCGGAAACTTCAAATTTTGACTCGTTAGTTGATAACACTTGTTTAAATTACATATATACGTTCGTATATTATTAATTTCGCGTTGAGAAACAAAATATAAAGATCCAACAAGAGAATCTTGCGGAGAATTGTATCAATCACTAGTTGTAATTTTATTCAGAATAACCGAGTGTCCAGTGTTTAACGAAGAGAATGTGAACATGATAATTACAATTTTCTTGCCCGTACACATAAACATTAAAACGACATCTCAATTTTAACATCTTTGTATGGGAAAAAAATTGCGCGTAACAGCTAATAATGTACGTACGTACGTACTATAATAAAACAGCTGATCACGGATAGAGACCACCATATCGATACCCAGACATATCTCATCGGCGTAGAAACCGCTTTCTACGATCCAGAAAAGTACGAACAGCATCGTCGTTATTAAAGGCGAATAAATCGCGCGGCGACGACATCGATAACCCGGCGTTGAAATTATTGCCAACGTGACACCGGTTATCATTTCACGGTGTTGCAACTCTCTTGAAGATATTACCGGCATCCGCGTCCTCCGCCGCGCAAGTTTCTCTTAATGACGAAAGTGGAGCGAACTCGTATCAGAAGTCGATAGGAAGAGGTTGAAACGAGCGAAACGTTGCTGGCTAATCGTTTCACAGAGCGACGAGGGGAGGGGGGGGGAATACCTTTCGCGCGACAACCACATGGCGAAGGGGTGGCAGTGGTGATTGCAGGTATACCGACGAAATTACGCGACTAAACCGAGAATCGAGAGAACATCGAGAGCCGAAGAAAAGCCCATGGATCGAGGAACGGAGATCACCGGTGGCGGATACTTCGGCCAGAGATCGAGAGGGTGGTTTACCTTGCTCTCGCTCCGGAGGTTATCCGCGGACAAGACGAAGAACGCGTTGCCCGTCAGATCTGTGAACCTTCAAACTTGCATCAACGAAATGAAAGAGCGGTGCTCCACCCTTTAACCCACCCTTCCTCCGTCCGTTCTTCTCCTTCCGCTCCCTCGATTCCCACCCCCTCTGTCTTCGGCGAACGCCGACGCCGGCCCGACTTTTACCTCCTTTTACTGCCGAAACTTGAGATATCCGTGGATTTGCGTCTGGATCGCTCGCATTAGAGGAACTTTCCGCGTGCCTCGCCAACGCAATGTTTTCGCCTGGCCGTTTCGCGTGCATATCGATCGAAGGAACCTCGGACGAACTGTGCGTTATTATCTCTCAGCGCGTTAATTTTGCTCTTGCCTAGAGATTTCTTTCGCGTACGTGCATTACAAGACGACACGGAGTGTGTTTGTTAATAATTTTCATTATTTAATGTTGTCTCAACCATTTTTCGATGGCACACATAAGGCAGTTGAAACGACAGATTTCGCGATTCCATTCCACAGAATTCATCATCGACGAGTCCATTGACGATACGCATAAAGTAAACCAGAGAAAGATTTTTCGTACGTGTGTGATACGCGACACAGCCAATACGTTACAAACTTTCGTGTAAACAAATTTACACAGACCTCCGAAGCATGTGGTGATAACCGGTTTAGCAAATATTTGATTTCTATTCGCCAGGAGGATAAACTTCGCGCTGGTCGTACTTTTTCCAATATTTGAAAACTCGCGCACATTTCCCGCCTATCGATTCCGGTTAATTTCTGCGTTTCATATTTTTCGTTGTTCAGTCGCGGACGCACGCGTTGATAAAAATTGATTTTTATTTTGTTGCATACGCCCGTTCACGTTTCGCCCCGTGTGTGTGTGTTCGCGCTGCACGCGTCGCTCGCACGGTACGACCGAGAAAACGGGCGTGCTCCAATTGCACGCGAAAACTTCGACATCGAGTTCCGATATTTCGACGAAGTTTTTCGAAATACTCGTTCTGCCGGTCGGTACTTCTCGAACAGGAACGAAATATTTCGCCTGCGTCGCACCAGAAGACGCTTCGATGGTTCGAACGTGGCATAAAATCGTTTAAGCAGAAGCGTCGAAATCTTTTGACAAATACTCAACAACTTTCTATTCGCAAATTTTTGATCGGCCAGTGGTTTCCTTTGTGGACTTTAATTTCAACTCTCAACCGGTGTCATTGAACGTTGGATCAAATTTGAAGTTTAATCAAATTGAAATCAATCTAAAATTTTTAATTCGATGACTTTTGTTACTGGTGTTGTCATCGAATTATGTACGGAGAATGTAAAGTGCAAATTTAAGGAAAAGAAATTTTGACAATATTTAACACCTTTGTACTTCTGTGAATACAAATTTTTGATCATTCGCTGGATAGTGTTTTTCACAGTAGAACATAATTTTAGTCATCAGTTGGTATCGATTAAGTTACTTAATTTTGGAATTTTTAATTTATTGTAATTTTCATTTCTCTTTTGATAAGTGATTTTGGTAAAATTTTAGCAATCTAACATAAAGTACTACTATATAATTTATGTAATACATATACAACAGTGACAAAAGTTTCTGGCTAAGAAATAATTTTATTCAATCGTTAGAATAAAGAGTTTTTGAAAATGAACACTACTTTGCAAATATAGCGTGCATCTTGTAAAATACAATATCATAAAAATTTTTGTAAAAAGAGTTTTATTGATATACTGTTTGAAATAAAATTTCACTCTGGACGAGAAAACTTTCGACAGCCATCGAAACGTATAATATTTAATAATATTTTTAATTTTTGTCATTTATCATTCTGGTTTTCTAATACCGTAACTAATATCTAGTTATCAGTACTGTGATTGTAGATAGAATCTTCTTTGACAAGAAAATCCAGGACTGTTTTATCGAATTCATGATCTTCGAAGATACCCGGTCGTTTTTGGTCCACGTTACTCTCGATTGTTCGTAAACAGAATCATAAGTCTCGGCATATCTAGCGATAAGCCAATCTAAATCAACTAATGGTTATCGTGCGTATCTGCTCTTTCGAGATCACGATCCCTCGCTGGTAATTTTATTGGAATAAACTTTATCCTCGGAGATGAAATTCGAAAATACGATTTTGACATTTCTTATGAGACGTTTCGTACTTTATTCATAATATTATTACATATAAAGGTAATTGATACAAGTCAATTGCTATCCTGCTGTTCTCACTTTTTCATTACGTTCAGTTATCTTCAGATATCTTTTTCTTTCTGCAACACTTGTAGGGCGTAAATCATTTTTAAATGGACAATAACTCACACTGGTTTGCTTCTGAGCTCCGCAATGATATTATTTTTACTAATTTACTGTTATAGTTTTAAATATTGTTTAATTATTTAATGCTAGTGCTACTCTATTTTCGACCAAACGCAAATATTTTTAAGTATTAAAATTTTTGTTTGATCGGAAGCTTTTCATCAAGAGTAGTATTTAATTACTTATTTAAATTATTTAAACATATTTAATAGATGTTGTTATAATACTATTATTTCTACTAGTCCACCGAGAGTAATAAATTCTTTTTTCTACAAACTCGCGACGAATTCGCGACGAATATGCAACGTTTCGTATACAACGTATACAACGTGAAACAAGGATATCCAAACGGTGGAACATGCGAATTTTCACAAGCAAAATATATGAACGATGTAAAATCACAGTTTAAAAGTATCACCGACAGAAGTTTGCGGTAGTTCCACGCTCTATTTCACGCGAGAAAACTCGCCGACGATTTTTCACGAAAATGAAATGTCATACGAAATGAGCGCGCGGTATATCTGCAACTTGCTTTTGATAAAGGATGAGCACTATTATACTAATGGTGGTGCAGTCACATTCTATGCGATTCCGTATCAACTGTAAATATTTGTCTTGACTTTTCTCTTGCGTGCTTTCGTATTTCTTTCTAGCAACGACATCGAGGTTTAGGGTCCATTTATTTTCGATCTACGCTCTCGAAACTCGCGGCGAAGGTTGGCATTTTCCCTTACGAGTGTCAGGTAAATTTGATCGATGAACCAGTTCCACTTTCAATATACCAGGTATTTTATTTAATTTAACGTGTCTGCGTATATCGAATAGAGATTGAATACAATTATTATTTATTTATTCATTTACCCGATTCAACTGAACTAGCTTGCTGTGACGCGATTTTTATTATTGAAAAATTTCAAATTTCTATTTCTTTTATTTATTAAAAATATACGGAGGAATCTGTTTTACGTATAATCGAAAATCAACAACGCTCAGTGCAGTTTCACGAAATTGGAGCGAGATAAGAGTCACATGGATAGATGTTGAAGCGTTTTACTGTTCTATCAGTCAGCAATCTGATTATTAATGATAATGATTAATAGAAATGGACCAGTGATCAACGTGAGTTGAAACGCTGTCACCAAAATATATTCCGTTGATAGAATCGTTAAAATCAAATCTAGAGATATATCTAAATCTAATCTTACTGATGATGTAAATGTAATTAATGCGAAAAAGTATAATAATTACAATATAACACAAATTGGAACTAGGACGCACCTTTTATGTAATTTTTTATGTAATTTGAGAATACAGATATTTGAGAATCATTACAATGATCGAGTACACCCTAATATTTGCTAATAATTGTTGTTAATCGAGAAACTAAAGTTTGATAGCAGTACAAATTTTATATCTAATTAGAAAAAAGTTTCTCCATCTAAATTTTCGTAATAAAGGAATATGATTTATGTCAGAGTTTATTTAACATTAATATAACGTTGAAATGAATTCTGCTGGTCTCTCAACTTTTCAATGACATTCGTCCCTTCCAGATATCTTCCTTTCTTTGCAATACTGTATTTATTCAAAGCGTGGAACGTACAGAGATCGAAAAATTATATTGACTATTGAAACTAAATATTTAAAAATCGTGTACATGTAGAGTCGTTCAGGAAAATATTCATTTGTAGAAACTTTTTGTAGAAACATATATTAAACGTTTTGGAATTTCATTAGTATTATTCATTAACATAGGCTCAATTCTGAAAGAAATCTGAAAATACATATATGTATAGAAAATATATACATCATTATATCATTATTCCTCGATATCAATGCTTCATGCTTTAAATGGCTACACATACTGCACAAATATGTTTAATGAATTTTGAAATTTTAATTAATGAAATTTCAAGACATTTTGTGTAACGCTTATAATACGTACGTACATATATGTGTAAAAGTTCTGATAAATTTAATTAAATTTAAGATTTCGTGAGATTAATGGTATCTATTGAAACATAATGTTCACAATTAATCCCACATTAAGTAACAGAGTTGACGCAAATTCTATGAAAATACAAATTGAAACAAAATTCCGCGTATTTCATTGTTCACGGGAATTCCACGAATACAAGATTAACGCTGCTCCAACACAAAAAACGTGAGCAAAACGACACAGCCAGCTGCCGATATTCGCGCAACGAGGCATCGTCGCCTCGTTTTCTACGATAACATAAATTACAACAAAAATAATTCCAAGAATTCCATTATACAAGATTAGCGCTGTTCCAACACAAAAACGTGAGCAACGCAAAACAGCCGGCTGCTGATGTCTGCGCAACGAGGCCTCGTTTCCTACGAACTTGCTGACAAAAAGTCTCGCTTATGAAAACAAACAAAGCAGACAGTAAGAATTCCACCAGTCCGATGCTTAGGGTGGTTGCGTCGCAGTCTCCGTGTCGTAGTCTCGCGTGCTCGTCCGTCGTAATAGCAGTATCCCGTCAGCCGAGGCACGAGCGAAACCAGGCGGCAGCGTATTTTCCGCTGGAAGATCGAAATTAGCCGCGTTCTCGACGGTTTCCTTTTCCGCCGGCTGTGCAGCAGCACGTTGCTCGCATGTTGAACCTCGGCGCGGCGTGTGCGCGCGTGTGGAACGTACCGCGAAAGTCGGAGCGGTTGGAAAACCGGCGGCGGCGGCGGCGGCGGCGTAAGGGTGAGATAGAGAGAGACGGCGTGAAAGGGAGAGATTCAGAGACAGAGAGATAGAAAGGGAAAGAAATAACCGCGGAGGTGCGGGCGATGCTTTAGTCGGTACGGGTCGGGACTAAGAAAAGTCGAAAATCTTAATTCGGGGGCGGTGCCGCCCCCGCGATACGATGGGCGGCGACTCCTAAGCGGCGATTGGCTTGCCTCGCCAAAGGGTGAGAGATCTCCTACGGGGGTGGAGGAGATATGCGCCGCGACGCCAGGACGTCGGCGTGTGCACGTCTGGTCTGAACCGCGGCTGTCCCCTCTGTGCCCGAGGACGCCAGTCGACGCCGGGCGTCCCGTGCGTGCAGTCGTGGGAACTGTCGTCGTCGTTCGACGATCGCGCGAACGTGCTTTCCAATCCCTGGTTGATCGAGGATCGTCCTCGGTCGATCGACCGTGGCCGCGTTCGTCCCAACTTCGTCCGACTTCGTAAACGTAATTCCTTCGTCTCGTGAAGCAGCTCGGTTCCCATTAAAAGGGTAAAGGTGAAGAGGGGTGGGTTCGATCGGAGGGACGTTCGATCGATAGCGCGCCCGAGTCGCGATCTTTCTCGCCGCCGCATGCAACAGTGACTGATGTTAGGATGCGCTGCAGAGACGTGATCTTTTACAAAATCTTGACTTAAGCGGTGTCGTCGAGCGAAAGTGTGGTGTGGAACGTCGTGAGCGATCGGCCCCTGATCCGTTTCGATGGAAGGTCGTCCGGATGGGCCATCTGGAGAACGTTTCCGGCGGATGCTGATCTCACCGGTTCTCACCGACAAATCACTTTCAGATCGGAGCGGGCGTGCGTGCGCGGACGAACGCCGGTGTGGACCATTTCGCGGGTGGCAGGACGACCTTGAAAGTTCGTACGAACTGTTGGAGGAAGCGAGGGACTCTGTTGGTGTGTCTGTTCGTTGCGGATGCGGATCGTACGCGAGTCGTGCTTGTGTCACCGGGTTGGCCAAGTTGCAGCGGAAAGTATTGGTGCTTGTTAGAGGTAGCAAGGAAACCGTTTCCAACGTCGTGCCCAGGATGGCCGCAATCTTCGTCGTCGTGTGCCTCCTGCTGCTGGACACTCGGCCAACGTTTGCTGCCAACAATGGTGAGTGAATTTCCTGCGTCGTTCTTCCCTTTTCCTTTTTCTGTCCAAACTTGGCTGACTCGAAATGTCTTTGGACGATTTAGAATATAGGCTCGCGTTCGATCTTCTTAGACAAGTGATCCATTGAAATTATCGTAACTCGTCTTTTCAAACGTGCTGTGCGTTATACAACTTTCTATTATACAGCGGCTATGAAAGTATTTGCACATCTCCATTTTCCAATAAAACTGTGGTTTATTAGGTTCTACACTTTGTTCTGTATCAGTATAGTAACAAACTTTATGAAAGTACAATTAAACGATACGATTACCAGTTAAGCAGTATATAAAAGTATAATACACACGATGTGCAAACACTTCTTACGCGCGTCCTCGTTATAATTCGCGCGTCCACAGTTCGCAGCCAGCGGCTCAAATTTCCAAAAGCGCGATAAACAGCATTAGTCAAACTCTCTCTCGAAATCAATTTTCCGGCGCGGTGCCATTGAATTCCATTGACAACGTTCTCAAATGAGCGAACAGTGTCGTACCTTTGTTCCAAGATCGCAATGCAATCGCTTTCATACGCCCCGGACTAGGTTGTATTATTGTTTTATTTCAACTACAGGCGACGTGGCAGCCGCTGGCTGGGTCGTCATTGCAGACCGTTGCTGTCCGATCGGAGTTTACCTATATCGTAAACTTCATCGCGATCGACGTAGATATAATACAAACGGCCCGCCGTACGTTTCATCTCTCCGATCCCCTATTCGCCGCGCGATCCGTCTATTTGAACGCGCACGGTTCGATCAACGTGTAATCTCGGATTTCATTTTGACTACGTTAAATCAGGAAGCCGACAGCGGCGTAAAGTGTTGCCGGAAATTATAGCTGGTCGAAATAGAACGCGTCAGTGGGCGTGGATGTTTCATCGGTGGGAAATAAATATCTCGCGATATCGCGGCCGGATCGATACCGATAAAAACAAAGTAGCTCCCATCCCCGCTAATCAGCTCTTTCTTTTTTGTTTTCTCCTCCCCTCCACTTTCCCGCGAAAATCGAACTGGAATTCGGCGAACGCGCTCGTCCCGCAAAATTTCCACCGGCTGATATTAGTTAAATCGTGATTTTCGGGGTGAAACGCGTACGAGCGGCGAAACAACGCCGACGCTTTTCAATTCGTTTGTATCGGAATAATTCCTTTGAAATCGTAAAATCGAGTGAAAGATTTGTCGAATTACGAGTATCGCGATATAATAGATCTATCTTTGTTGATTTGGGGATTTTTGTACCATTTGGCGATTGAAGAAGCATTTCAAGTCAGTCAAGTTATTACATGATTATACAATTATAGTGTGTTAAATTATTATAATGTATTATATGTTGCACAGAATCGCAGGTCGCGTTAACTTATTAACGATCAACGTTGCAGTATGTCATTTGAAATTCTTTTTAAACGACCTATACCATCTATATTTTAATTCTATACTTTAATACCGGAGAAGAAATTTCAAGAATCCACTTGCTTGATTCTTGATGGATTAAACGATTGAATTTTCGTTTTGTTCCTCCGTATTATGGAAAATGAAAAACGCGAAGACTCTATTTTTCCCTCTCGTATTTCGAATAATTTTTAAGAATAATTTCGCCTGTTATTTAACAACGATAACTGAACAGTTCATTAATAATTCAATCGTTTCGCTCTTTCGCACAAAGGCGGGAGACACGTTGTAAATAACAGAACACACATTGTAAATAATAAAACAGCTATCGGAAAAGCGGCTCAGAAAAATCACTATCAAAAATCGTTTACACCGAATTTTTACGAGAAACACACTCACACGCACAGAAAAAGAAAAAAAAGAGAAAGAACACTACAATCAGAGAATCTTTCTGCCTGTTAGGATCCATCCACGCGAGAACAAACTCATCGAGTGAATTCACGCGCGACTGCCGTGTAAATCATTCATTCGAAGCTTTACGTACCTGCATCACGTATGATTTTCAGCGGCCGGAGGCTCATGACGAATGACGCTATAAAAATACACAGTCACGTATTAACGGTGGCTGTTCTTCGCGCGACCGAATACCGCCGCTCGTAAATATGCAATCAAACGTTGAGCGCCGGAGAACGGAGCAGGAGAGAGAGAGAGAGAGAGAGAGAGAGAGAGAGAGGAGAGAGAGAAGAGAGAGAGAAAAAACGCACCGAGTTAAGCTTGAATATTTGAACGGACCTTAATGACACGTGCAGCGCGTGCCGTGTGCTCTCGTAGAAATAATTCAGACGCGCGAGAGAAGCGGCGAGCGTGTAAGCTAGATTTATGCGAGCTGCTGCTTTCAAATCTCCCGTTACTCACGAAATTTTTCTCGAAACTGCCCTCGGGAGGGTATCAAAGCGAAAAGATCCTCTCGCCGCCGAATCGTTTGGCCAGTCGCCTAAACACTCAAACAGTATTACCCCCTCCGCTGGTAATTCAATTCTGGCCATTTTCGCGCGTTAAATTCATCCCGCAAACGGCGAAACAATGTCTGGCCGAGAGTCCTTTGTCCGCGAGACGTGTCGGGCAGAGCTCCTTTGTACTCTCCGTTGCGCAGATAGTTCTGCAAGCAGCGATGGTCATGGTCTTCCAGTCGGCGCGTTGCGGCGCCCTGTCGCAAAAACCTCGTTTCGGTTCTAATACCGAGGCCGGTGAAATTACACTTCAATGGCGAAATTGCGGCCGGGAATGAGCTACTAGATCACCGCGCCTCCCTATGCATAATTCATAAGCGAGGCGTCACGGCGAAACCGCCGGCGATAAATATTTTTTGAAGGCGAAACGTGACGTAAAAGTGCATGCAAATGAATTGGCCCTAATGCAGCCGTGGCGTTATACTCGCACGCTGTTCGAGGCACTTTTCTTTCTCGCGTCACTGACCCATTCCACCCCCACTCGGAAGTTTCGGTCCTCAGCTGGTCGGCTTTCATCGCGGTGTCTCGCGCGTTTAACTTTCGGCAATTAACATTTTTCGCGGTCACGGGGACGCGAACCGCCGCGCTCGAATAAATTCCGTGGTAATATAGTGCGGCCGTCAGTGACACGGTGGCTCTCGTCGTTCGAACCCGCCTTCTGTTTGCCTCCCTTGCCGTCTTTCCCTCCCCCACTGCGCCGTTTCACTTTTCGTCGTCTCGTTTGTTTTCCCGTTTGTTTTTCTCCCGCCCGCTTTCCTCCCCGATTTCGCTTTCTCATTCCGGCATTTCCGTGTTCGCGGCACGATGATTTACCGACCGCCGCGGCTAAGAGAAAACCGGCGTAATTCTCGCGTTTGTTCGTTCTCCACGCGTTATTCATACGTTGTCGAGTAATTCGCGATATGTTTCGTTTTCACGACTATTTTATTACCCGGCGCTGTTGCTGCTGCACCGAGGATTAACGACAGTTACCGAAAGCGGTGCTTCCCCTTCTGCGTTTCGCTAGCTTTACTTGAAATTTCCTTGATTCGAATCTTGCGTTTCGCGCTACCACTGGCGAAACTGGTTTTCGATCGATCGTGGATATTAAAAAACATCTAAAATTCACTGGAACGTGTTCGTGTTGGTGATTCAAATTGAAATTGCTGATTTTATTTTATTTTATACAATAGTATTTTATTAACTGAAATGAATTCAACAAGCGTCGTGTCATAGTTGGCTTAACAAATCACTTAATTAATTTTCTTAAGCACAGCTAATTAAGATCAATGGTGTTTCTTTATCAGCAGACCAAAATATCCATAACTGAAAACTGAATTTTCTCAATGAAAATGAAATTTCAATCATTCTTTCTCCAATTAAAATTTCATTTCACCGAATTAAAATAACATTGAAATTTAAATTTCTCGACGAAGCTCTCTGTTCCTTTTTTCAACGCGTTTATTCTTTCGACACGACTGGAAGTTTCGAAAAAAATTGAAAATGTGTGCCTCGGTAATGCCTCGTTACTTCATTTTTATCCATGAATACATATATCAAAGCTACATCCCCCCGGACATCGTGGTTGTTCGATAGCCGGCGAATCCATGAGACTTTAGCGAAATAATGCGCATATATCGAACAACGTTTCGTACCGTCGTACCGACGTTTTCTGAATGCGATCGTTTTTACGATCGTTTCACTGGCCATATTGCCGGTTTTTCGAAGTCGAAAGCACGGAAGCGCCATTATCATGCAATACGCCGATCGAATGCGTATTTTATGCGGTGATTATTCAATTCCTATGCTCTCTCTCGTACTCGCTACTACCTACGGAGCACTTTGAATCGCTTGAATCAAATTAGAAATCGCGGTTTTGAACGTGTACTGAAATGAACGTGGCACGTGTGTCAATAAATCTTTTACTACGGTATTCAGTACGTATCCTTTAGTTTAGGAAATCCTTGAAATCTTATATAAAATATTTAATATTTGAAACAAATATATCATATAATAGTGTATATTTAGTGTATATTTATATTTAATACGTACATATATACGATATTCGAATCTTTTAAAGCTCCTGAAGATTTTGAACATCTTGATAGATAACGAATATTCAATATTTTACAATCATTTTTAATGTTTCACTTGAAATGCAATATCGTTAACGTAACACATTGAAGCAAATCTTAAAAGATATACCTACGTCGATATACGTCAGTTGTTCGTACACTATACATTGGGAAATGAAAAAAAAGGAAAGAAATATCCAATACTTTCGGAATTCAAGACTAACCAACACCTTCAAGAGTTTTAAATACTATCAAATTATATTTGAAGTGATTCGACTTCTCACAGTATTGAAGAACTTCGAACCGACTGAATGAGACTCGAATGTCGATCACTATTCAACGAGAACACGAAAGAACGGATAGTTCCTAGAACGGACAATACAGAAATGCCCTCATTGTTTTACCACCAGATCTCGCGACGAACGACAAGTGAAACGGTTTTCGGGATCGATTCGGCCGCTTTGTTCCCAGCACGTTTAAGTCGGCAAATTTCTCGGTCTATATTTCTCTACCCACCCGCGGTATTATCTAATTTCGATGAATTATTAAAGGAGTTTGATAACAAACGTCTCGCTTGGCGAGTCGGGCCGTGAGCATACATCTCTACCACGGAATCTATTCTCAAGTTTGCTTATCTCTCGCATTCCCTCCGCTTTCCGTCCTTTATCCCTTGCTCCTCCTTTTCCTCTTCCTTCTCCTCCTCCACTTCTTCTTCACCCCTTACTCGTTCGTTGTATTATTCGTTACTACCTCGGTATCTCGGTCCATGTGCCGTTCCTTTCTCTATTTTCCACCGTATAACGGTTTCTTCGAGCAGCTATCGTTCCAAACCCTCGAACGGCTCTCTCTCTATGAAATTATCTGGTCGCCTAAGGGCTACCATCTGCTTCGCTTGGGGAGCACACCCCTAATTAGGTACAGCGACAGTTGTAAGCGCGCTAAATCTAATATCTAACGTGTGGCTCGTTCGGAGCCTGCGCTCTACGTGGCAAAAATACCAACGATTTCCATACGCCGTTTCGGACACTTGTTCGTCTTTTACGAAAGCATCCGTGGGTTCTCGCTTAATTCGGGGATAATCGCGGACCTCCCCTCCCCCCATGGAAAAATATTTCGACGTTACGTCCGTTTTATGGGGAGTACGAGTCGCATTTAGGGGTTAGAAAGGTTTAGGGGCGAAGGTTTGGTTCGATGATTTCGACTGCGGGCTTTTTATGAAGACTCGTATTTGTGAAAGTAAGAAGTTATATATATTTTTTTTTTGTACTGTATGCTTGTGCAATTTTGCACTTAAAAATTTCTTATAAATTTACGAGAACCCGCTCTACTTTAATATACACTTTAATATATATGATATAAAGCGAATATAAAAGAAGTATATATAGCACGATATAAAGAACAATATTTATCAACAAGTAATATCAAACATTGATAAACATGAAATTTTTAATCAATTTTTCTTCGTCATGTAAATAGGTTAGTTAGTACAATATCAATCGTGAATTTTTAATTACATTTACACATTCAGTTTTTCAGTTACCGCAACTATCTACTTGCGTATGTTGTTTAAAATATTCTCGCGATGTATATGATACTCTCCTTATTTTCACCTATGTCCAGTTTATTTTGATAATTGTATTTGTGGCGATAGAAACGCCAACACGCGAATGATTATCTATTAAGGCGTTAACCTAATTTCGTTCCTACGTAACAAAACGATCGCGAAGACGCGAGAAACGTAACGATCGTGTGTGATTTCTCTCGCGTCTGGCCTTCGGTGGAAGAAAATTGTGAAAAATTCAGAGACGCGGGCCAGCGCCCGCGGATTATCGTACTTTTCCCTTTTCGCGCACGTACGCGTTCCTGAATATTCATCTGCTCTCATCCGATTATCGTGAAATATCTCCGTTTCTACTCCGCTCCTGCCTCATGTTAGAAGATGAACGGCCGAACAAAAGAGGGTGAAAATTCATGGCTGAATAACTCTGATGCTCTTTTTCCGTTTGTGCTAATTGCCGTGCGAATAATGGAGACCAAGAGCTGACCAAGTGCGTCCGGTCGATCGTCACGTGGATATTTTTTTTCTCCGTTGTATATATAAGCGCGTTCGGTGATCGAACAGGAGCCACGTGGGTCTTTCGGGTCAGGTTTAGGTTACACCTTAAAAGTTGCTGTTAACGCCACTTTCTCCAGTCATGGAATTTTATTTTTCGAAGTTATGTAATTCTTATGGAAGTTATGTCTTTGAATGAAGGATAATATGAAATTTTATGAAATTGAAGTTTCTATGACGTTTATTGCGATAAACTATTGCCTGTTTCTTAGCGAGCTGAAGTTGAATATTTTTCTTACAAGGCGAGCTCGTGGACACAACCGCAACATTTGAGAAACTCGTGCAGAAAATCTGGAACGTCATCGATCATTCGATTTTCTAAATTAAAAAAATGTATCGTCTGAATATTCATTATATCTTTGTTATAAATATCTTTGCCCCCGACGCAGACGCGGCAATTGAAAATGACGCGAAGAGGAAGATCAGGGAGAAATCGCTCCGTCCGGCGAGAAATCCCCGACACGCGCGTCGAGACGCTGTCGTTTATAGGAAATCCCACTTTAAAAGGTTGGAATCTACTTGCGAGGTACTCGATCCCATCTCTATTTGCAGACGGTCGGGCGTACGTACGCGAGGGAGGGGTTGTTCCGGTGGCGGGCAGCCCTCCGGGGATTCTCGCTTCATGCATTTTATATTTCGTCGGACTTTGATTCCTAGACGGACCACGTGGCCCACGGGAGTAATCCTTAATCTTTGATCGGAAATTATCTTTGATCATGGCTCAGTCATCGGATCGTTCTTTCCTCCTGTTCTTCTTATTCCGCGTCTCTGGTCTCCCCTGTGAGTCTCGAACGAGGCCGTGTATTCCACGGAACGGTTCGTTCGTGAGAAAACGTGAGGGAATGGGCCGAGAGTCTGGGACACGTGGCAGACAATAGAGGGAGGAAGGAAGCCTCCGGGTTGGTGGAACCGCTTAATCTCGTATCTTATAAAGTCCCGGAGTGGATACGCGCGGACTTCGTAATGTAGACAATTTTCGAAGGAACGGGGAAACGATACTTTGCTGGAGCGAGGCGTGTGTCGTTTCCGGGCCGGGATTTACCCAGAGTTTATATCGCGTTGCGCCGCGTGCAACCCCCGTTAGGATACGTGATGGACCCTGATACGTTGCGGCTGTCCGCTGATAGAAACCCCGCACCGATATTGCTACCTTTATTGCTCACTTAGTGACTTAGCTCAGCGACTCGTTTATCATCGTCGTGTTTGTTTCGTCGTTGCTTCCTTATGGCGATTTTTTTTCTCTTTTTTTTTTTTTTGGTAAATTGGAAGAATCTTTTAGCGATTAGGAAGAGTTAGGAGAAAATTTTGAAGAAGTATTGGATGATAGCAGGTAATAAATATATTTAAAATACGCGTCATTTTTGAAATGTGGATTGCTTTATCAACTTGTCGCGTTATAAAAGAAAAACTTATTTTAATACATTTTAAGAAATATATTTATGTTATTAACGTCTTCAATATTGGCATCAATTCGCGAAACAGTTTCCACACGTATCTTCGGTAACGTCGATTAAAGAGCCCCTGGATCGGTAAAATTTTCATATTCCTCCAGTTTGCCTCGTCGTAAGTCGATGTTCACGAGTTGCACGCTCAAAAGTCGACGGCACTTGAGCCGCGAGTAAACGCGTCGATCGAGCACAGAGCTAAAAATCACGGGGGAACGAATCGAGCGACAATGTTTGTAAATCGTGAGAGGCGCGCAGATATCCCAAGACCTGTTCCGTCTTCAACCGGCGAAATGATTTTCCATTACCGTTCGACGGGAGTTGGAACGAAGGAAACTCGACGAAGGCAACCCCGTATCTGTTTCCGATTCGAGTTTCCCCCGATTCCGTGGCCGTAAACATCAGAGCCGTGGATGTCGCCGTGGAAACACGACCATCGCTCCGCATAACCGTTCTTTCGTGCGAGCGTTCGTTGAATCGGGTTCAAAATAATGGCATGCTCGAAATAACACCGTTTTCACCGCTATCACCCAACTCGTACCGCTTCTTCTCTCTCTCTCTCTCTCTCTCTTTCTTCGGATCTTGGATACGTTGTATGCAGTGGCTGTCGTCGACCAGTCTCGATGTCTTTAATCTGTTTGCGAAAAACTTGCGTCCGTGGCGTGACAAAGCTACACGATCGAGGAAAAAAGAGATGGACGAATAAGGGTAGATGAACACAGGAGAGAAGGATAGAGAAGGAAGCAGCGTATCTGTGTGTGTGTGTGTGTGTGTGTGTGTGTACATCTCTCGAGGAGAAATCCTCACGCGGACGATCTCAACTCGGCTTACCAAGTTGGCGAAATACTCGGAGGCTTTCTCATCCTCTCGTTTTCCTCTTCCCCTTTCGCTTACTTTCGTCCGCAGTCTTCCACCTTTGCGCCTCTGTTGACCACCGCCAGCTTCTCCCTCGTTTTATCCGTTTTCCTTCTTATCGTTTTTGTCTTTCCTCTTCCCATCGTGTTTTCCTTTTTTCCTCCCCCTTTCTTTTTCTCCCCCTTGTGTCGTTGCATCGCCCGCCACACCTCGATTCCGTATTTCTACGTGTGGCTAGAAAGCTTCTCCAGTCTTTCTCCCCCTTCGGAGTTACCCCAGCTCGGCCGCCACCGACTCTTTGAAGTTCCTCTACTCTCCGGTCGCTTTACTCTCCGCGTTCCTCTTTGTTTTCCTCGCGGAGGTTTTTCGGTCTCGGCCTGGACTCGTTTTCTTTGTTTCGCTTTGGCGTTACGCGGTGCCGTTTGACTTGGAACTAACCGTGTGTATTCGCGAGGAGGGGTCGATTCGATGGGATTTCGCCTTCGCCTTTGCGGATAACTTCGAATTATTCGATCAGCTTTTGTCACGGCGGACGGATAAGAACGACTGTTTATTCGGAACCTTTCGTTCCGAAAGTTGATCCGAGGTAATTTCAAAATCTTCCAGCGAATATTCGCTGCTTCGTCGGATACAAACGGGTGGGACAAAATAATGGAAAGATGTTTCTGCATTTGGAACGCCTGACCAAATTATTCCACGCTTCTCTTACATATCTTTCGAGAATGGTTCGAACTATTGAACTAATTTTGTTGCATATTAATTTCTTACTCTTTATTCCTCGCATTTGGTTTAATTTACTGATCTTTTAGTTGCACGGAGTTCAATTAAATTCTTTAAATTGTTATAGTCATGCCAATTTAACGATACCGCTTGAGTGTTAAATAAAATAAAAATAATACAATATATACAAGAACACAGGTACAATATTTTCCAAAAATTAGACATTTCGTTTCAAACGTAAAGTCTGGTTTCACGTAACGTCAAACACGTATTAATAAGAAATTTTCTTGATATACTATTATTTTATTCAATCTCTGGTTATATCGCGATTTCACAGCGATCCGTGAAATGATATTCTCTTTTCGAATTTATCCTTCTGTTCGAAACGAATTTATCTGCGATAACGGATTATTATTCGTCATCAAAGTAAAATCTGGACGATAACGGTCGGCAAGTAATTAAACGCAGCCATCGTGGTCCAATAACGGGTCCGGAAGATTGTATCGCGAAATTGCGACGACGTAAAACACCACGACAGGTAGCATTACAGTTTCTTCGTCCACAAAGTACATCCAATTTAAAATAAATTTCCGGAAACCTTCGGTGAGGTCTGTTTCGTCCGACTTAACAAAATATTTTCACTGTGGTAATCACCCGTAAAATTATAATACTTTCAGTCTCTGTGTCCAACTTTGTCGCTTCTTTGCTTCCATTTTTGTTTTCTTACTCGTTTCTTCCGCCATATCGTTCTATATTCGTTCTCCCGCCTCTTTGAACTATTTCGAAGTGTTAAAAACAAGCGTTCGACGCTTGCGCGTTCATCGCAGTCGGTTCTGATCCAGTTTATTCCTTCGTAGTAAAAACTGTCCGAATTAAAATTAAATATTAATTAAAAATATTAATAAAAAATGTTAATTAATTAAAATTAATTAAAAAATTATTATAGAACTAGATTCGACAGTCGTATAAATTTTATTTTCTACGCTTATCTAATTAATTACGTGTTCAATACATAATTAGAAAATTAAGAACTTATTTATGATGATTATTAATTGGTAGAATAATTGGTAGGTTGGAATAAATTGACCGCGATTAATAATTTTTTCTCTTACGAACGAAAAAATCACATTTTGCAAGTAACCCGGGAATCCGAGGCTTCATTTAGAACTCAAACGAATTTTTATTTTTCTATATATGTACTTCAAACAAATGTAATTATACCTGAACAATTCCAAGGTGTTGTTTGTTCGAAAATTTTTCACCAGGATGTAATTATGTAATAGAATTCCACAAAATTTCAAGAAATTTAACTATTTATAATGTAATGACATAATTCTACAAAAGTTTCATAATTCTGTTTTACAGAATGTTTCATAAATATTGCATTATTCAAGTATTTTTATAACGTCATGATAAATTACCTCGGTTCTTGATGAATTCCGATTTATATCTTCTTTTATAAAAAAAAAAAAAGTCTCCGTTTATGATCCCTCTCCTGGTAAGACAAAGTCTGGCTCCGTTAGTCCGTGACAAGACGAGTCGAGTCGACTCGAATTGAGTAAGAGGTCTACGGGGACTTTTCGAATCCGGTCTTCGGGAAGTGCAGCAATTTATTGGCTCTGCGAAAGGAGGCAAGTGTTCTCCGCTCGTCGTTTACGCTCCTCGAAGAGTTAGGTACGTTCGAACGAGGGAGAAAACTCGTGTTCTCGAATATTATTTGCAGATTCACCCGGTGCTGGACGAATGTTCGCAGTTGTACAGGCCCTTTGAATCGTGACCGCGTATTTAATGTCGTTACATTGAAATTTCATGAACTCTCTTTGAGGGGGTTTTGATTACATGGCTCTGTACAGGCCGATCAATTAAAATATGTAGATGCCGCGCAAACACGAACCGCTAGTCCATCGAGTTCGTTTTATGAATCGATGGGTTCCGAGGGCGTCGCCAGAAAGCGTAAACAACGTTATTTGTCTTTTGTTGGAAATTTTGTTACTTAACGACAAATTTTTGATACTCCGAGGATCAAATTGTTCGGGGCTAGTGTTTGATTTATAGCTGTCTTTATTCTAGATAAAAATGTGGCGTGCAAATGGCAAACGAAATAGTCTGAAACAATTTTAAACAAGACGTTCATTGCCAAACGGAGATAAAAATACAGAATGATCCAATGATTATCAGCAATGTGTGTATTAATTAATAATTAATTAATTTCCTTTTTCTCGATCAATTTTCACTTACGAAAAGCTAGTACCACTGCTGGTATCCTGGAAGCGGGCGAGGATGAAGGATTAAATTACGAGGGATCATGGCGAAACAAAAAGTAACGGTGGCGGTAACGACGGGGCGAGGTAAAGTATAACGGTTGACAAACATTAGGACGGCGAAATGAAATTTATCGCGATAAAGGGCACACGGTTAAAGCAATTACAAGGACGGGGGCGTGACGTTTATAATTCGCGTCTGGAAAGCCGCTCGCAAGAAAACCATTGATGCCGCTGGATTTATTAATTACACGCCATCTCCAGTCTTTCCCTTTTGTCGCTGGTCCTGTCGTCCTCCTCCTCCTCCTCCTCCTCCTCTTCGCTCTTCGTCTTCGTTTTCGTCTTCTCGTTGTTGTTTCTCCGTCGCGCGGCGCCGAGCCACGACACAATCCAACATTTCTGCCAATCTGTGAAAGCCAAAGTAGTACGGATCGCGAGATATTATATCCGGTCCGAGGATATAATTCTTATTACGTTGTTAACAGTCGACGACGAGGGGAAGGAAGGAAGTGGAAAACTAGCGGCGTTGATGATGGAAAACAGAAGGAGAAAGGCCGTGGTACGGGGATGCTTTCCTTTGAGGGTTGCCGCCTCGGTGCAATGGATGGGTTTCCGAGAGGGGAAAAAAAGTATATTAATTGGCGTTGCTTTGTGGTGTTATTAAATTCTTATGGAAATACAAGAGTTTACGGTGCGACGAAGTGGGACGATAATCTCCGCTATCGCGTCACAAAATGTAAATAATTCCGAGTTGTAACTTAATTCGTACGCTTATCATTTTTTTTTTTTTTTTGATAACCCCGTTTCGCAATCGAGAATTTGTTTCAGTGAGCATTCGGTTAATTTTTTTTTAGCATTTTCTTTGCACGTAGATACTTTTCCATTGGAACGTATCTGATTTGGATATTTTGTTAGCTTGAGCCTCGTACGTTTATCATAGAGAACTTTTGAGCACAGTTGCTCGTGAAAATGTTCGAACGATTGTGGGAACTTTTTGTCAATAAATTATAATGTGTTGTAATTTAATTAACATTGCAACAAGGCTTGAATATCGCGACTATATTGATCGAATTTGACAATAAATCTGAAAATAAGTAACATATTTATAGATAAAATAGATTATAGACAAAATGTCTATTGCAAACATGTATTTAGTAAATATTTACATAATCATCTTAAATATGTAAATATGGACGTTGGACTGTTTAAATACTTTTATGATGTCTTCGAAGTGTCGTATAATTTCAAATTCGACCAATATTATAATTGCGACTACAGTCGCGTCTCATCGCAATGTTAATTGAACTGTTTTCGTGCAACGCACACGATATATTGACGAGAAAATCCTGCGAGCAGAGACCGATAATAGATCGAACGAAAGGACGGGGGAAAAAAACGCAGGGAAGAGGTTGGAATTAAGGACGAGTTACACGAAGCAGCCGCGGAATACCTTGGAGACGGGTACAAGCCTTAAAGGTACATGGCTGCAATCAGATATTCAAATCGTGTTTACTAAATCAGACCTCTCGTCGAGTCTCTTCCACCCTGCGCATTTTTCTTTTTTCTTCCTCCTTTAAGCCCATCCTTTTTCTTTCACTCTCTTCGCCTTATCTCTTCGTTTCTGTTCGCTCGGTTCCTCCTTCTCTCTGTCTTTCTCTCTCTCTCTCTCTCTCTCTCGTCAACTCTCCTCCCTTTTTCTTTCCCTGCTGCCGTCGAGTTAACCGATAAGTTTGCCTCTGTCTGTCCGTTCGATGCTGCTGCTCGCTGCCGAGTTAACAATTCGGTTAGAAAGTTAGAGATCGTTGCTACCATCTCGCTCGTTTTTACGAGGCGCGCGATCTTTCCGACGACGGACAGGTCGATGGTGTTCTGCTCGTGAGTGCTTGCCCCCTCGTTACGAGCCGGTATTCGGTCGTCGGACTTCGTGCCACGGGTGAAAATCAGTAAATTCGACGGGGCTTTCGGGCCTTGCCCTCGAGCAAGACTCGAAGAGAACGAGCTACGTGTTGAACTTTGGTGATGGTGAGGGTAGACAATGAAGGCCAGGTTTGAGAATTATTTGAATAAAACATTGAACGCGTAATAAATAAATCTTACATCCTTGATTTTATATTTTCGTGAAGTTTCAAGAAATTGTATTCTGATAAGTTATCATTAACGTATTGTCGTAGGTGTATAAGTCGATATTAGAATGTATTCCACAGTTTATGAAATAACAGAGAAAGACAAGTTTTTTGTATTGTTTAACGTGAAGTATTTTTAAAACAATTTAAAATAAGAAGAATCTCTCACCCCAGTTGAGAAAATTAAACACTTTGCTCTAAATGAAGCACAGTCGAATTTCCACCAATAAGACGGATAGGACTATAAAATTTCGGTGTCGAGGTTCATTATCGTTTCATGACATAATTCTTTCAACGCTCGGGAAAAGAAATTAATTCCTACGGAGGTTTAATCACTCCAGGCGTGACTTTTTCAATTTGCGAGCGATGAGAATTTTCCTTCCTTTTACGAGTCGCGTATCATGATCCGTAACTTCGTTCTAGCATTTCGAGAGTTTAATTTGTATATTGTTATTTATTAATTAAAAAATAAATAAATAAAAATTGCTTCTTTCGTTATTATTCGATATAATAGAAAATAAAAATATTAGTCGAGCAACAACAATTAAATACAATATTATGTTCGAGCCTTTCAAAAGTCAATTTCATTTTTATGAATTTTTTTAATTTAATTGCCCGGGCATATAATTATCGTTCAACTTCTTAAAAAAGGTGTACGTCAGGCTCACGAGTTTAATAGCAAAAGGAAGATTATACAAGCAATCGTGTTTCAATGTGAACTTTGAAGAATCACGTGAACTTTTTATATCTTTTATTTTATAGAGTTGACCAGTATGGCTTCTAAACAGCTCACTCAGAAAACAAACTTCTACTGTGATGTTCTTTATGTTCTATAATTTATGTTCTTTTATTTATAACTGTGAAACAAGAACACAAAATATGAAACTACGCTAGACGTTCGATTATAGTATCTATGCACAACGGATTAATTTCTCCTTCGAAATTAGGTCATTCTTTCATTTCGAAATAAGCGTCGTCGAATGATATTTTCCTCGCCTGTGGGATTAAATAATCCAAGGATATAATTCACACGTGTTGCCACGCACTTGCCGGTACTAACGAAAATTATCTTTTGATTAATCTTTCGCCAGGGGAAAGACGGGGCGTATAGATATTCGCGTCACGAATCTTATAGATATATAGAATTGGAAGGGATCCGTGTCCCTCCGCATTGAAATCGTTACCCTTGACGTACGAAACTACCCCTCGAATGGTAACGCGTTTATCTTACCCCTCGTCTCTCTTTTATGAGAAAAAAAGAACTTTCCTTAACGACGATCGTTTAGAAACCTGTCGCGTGTCGTTAAACCCGAGTGAAGCTGTCTTTTGTAAATCTGGGCGTGCAGTTATTTTTCCATTTTTACACACACACACACATACACACACACACACACATATACTACTTGTGTGATAAATTTCAAAAACGTGGAACGTATAATTGTTTTCAAAGTATCTGTACGACTTACAGATTTAATGGTCAAAGAGTTAATAACATTATTTCTCTATTTACTACGCTTTTATGATCTTCTTTTACACGGCACTGTAATCTCTTTCGTATTACCAACGAATTCGAATGTTAATCCATATTAATCAGGAAAGCAGTATTTCATAATTTAACGGTACGCGCAAAATTCCTCGCGAAATCAAACAAAGTTATTGTATAAGTTTGTATGAAATAATTACGCAAATTGAATTTTACCTGCGCTGGGTGTAATTTGAATAATTACGCGGATCCGTCTTAATGAACTCGGCAAACGTTAAAATGCACGTAAAATTATTTGTAAAATCATTTTGGTTCCGTTCTAAAATAGCCACAATGCGAGAGATGATATATTATACATTTCCGTTCAAAGAATAGGATAAATACTATATTTGTTTCGAAACTGGTGAAATTAAATAATATTGAATACATCAAAGGATCCGTAGAGCGTTGATGTTTCAATAATATATTAACATTGAAGATTAAAATTATTATAAATTTCCAATATTTTTGTTGATAATAGGTAATTTTTAAAATTACTTTACCATTTGCAATCAACATCGAATATTAAAGATAAAAATTATCCTAAGATTTTTGATCTGGAGTGTACACCAATGGACGATGAGCATGTTCCAAGTAAACCAATTTTGAATATAAATACAACTAAACATCGTCCTCAAGTCATTTTATCATTCGCTCGTATACTCAGAACTGTCCACATTTGAAAATTCCTTTGAAAAGACTCCGCAATGAAACAAGAGAAAATAGGTATACACCTTTCTCCTCCAGATTAGAATCTCTAAGTATCAACGGTATAAACGTATAAATGCAAAGGTACTCGGTTTACCGGCACCTGATCTCTCCAAGTTCGACACTTTACATGAATCCCACCCTTCCATCGTGTCGTGTTCTCCTCTTCTTCCCCTCTTTCTTTCGCATCTCCCCGAGGAGCCGGGCTAACTTATAAATATGATAATACGCAAGGAGACCAAGCAGCAGTACGAAATAACCCCTTTCGAGTTCGGTTCTACCCTCAACCCTCTCTGTGGCTCTGGCCCCTCTTCCTTCGCGGCAGGATCCACCCTTATCGAACGTCAGGCATTACCCGTGGTACAGCGTCGCTTCCCTCGCCGCTTTACGATATTGGAAATCCGAAAATGCGAATTAAAGTCCGTGCGCTTCTTTCCTCTCTCTGGTTCCCTTGGTTCGCACCCTTCAACCACTCTACTTCTGTTCGCTTGCAAAGAAGGGAGGGGGGAGGAAGAGGGCGAGTATGTACCGATGCAGCAACCCGTTTGTACTCGCCGTGCACACAGATGGAAGAAATGCGTGTAAATTGCCGGAGGCTGAAAGCCACGTGAAACGGCGACTTCTCGCTTGTTCGCAAATCGAATTGAACCTCGGTCACGCGGTAATCGAAAATTCGGCAGTTTTCTGCCTCCTATGCCATTCGAGCGATGATTCTCGGCATTGCTTTTAACCTCTTGCGCTGGAATAACGTGCCACGCGCGTCGAGAATTTTTTCGTCCCAAAATTGCAGTATTTTCTCAGTTTCGAGTTTATTGAAGCATAACCTAGGCGAAACAAATAATAAATTTATTACCTCTCAATAATTTCTATCCAGTGATATCATGCCGACGAGCGCAAAAAGAAAACAACGAATTGTTGTATACGGTTTGGTCACTCGTTATGGTCCGCAATCGCGAGTGGTTAATGCGATCGTTTCGCGCGCAGCGCCGAAAGTTTCTCCGAAGTTCGAGTTTAATAGCTGATGCTGTTCCTCTCGTCGAATCGGTTAATGACGAATAGTCATTATCGGTTAGCTAAATGGATGTAACAGTGAAGAAGTTTATTATAAATCATGAACATTCAACATGCTAAAATTTGGAAATTCATCCCCAAGAGTTTATTAAATTTCCACAGTACGTTATTTGTATATTTTATCTTTCTGTTTATTCTTATCTCTGACGTTTGAAATATTTCATCGTGCCTTTAAATACGCTCGTACAAATTCTTTGTAATGATAAAATAGAAAATTGCACAAACATTCGCGGTCTAGTAATTACCCTTAGTGCAAGCGGAAACGAACTTCAACCTCTTTCTTTTTTTCTCGGTTTAGTCGCAGAGTTTCAATAATTCGTCACGTGCAAGACGCGCAGCTGCCTTTTGTAGTATTATCGAGGGCGACGCATATTTGTGCAGTCGTATCGTATTAAAAGTATACTTTCGGGCGTGTAATTAATGAGAACAAAGGTCCTGCTAATTAGTCTGAAAGCATATTAAACTCGAGTGAAGGCGTAACAGGTAACTCGAATTATTGTCGTCCGCGTAACAGTCCGCGCGGCTAAGAATCTTGGTTAATTACACCACATACGACAAGCCATTCCATGGTACACCATTTCAAATTACATACATGTACATTCAGATACGATACTTCTATTTTTTTTTTTTTCAACGAGTTCATAAGCCATTCATTCCATTTGCTATTGTTCGCATATAAAATTAATATATGTAAATCTCAGAACGAAGAAAATTTAATTAACCGAGTGCAAGTATTCAAACAGTAGGTACGTTTCATTCTTACACGAAGCGTAATTATTCGAGAAAATTAGATTTAACGTGTAGACGCCTGTCCGCTGTGTACACTCGTAGAAATTTACAACGGATATCTACGTTGTAGAAAATCCCGTAGCTAAATTTTGAACTCTATTTTCTTAACTTCTGTATCTGCTACGAAGTAAGCAGATATACCTTTCCTTCATCCCCCCTGGGATTCGTTTCCTAACTAAATCAATTGAAGTTTTCCTTTTAACGTTCCCCAACGCGAAGAAAAAAATTTCTTTTAATACTGATCAGCCCTGCACAGCCAATAGTAATAGAAACAAAAGTGTTTCAAATTTTATTTATTTCATCTTGTTTCAATCATCGAATCCTAATTTTTAACAAGATTTGTTGAAATCGAGGATTTGCAAAACTGATTAAATATCGTTGAATCCTACTTCCTTTCTATCGTCAAAACTTATTCGTATTAGCGTGTCAATTAGCGTTGTATCAACATTGGTACAATTAATACTATGCTAAAAAAATTTTGAGTATTAATTTTATTTTACATTTTCTCTCTGATAGAGATTAGTTAGGTTAGCAAAAATGAAATCAAGTTTAATGTAAAGTCTAAATATTTATCACTCTTAATGTCGAATGATAGTTCTTATTGCTAGTTTCCCATTCGAAAAACGCGATTGCATAATATTTCGTGGTACCAAGCTGAACATTAAGAACGAACGAAATAAAATGTGTTTTTACGAGACAACGAGTAGCAGGAGAAGCACACGATCGATTCGATCATGCTTCCTCGAGACTCTGTGGCGGAATATAGCCGAAATGTGGATGGAGAGCAACCACGAACAAGGGTTTCCCTGACCGAAGCTAATCCTCTGTAGGTAAGCCAAATGTAGTCGGAAACAAGCCACGGACTTTGCATCATCGTTCTGTGTCCTAGTTCTAGCCAGGATATGCTGATCCTGTCTACGCCGCGTGTTGTTACGGTTCATTGGTTATGAATAACGGAAGACGTTTTAGAAAAAAAAAGCGATTTGATGTTACTGTCTAATTTTGTCGACCCGATCTGTTTCATTAGTAAAATTCTGTAGAGTTCCAAGCTGACTAAAAAGGTTAACTGACTCGCGGTCAAGGTTGTTAACCTTTTCTATTTTTGATTAATCGTCTAGACTTTTGCACCGGTTTAGTATTCAACTTAAAAAAAATTGATCAATCGTTACTTGGAATTGCAGCTGTTGATGAATAGATTACACATTTCTGGGAAATTTTTACAGAACTCTATCTGTTATTATAATTTCTATAATATAATATTATATATATATATATATAAAATATATATATAATATATAATATTTAGTGTATAAAACAATTTTTTATCAAGGTCTTTTCACGTGAATTTGTGTAAAACTTTTTAGTAAACCAACAAAGAAGCGTTTAAAAATCAGATCTGTTTCAAACGTCCTGCTCGTGTTAGCAAATGTTCACTCGAAGTATTTTACTTCTTTTAATATTGAGCTGCCTGTTTCTTCTTCTACTGCAAACCATTTGTTGATACAATGGTGCCAAAAAACATTTCACTGCATGATATATTTCTCGCCAAAGTATCGACAAAGCCAAATTCCTAGCAACGAAACGTAGCGAAGAAACGAGAGGCAAAGTTTCCAATCGAAAGGCAAAATATCGATCTCGATTGGAACAATTAAGCAAATTGTTTGACTAGTTTGATCGACGTTCGTTTCTTCGAACTAAGTTGTCGTTGAGTATGGTTACAGAGGAGGAGTTAGGTCGTGGGGCATGGTACAGAGATCTCGAGCGTGTTCCTAAGTATACACAGAGGGTTGTGGCGATCCTTTGAATGCGCCATCGACACGGTAAATACAAACAGCGGCGGGGCCCATTAGAATAATTATCCATGCTTGTCCACGTTGCCGGACGGCGACGACTTCTAATTAATCCGAGTACTTCACTATGGAAATTAATTCAACAGTATATCGGCTTGCTTTCTACGTGGCACCTTTATAAGCTGTAGGCCCTGAACCGGATGTAACTGGCTCTTCGTATGAAATATTTATCGTGCGTCTGTGTGCAACGTTCGTTTAGTGCAATTACACCGGTATCGACGTTTAAACGCCGAATCAAATTTTTCGAAAATAATAATTTTCGAAAACGTAATTTTTTTTTCATATTTCACGAATTTTCATAGAATCCTTGATCCTTTAACGGTGGAATTTTATTTTGGAAGCTAGTATCCTTATACGTGATTAAAATCGGAGTATAATCGGAGTATATGTGTAGGAACTGTTTGATTTGAATTGAATTATAAGAAAAGGATAAATATTACGAAGTGTTATGAATCGAAAAATGCATTGACATATCTCCTTTTCTTTTGATATATTTAATATATCTAAATGTTAAAGTGATGTATTAATACCAGTAAAACTTATTGTAATATTATTTAATTCGATTCAAGTGTATTAAATTTGGTATCGATATTATGAAATGTAGAATCAACTAAAGAAACGCTTCAATGGAAGATGAAAACGCGTGCAAATACATTTTAATAACCAGCTTCTAATGACGTAGCTGTCTTCATTTGTGTATCTTAAAATGACAATCCAAAATACTGGAATATGCAATTTTCTATAAAAGAAAGAGCACACAAATGAAGATAATCACTGTGAAATATTGTGATTATTACGATTAATATTCGTCAATGGGAGTATCTCCAGGTCATTTTTTACCTCGGAGTTCGGACACGTTTAACACCGTTAAAATCAATGGGAACGAATTATTCATTATTATTAATTAAATCATTCGTTAATATTGCATCTAGAACAGACGATGTAGGTTGTACGTTCGAACGCGATCGTGTAACCAAGCGCACGGTCACAGGTCGTTCGTCAACGTGGACGAACGTAATCCTTCCTTTACCGTTCATTTCAATTTCATTAGCCGGTCTATATGAAGTCATGCACTCGTAGTTGTAATATTCTCCTCGCGGCTGAAACAGCCACGACCCCCCACTCTATTTATTCACCCGCGTAATTCACAACCGGAAGGTGGCCACCGACCGGAAACGCATACACGGATGTGGCCATTGTTATTCGGCCTGGCGTCAGGACGCCTCGTACCACTGGCCTGTAACAGCCACCAATCACACCTTTACACGCGCTCTCGTGCGTTCTGTTTATTTTTAGAGATTCGTACGAAATATCGATTAGCTCTGGCCGTTAACGATTATTTTCATCTTGGAGTGAAAAATCCCAGTTTGTACGAGTTTAGGGTTGAAAATCTAGCGAGCAGGTTCAAATCGCAAGTCAATCCTTCGAGTACGTTACTGTGATTAATTTTTAATTTTTGCTTAATTGCTGTCGCAATGGAGAATTGGAATTGAAAGATGTTGGATCACTTTGTTCCAATAATATATTACTAGTATCGAGTATGTAAAAATACACGAAATATCCAAAGTCGAGTATTCACTGCAGTGATCAATAGATGAAATAAACTTTCGTTTCAGTTTCATTTCCAATGCATGAGAATATAATCCTGCAATAAGTGTCCAAAACACACTTTGGATTTCACAATCTCGTTCTCAGAGTCCTTTAATCGCAGAATTTTCTGAAACAAGTGATATATTTTGGATTTTCAAGCTTCGAGCTTTCTATGCCAGGAAACATTATTTCAACACAATACACTCGAAGCATTGATATTCGACCGCGAGAAGCGAGTTTTCAGACCATTGTGCGACTGTGCGTGGACATCGTCGCATTGTCGTCCGATCCACCGATGTTGGTCGCGATTTTTACCGTTGTTGCGACATCCAGTTAGGACAAAACCTTACCTCGGCAGCTCGTTTCGTTTGCTCGTGCGCTCGGGATTCGCCTCGGTTAAAGGAGGTGCCAGAAATGTTTCGTACAATTAGAATTACTCGCGCTTAATGGCAAGGAAATAATGAATCTTATAATATACACGGATGTTTCGGCTAACTCCCCTCGCCGAAATTACGAACGGGAACCTGGCTGGATCATTCTTTACGGGCTTAAACCAGAACTCGCAATTTAAACGTACAATAGAACAATATCGCCGGCCCTTTATTCGGTTAGCTTCATAACAGCTTCCCCCTTTCATCTAAAAGGTCCGGAAACGTCCGCGATATAAGTCACGATGATTCGTTAAGATTAAGCGCTTAATACAATTACGAGAGAACTGGCGTGATCAACGCCTTTTCGTGGAATTGCGTTTGCTTTCTATTTCATTTCTTCGATTAACTGTATTGGTTTGTTTGTAACGTCCTTTTGGAAATTATTACACGGTTTCAACGTAGTAGTTTAATCGAACTGAACGTTAGAATTGCTGAAATAATTGGAGCAATCGGAATGAACAGCTTGTGATTTTTCGTAGAAATTTCGTGGCCATGTATTTTCAGAATGAGCTTCCTGCAATATGTGTATTTTAATCAAAGATTTAAAATTAATTTAATTTAATTTACGAGTCAACTTTAGTCAGAGAAATCACAAATGCAAGAAGCAGGGAAAGGTTTATGGTATGATGGAGGACAAGCTTCACCTACCTATATATTTTATAAAACATCATTTGCATGCGCACCTTTGAAAACACACCGTTGTAAATTATGAATCCATCATTACTACTTTTTTAAAATTAAATTTCTCGATTAGAAAATTTTCAATAATACGAACTTGGACAATTGATCAAATATAGTAGACATGATACATCGCGAAGATTAAATATTATGATGTAGTATATTTCAATCTCTTATAACTCCTGAGGTAGTAGATGTGTTAATTGAATAAAGCTGGATGATTAAAGTAATTTGCTTAACGAGAAAAGGAACATTCACCTGTTTTGAAGATTCTCGTTCTTACAATTTCATTGAATCGACAGTCAGTTTCTCTTAAAAAATTACGTTCAGCTACAATTTTCTACAGTATCCTGTACGAATTCAAAATATAAAAACTGAAGGTCACAAATATTAATCTTTCAATCAAATTGCACGAGTTGTTTCAATATTTATGGAACACAGTACTGCGTGTAGAAATTTTTCGCAAAATCGGTTATTCGCGAAACACGGAAACCACTGGCAGAAAATCGAGCAGGTTATTTCGACTTTGTACGCAGGATTTTTCGTGGATAATGAAGAAGAGAGAAAGGCAAACAGGCGGAAAAAAATTGCGTTGAACAACGTCAGATATTCAAAAGAACCTCGGGAATCATTTTACGCGTAACGAGTGGCTTTTTACCAACGTTTTATTCTCGTAACTTAAATGAAAATGTTTGAATAGCGTGATTCGACTGAAAATAAACCGTCATGTTGAAAAGCATCGCGAAACGGAGTGTCGAATTGGATAATGTATAATTATGCCCCGTGCATGATCATCCCTCATGAATATTCCCGCGTGCACGCTTACCCCATTATTAGCCGGAGGTTCTGGCCGAAAGGTACCGGAAATTTCGCCGTGGATTAAATGAAAATTAAAGTCAAGGTGCCTCAACTCTGCGTATTCGAATCGAAATGTCGAGAAACGAGAAAAAGGAAAAGAAGGAAGAACGTTGATGGCGGTCCGAACGATAAAAGCTTTCGAAAGAGCGCATTTCCGTGAGATATCTGGCACGAAATTCTGCAAAAATTTCACTTTCCGGAATTAAATTTGATTTGACCGTCGGGATTCAAATTAAGATCGGGAAGAATATATCTGTTTATTTGTTTAATAATTTTTAGGCATTAGCTCATTAGGTGTAGAATAAAGAGAAGATCATGTTAAATATACAAATGTATGTGTGTATAATATAATAATAATTAGATACCTAATCATAAAATGTTATTTTATCTATTAAACATTGTAAGGAGGATATTACAGCTTCACATACATTTATACATATTTATGTGGACCTTTATTTTTCGAACATCTTGGTATCCGGACGTTATGTCATTAGAACAGACTGTTATTAAGAGATATTCTATTCTAGCGATACAATCTCTGAATATTAAGTTATTTAAAAAAGTACAGGTCCCACTGTCCACCCGTAGTCCGCGTCTAAATTTTTCCGCGAATATGTAGAAATCCACAATCTGACAACAACCGAGTGTTTGCTTAAGCAGAGAAGAAGTCAACTCCGTCAGGAGCCACTACTGTAATCTCATCGTAATCTTTTTATCTCGCAGCGGAAATTTCGGCGTTCCGTTGTATTTTGTTTTTTTTTTTTTTTTTATTAACCATTTTCGTCCAGCTGTTAAATAAAAACTTAAAAATAAAAACGGAAGAATATTCCAAAGTTCAGGCAGGAAGTATCGTTAATCATAGACGAACGCATTCCTCAATATAACGAAAAAGAAGAGAGGGAAATCCAATTTCATTAGTTACAATCGTCATTCCTAAACAAACCGCGGATGAAATATTCCATCGGCGGCGAGTTAATGAAACCGAATCGGACGAGGGTAGGAAAGCCGAAAATTCCGGTACGTTCCTGACGAATTTCGAGCTGGGCCGGCTCCGAATCCCAAGGGCGAAAGGTTAATTATCGGCGAGAGGGTAGCGAAACGGGGAATGGAAAACGCGACATGAATATCGAAGTGTCTGTCTACGATTCGCGGACCTTGCCAGCTCGATTTTGTCGAACATCGGTGTTTACTCCAGTTTGTTCAAACAATGGACGTGTCTTTCTTTGCTTCTCTCTCTCTCTCTCTCTCTCTCGCTTCTGTTTCGATTTGAGACTCAAATCTACTTGTGATGTACCTATTCTACTAATATTCAAGTCTGCTTACAGTTCCAAGTATTATCTGAAAAATAAAAAAAATGGGGTTTTAAATTCGTTTTAATATGAAAATCGTCAGTATCTTAGTAAAGAAATTACTATGTCAAATACTTACGCTATCTTATTTCAGACAATATATTACAGTAATAAATTGTATTTGACAGTTTAATAGATTATTCGTAATCCTAGTCGATCGCGAAAGATGAACATTTCCTCGTTAACTCTTCATTTTCATTTCCAAAGATACTTACGAAAAATTCGAAACTTTAGATTCTTTAGTATTCTTTGAAGTAGCATTTGAAATACTTATATAAAGATCAAAGATTCGAACCTACTTGCGAGATGCTCGATCCTCGATCTCGAAGTTACCACGTCCGGTCAACTGTAGTACATACGTGTGTCTAGCGGTGAGACAGCAGAGATAAAAGAGGGAACGTGTGGCGAAGCGAGAGCAGAAAAGAAGAAGACGAAAGAGGGTGAAAGAGAGCGAGGGCAGGGTGGGTGGCGTGTTGAGCGAGGCACAACAAATATAACGGGTGGCCGAGCAGCTGGTGAGAGTCGCCTGGTGATTCCGCAGGATTTTGTAATTGAAACGCTTTTCGAGGTGGAGCGTCGAGCAAGGAACACGACGGATAAACGCCACTTCTCTCCCTCTCCGATGGTGGCTCCCTTCATTTCGCGACGCGGCTAGCTGCAGAGAGAAAGAGAGAGAGAGAGAGAGAGAGGCAACTTAACGGAATGTCCAACGCTATTTTGGTCCCGTTTCTCCGTTCCCCTCCATTCTTCGCCATTACGTTTTCGCTATACGTGCCTTCTGTTCGTTTCTCTCGAATTTTCCAACCCTTGTCCGTTTTCTTTTTGCTTCGCTCGCCCCTCTTTCTCCTTGTCTTTCTTCCTTTTTTACGTCGTTCTTCGCCCTCGATGCCAGCCTCGGCCGCCGTCTGCTCGCCCGTTTTCTTCCGTTCGCACGGGAACCTCCTGCTCCCCGCGATCGCAAACGAACCTTTTTCCTCGAAATGAAAAACCATCTTCCCGTGGTAAACGTCCGATTCGCGGGACTGGTTAATGACGATGGCGTTAGCTGCTCTCACTTTGGAATTTATATGCAAATGAGGCCTTTGTCTGTTTTTTTCGACTGTCGATGCTTGTTCAAACGGCCACTACCGGAGACCGGCGAGTTGTTTTCCTTCAATTCCGTTCGACCGAGTTCGTTTCACTTTGACTTAATTATGCTACTGGCTGTCTCTCCGTCTCCGTTTGTAATAAATAGTTGGAGCTATTTTTCTTTGGATTCGCGTAAAAAGTAATAGATTGCGGATTTTTATCTACTCGTAGGTCCTATTCTTCTAAAGCGCAAAGTTGCATAGAGAATTCTATAAAAGTCCCATTTGCTTGAATTTATTCTAAACTGCATGAAAATTTACAATCTAGTAGTCACTCTGTTTATATTTTATATTCAAGCTCTGTTTTATCGTTGCCAAAATAAATTACGTTTGTAAAATCAATTATAAACGTTAGAACAGACCCACGATTATACGTTTTCTTTTCTTACACACGACGATTGTAACTACAATTAATTATCATTGTCGTAAAATTGTTATTGACGGTACAGATGAATTTAACATCCGCCAGGCGAGGGTTAATTAAGAAGGGCTGAAGAAGAATTTCCGTCAGCTAAGAAGGTAATTAGTTGAAAACGTCAATGATTATTATCGTTAACAAGTGTTAATAAGCGTCGCATAATTTTTCCAACGCGCTTAATCTTATTCCTCAGCGTTGAGAGCTTTCGCGTGTACAGTTTCATCTTCTTTACTTAATACAGAAAAGGGAACGCGGCGGATATTCGCCACGAGTACTCGAGCTAGAGTGTGAGAAAATACGCTGCCGATAGTTTCACTGTCAAAAATTCACTTGGGGCCCCGATCGTATTTTCCCCGGTGCATTCCGGCCGATGTACACCTCGTAAAATCGTATTGCGTTTCATTTGTCGTACTTTACTCGGAGCGAATATCCTCGGCGTCGGAGTTGCCGACAACTCGATATTGTTCGTCGCATATTTTTAGAGCGTACACAGCTGTGCTCGGATCTCCTCTGACATCTCCGCTCTTTCGATCCCCTCCCTCCTCTACGTTGGAATCCTCTCCTTCCTTTGTTTCTCTTGGTGACGATGACAAACCCTTGGTCGCGCGGCAGGGAAACCCGTACATGGAACAAAGACCGACAATTTCTTGGCACGAAGTCACGACTTGACGCTAATGAACATCCCTCCAGCCGATTTTAGATGCTGGTCACTAACAAGCGCGAAGCAAAAAGAAGGGAAACAGAGGCGCGTAGCTACGGTGTGACCGTGGTGTCTGTATTTTCGTCTGGAACAGAAGTTCAACTTTCGTTGAAGCACGCGCGTTCTTGATTTCGCGCGAGAGATTGTTTCGAGAACGGTTCGTTGAAAATGGGTTGACACGTTTGACAATGGTAGATTTCGCAGCGATATTTCTTTTTCATTTGTAAACTATTACGTCGAGGTTTAGCTAAACAACGTGATTTTTCATTTTGTTTGACCGCTGTGTAGTAGCATTTTTGTTAGTTTTTGTTTCACAGAAACTGTGAATAAATGTTACTTGAAATTTTTGACATCCTCCTTTCGAGGGAACGATACGAACCGATTTGTTACTCCGTACGTCATTATTTTTACATTGTAAAACACTTTGGGGTTGTTATCGATATCCCAATGCTGCGATCGACGTCTCTGAATAAATAGAATGACTTTTTCGGTTGCAATCGAAAAACGTTAGTCTCAGTCAGTGACGCGTAGACATCGGGTTATCAGTCTCGTTTCAATTTCAGCAAGAGATTGTCTCTTAAACAGCTGGAATCTAGTTCACAGGAGTAGGTTCATTTAAATAACTCTGAATAAAATTTTGAGAATAGGTAATGAATAAAAATTTAAGATTAGGTGATTTTCCACGTTTTTCAGAAAACGAAAGGTTAGATCGTCCTTTCGCCGATAAAAGGCCGAACGATTAAAAAGAAAGTTTAACCATCCACCTAAAATAACCTTGGATATTTACGGTTCGTTCTAGAAGATGCGCGGCGATGCCGTACTGAGGACGTGCGGTCAGAAATAGGGATGAGATCAAATCCAATATGTACCTGCTTGTGAATTAGAGTCAAGTTCGATGTCCAAGTTTTGTTTCATGAGTTTCGAATATTACTCAAAAAATATTTCAGTCAGCATACTCTTACATTATATTCTTTCTATACAAGTCAAGTTCAATATATATATTTCATCGCAGTTCAATGTACACGTACATGTACATGTTCAAATTATATAATGTATATATTTCAGTTCAACGTACGAGCTGGCTCCGATCGAATACCTACAGGTTTCAGAAACACATTCACAAACATCCCTAAGATTCGAAACTTTCGCAAGTAGCATCCAAATCCTGGAAATCGAAATTCTACGAATGTAACGTAGGGAAGCAGAGATATGCTTCCATTCAAGTACTCTTTACGATACTCTATTCACCAATATTCGAGTCCACTTGGCGGTGTTACTTTCATTTCCGGAAGCACTCGCGAAACGTTCGAAACTGCCTCGCTTAAGTTCAACTATGTTTGGAATCGCCGCTTGAGATACTTATAAAAGCGTTTGAAATCAAGTTGCGAAAGTTGGAGCGTGCTTGCGAGGCGCTCGATGCCATCTCTGTGTCAGAAATAACGTAATCTGTCGGCGGGACGGCGGAGAGACAGTCTCTCTTGGAAGTGCAGTTACCACATCACAGCGAACGCGATCCGCGAACGATTCGCGGGACAACGATTCCCACACCCTCTGCCGATGCGTAAACACGCAGAAACGTCTGCTTAAGCGGCCTGGCCGCTGGCACGCTGTCGCCAGTCGGAATGAACTCTCCATAATTAAACACGGTCACGGTAAATTAAAACAATAAATACCGAGGTGGGCGCGCAACGAAAAAAGAAAAAAAAAGAAAAAGGGGGAAGAGAGGGCGAATTTGTCCGACGAATTTTCACCGCGCTGCGTGCATGCAACGCGTACGTGTGCGCGCCTCTGTGTGTGTGTACGTATGCACGTCGCGCGCCGAACTGGTTCCCCGCCCCCGCGGCATAATGCACGATCCTCGTTTTTCCCTTCTGCGCGATTTCTCGGTCCGTAAATCACTCCATCGGCGAACGAATGGCGGCCGATATTTTACGATCAATTCGCCGACGCGCGCCGATTAATTGCGAATTATGTCGCGCCTCGCGATCCATCGGTCTTTCCGCGCCTGATGAAAGATGACGATCGATGCGTAATTTACTGCAATTAATCTGAGCCGTGGTGAAACTCTGCGACGTGCAAAATCCTCCTTCTCGAATAATCGATGTCTTTACAAGTAACAAAACGCGAGTGTATGTCGTTTTGCTCTATGGCGATACAACGATTTATGGATAATTAATCAATTAATGGATAAAGTGACTTCTCTCATCGAAATGTTTATATTTTAATCGAAACACTTTCATAGTTATTTTGATGCTTGAAAATGAGAAATAGTTGCCAGGAGATATCTGGCGGTTCTTTAATTTCTCTTGTTCAAGAACAAAGAATTAGAAAAAATTGAATAATTTTCAATCAAAATAGCGTAAATTTCGGATGCAAAGTAAACAAGGATAATAAAATTTTAGATATCGTCTATTAATTTCTTTTGTAAGACGTTCAGTTCTTTCTCGACGGATTTTGTATTTTCTTTCTTCTTTAAATTTTCATTTATACCGATGCGATTTGATTTTCAGGCGAAGATTGATGACTTTAAGGAAAATTGACAAATAAATAATAGAATCAGTGGAAAGTTCCACTCTAGTAATTTAATCCTTTCGTGCTTGGTGTCTATTGTTAGCATCGTGTATTTTTATCACTCCGGCATACGTTTGATTCGATTGATCGCTCAAGTCAGAAGTTCCTCCAGACGGAAAGTATTTTTGGAATTTACTCTATTCAACTGACGCGAATTTGAAGCTCGTGGTGTTTACTCTTGTGAACGTTCAATTCTGGCTTTGTTAAAAATCATTTCTCCAATTGAATATTAATTTTGAAAAGCAGTTTTTCCTTTTTTCTAGTCTTTACTTGCGTTTCTTGAATTCTAAAACCGGCAGCATTTCTTTTGCAAAAGCGACAAACCTTTCTCTCTCGGTTGTTTCAAAGAAATTCGCACACGAGTTTCAGCCTGCGTGAAAAATTCAATCCCGTCCGATTCGTTTCGCCAAAAAGACGATCGGATCGACCGATAAAAATAAATTTTTTAAATAACTCGCCGCTCGTGGCGGTACCTGCTCGCAGACAAAGCTCTCGCTTCCAGAGACAATGCTCAATTCGCCGTGACGAATACTGGCCGCATAGTTTCCAGAACAATGTCTACGTCGCGCGAATGTCAACGTCGATTTAATCGCGATTGTTCGTGAATATTTTATTATTCGGGCGCGTATTGGGTCTGGTATGCATTGATATGTTTCTACAATGTTTGTTTTGGTGTAAATGCACCTCGAAGACATTGGTATCAAAACTAATCAATACTTCGTTGATACTCTTTCTGCGGAAATGTAGAAGAAAACGTATAAAACGAAAAAAGATTTACAAACCCAATATCACGTTTAGTCTTATTTTGATAAATATTTTGATATATGTTCGATATCAAATTTAGTTTCATTTGAATGAGGGAAATTTCATCAATACATCGTTAAATTTTAACTAAGGGGAAATTGGAAACAAAAAGATTCGAATCAAACATTTTCCTCAATACGCTTTTTCTGAATAGAATCAAAGAACAATCAATGTTTCAAATGCAAATATATTTTTCTGAGATGGAAACAAACGAAATCTGTGCAAGTACTGCTCAGTTAGGTCCACGATTTTACGATCAAATCTTCTCTTCAGCGATATAAATTTTAAACCAGCAAGCATCAACTAGATATTAATACTTTTGTACAGATATCAAACATGTATTTGTATTTCCAACCATCGATATTTTCCTATATATCTCACGAAATATTGCTACTCGACATTTGTCAGTAGATTGCGGATTATTTAGACATTTAGAGAAAAACGAAAGAAAGAACGTACATGTAAAATACCCAAGATTTAATGCTTTGCACAGCAGCATTTACCCACATAAAACAATTATCCACCGAAGATCTTCTTTTTACTCAACCATCTCAAAAATACGAATTTGCGCAAAGTTCATATTTTAGTAGCTAACTCGTTAACATCAAACCAGCATGAATATTTTCACAGCGTCAAACAGGGTGTACCGATGTATTGCGCTCCTGGCAATATTTGATACAGTATCGTAGTTCACAGACGGATATCGATAGTATTGATTATGTATGGATCTGATCACTATGCGTATCTACGTTTCATCGTGTTCTCGAGAACATTAGTCGGCCTTTGTCTCGGCGGTGCGCCGTTGTAACCGGAAAATCGGACGTCGGACGCCGATGGCGCGGCGTGTTGCGCTTTTCATTCGATTATCGATTCGCATTCTTGAATTGTCCGGCCACGAAGTGTTCGTCGTTTTGTTCGAGCGCGGATAATGCGACACCGGGGGCATTCGGATTCCGCGCGGATCGTTCCGAGCTTTCGAACCGAGCCTCCCTCCCCCTCACCTGTGTATGTGTGCGTGCGTGTGTGTTTGTGTGTATCTGGCATCTCGCTTCTATTTCATCGCGACACGAGACCGCGCAGACCGAACGCGTTCCGCTTTCACCGAAAATTTTCCGGGATAATGCAACGTCGTTTACAGGGCTTGATACAGGCGTTCATGCCGCGTTTGTTACAATCTGGCGGACATTCGATGCTGGTTTATCGCGTCGACGCGGCGCGCGTTGCTCGCGGATAGCGCGCCGACAAATAATGTAAGTTCCTGCGTCATGGTGGCCAGGTTATGAGGTTGATTTGTGGCCAGTTGGAATTGTAGCCGGGCAATTAAATTATCGAGACGATTGAAAACACGCGGACGCGCGTAAAGTTTAATTGATCACGGCGCGCGTTCTAAAAACGAATCGAATATCCGTTACCGTGTAAGAATCGGTAGCTTTTGCTAGACGTTTCTTTCTTTTTCTCTGGCGATAGTCGTCTATTTTGAGAGACACAGTACACCTCGAAAGCCTTCGAAACCCTCGTCCGTCGATCTTGGTGTCGAATCGACACAGTGGCGAACAATTGGTACAAAGAAATAGTTAAATTTGCATATTATATATGATATTTATATTATATATTTATGATATTGTGATATTTATATTATATTATAATATTCTACCATTATGTTATATATACATTAATATTATTAATTTTTTTAATGCCAGATTATTTTGTTGATATTATTTGTATACATATCTTATTGGTCTCAGTATTCATATATTTTATCTACTTAGTGCGAGAAATATTATATTAATAAACTATGTTGTTCATTCATCATAGAAATATTGAAAATAATACAATTTGCAGACTATACTAAAAAAAGGAGTAGTTAAATTTGCATATTGCTTTGTCAACAATTGCGCGTGATCTACTCTCAGGATGTAGATGTTGAACTTTACATCGTGATCTCACAAGAAATACGCGTCGAATTGACACAAGGGACGGATGATGGTTAAGATCTGGAGTTTTGTAGCAATCAATCTTTAACCATTTTTGCGGCATGCTTTGAATTTCCATCTCGTCGAAAGATTAATGAATCCGGTAATTGAACTGCGGCAAGAAGAAGACAGTTTCATTTTTTACACAGTTTTTATTATATATTCCATTTCATAAAAAGAATGTGGTCTGTGTAAAGAGGAATTAATCGCAAGCACGATAGTTTCGCAATATATCGTCATAAATTTACTACGCTTAATTTCAATTGCCCTTTTCGTCCGCACTTGAAATCAATTTTAAGATGTCCAAAAGAGCCAAGTCTGTTTGTGTAAATTAACTTTTCAACAATCCTCCAGAGACCGAAGCATAACGTTAAATCTGCATACCATGTTGCAGTTGTTGCATTTTACCTTTATGACGCGATATTGTACGGATAATGTGTTGTAAAATTTTAATTCGCAGTAATTAACAAAGTAACGACGTTACAGAGGATTAGCTTTCTAACTTTTGACTCATTTCGCCGTACGCGTAAAGGCAATGCTACAAAAAGAAAAAAAAGGCTGCCTCTTTAACGCAAATATAGCTCGAAGCGCGAAATTAAAGTAATTGGACGGATATACATTCGTATAAAGGTTTCCCCCTGCCTTTTTCGGTTCGGCAAACGAATCGTCAATTGGAAAATAAATCAATTATTCCTCGATTAACCGGCGCAGAATATTTTCTGCCATTAACACGCTGTACCTACGCCCGCGAACACAGGGTGCCATCGTTGTCCGATAGTAAGAGAATTTAGTTATAAATTGCCGGCCACGGCTGTTTCCGATTAAATCTGAATCGTCCTCGATCTCGCATCGATTCGAAATTGAAAATTACGCCCGGGTCATCGCCAGTCATGGCGTTTTTTCGGCCGTCGCCGCGCGCCCGTGCCGTGCCGATTCGAATCGGCACGGACAGCGCAAACATTAATTTTCGCTGGGTGGACGTGCGGCTCACGGAGGGGCGGGGAAAAAAAAAGAGAGCGTGGAAGCAAAAGTATTCGCTGCAAACGCGAAACGGTCTTCCGTTCGTTGGACATTTGTGTGCACCGTTGACCATTGAAATAGGAAAAAAAGGAAGAAGAAAAAAAAAATTTACCAGCAACGATGCCCCGCGTGCAATTACATTCGCGTGGCCGCAAGTTTCTTCCGTTCTTTGTAGATAAATAACATTATTCACCGTACGACTTCTACGCTCGCTTCTTCTTTTTGGAGAGAGAACGCCGCGAGCTTTAAATTATTCAGGGATTCGATTATCGCGATTCGTTACGGCCGTCCGTGCATCTACTCGGGGAATTTCAGCGTGCTAGAACGATATAACGATGCATATAATATTTGATCCCTTGCACTTTGGCTAATTTTGTTACACGATCTATCCGAGCGCAACTCCAAGGTATTTTTCCGCTGGATATTAAACCTTTGGCGAATATTAAAAAATTTTATCGTATCGAATAAGGACGCGTAGGATGAAAAGTTACAAAGAGAAGCGAAGGAAATTACTGTGTCGAGTTAAAAAATAGAGCGAGACAACAAATACTCGAGCCGCATCTCCGTCAAAGAATAAATAAATGAAAATGTCATCACTTCAGATATTTCAACTACGAATAAAATATAACTACGACGAACAGTCGGTTGCAACACAAAATCATCCACACGTCCATAGCGTTCATATACGCTCGGAAATCTCAGCGAAAGTGAGTCCAAGCGTGGTGACAGAAGTGAGAAGGAAAAATTACTCTCATCCCCTCGACTAAATTGAACGACCGCGTTACCCGAGATTACATTTTCCCTTATCGTCTGCGCGCACGATCGTCGAAGAATCGCGGATAATTTTCCCAGGTAGCTCTCGTCGCGCCAATAATCGTCGGGGTGGCAAAGAATGGCGGTTAACTATTGGTCGCAGCGGTTAACTATTGGTCGTCCCACAGGATAATTGTCCCGATAACGCGGCGATAGGCCCGGCGTGTAGTACGATGCGATCCTCTCGGGAAGATAGGGATCGCGACGCGCTTGTGTTCTGCGGCGTCGCGTATCGCAGATCGTGAGGCGCACCGTTGCGTGCAACGTTGTCCACGATGTTCGCCAAACGCGCGATTAACATTCTCCGGCATCGGTTTGCCCAGATGCCCTCTGGCCACCGGCTGGTCCTCCGCCACCTCTATCGGTCGCCATCCTTTAAAATACGGCACTGCTGGGTGCACCGACAGAGAGACGGCAGAGTAGCCTCACTCCGGCTGTGTTCTCTATTAACTTCTCGCATTGGCCGATCGGATCGATAACGGCGTACCGATGCACTGGCCGTTATCTTCTCGCTAGGCTGCATTAATGCACCTCCAGTTATTGGACAAAATGGTTCCGGGCCGGGTCGGCGAAACGTTACTCGAACCCCGCAGCTTGATACGTGCCTCGGTGATCTGTGACGCATTCCACTCACCCGGGATTGCTCTCTCGCCGCTTCGGCTTAATAGGATGTGACAGAACTGGGCAGAGATGGCGGAGAACGCCTGCCTTTCCATCTATCTACGTGACGGCTCGATCGAGAGGTGTTTCGAACGACGAAATTCGCGCCGAATGTTGTTTTAGGACGAAGAGGAAGAAAACTCGCGAACACGTTTGGCGTGGGGAGAGGGGAAGAGGGGGGGGGGTGGAGACAGAAGTGATTTACTTTGCAGTTAATGAGGAAAAGTACACTTGTATGTTATTTGTATTTCATACTTTGTTTGATGTTTCGTTGATCTGAATAAATTAAAGGTTCATAAAACGGATCTCTGTTTGAATTTTGTTAGTACGTCAATTTTATATTCAGAAATCTTTAATACATTTTTCTTCTTGTTCTTATGTTTTATACATTCTCTGATACTTTTGTACCAAGTTTAAATTGTATCGTAATTCAAAATATCGTATTAACCGCGACGATGAAGTAAGCTCTTGTCCGTGAAATTTCTCTCATTGCTATCCGTTTAACGTTTGAAGAGAACGTTCATTGTTAACATGAAATAACGTGACATCTTCCTTTTTCAACAAACTTGCTTTTCTTCGATCGTACGCTTTTTACAAAGTGATTTACTCTTTGAAGCTTAACCTAAAATTGAGCGAAAATCCAATGCGAACTCTTCGTAACAGAATCGCATGAAGCTTACAAGCCTTTCGTTAAACTATGGACATCCATTGAATCGACTTAATTATCAAGTATCGTCAAATCACAAATCCGTATCACGCAAAACATTTTGTACTTTACAGCTCCCTAAATTAAAACTAAAGTTTCATGATCCCCAATGGTCGACGATGGTAGTTGGATTGGATCAAATCCACAACGTTGTTGTTCAATATCGCGAGACGATAAATAACGAAATCTTCTGCTCGTTTCAATCGTGCGAGTGCGTGTCCATACGACCCCACCTCCAACTGGTACGAGAAAAGTGCGTAAGCCAGAGTAGTAGAACGTGGGGCGTGACGTTCACATGAAAATGAATTCCGGATACATCATCAACGATATAGAGTGACGGTGATTATTAAGTGTAGCCCCGTTAATGGGAAACTCGGTTCAGTGTTTGCCTCCCTTTTCCTCGGATTTCTCGGCCCGACTATCTGTTTATCTATCTGTATCATGCGTGGCCGTGCAATTGTGCACGCTTGCAACGGCACTCTCGCGTCGACACGTTCTCCTCCTCTTGGCTCTCGCATAAACTGGTCGCGCAATTACGAAATGTATCGTTTTCAACGGGTCACAATGGGACGCGAGAGGGCGTGAGCGAAGAGGAAGCAGCCGGCAAACCGAGAATACCCGGTTCGTACCCGTGAGTATGTACATGCTTGCACGCGCGTGTTCCACCCTCACGGTACGACCTCGAACGCATCCGGCGCATCCACCGGATTCATTACGCACGCGTGACACACCGAACGTCGCTGCACCGTTTGTGCGTGCGTGAATGCGTGTGTGTGTGTGTGTATGTGTGACACGCGTGCACGCTGCGTACACCCAACGTCGCCACCACGTGTCTCTCCGCCCCTTATTCGTGCTCGCTAGGGATGGGATCAAGCTCAATATACAGAGTGTCTATAAAGTCTCTTTACAATTTCAAAAATACAACGGCAAATGAAAAGACAGATAAGTGGAAATTATTACAAAATGAGACGTATATATTTAAGTTCTTTCTTGCCTCATTTAATACACTTCTATATGGGCACTATTAGTTGCACGAAGCACATCAATAGAGGTGTATTGAGCGAGGCAGAAAAGAACTTAAATATATACGTCTCATGCAAAATTTCCGAAAAAAAAAATACTCGTAAATGACGCCTCAATGTCTGTAAGATTCGATAGTAGTACTTGGAAGTCAATATTCTACATTTACAATAAGATGTATAATTAATTTTAGTTATTAGAGGTTTAGAAGATGTTGCATAAATATATCAAAAATTCTATGTTTGAAAATGAGTGCGTTCTTAATTTGTTAGTGCTTATCAATCGATGCAAAATCTTTAGACTTTTGGTAATTTTAACAAGCACTCGAAAAATTAAAATGGTTCGACCCATAAAATTCTCTACCCTTCGGGATTGTTTTTTGTATCCAAAAAGTCTGAACATACGCCGCTTAGACTACACTTAGAAGTACAAAGGATTAAAGATTCGAATCGAGTAACTCTGTCTATGACGTACTCGATCCCATCTCTGATCCTCGCTCTCGTGTTCTAACCTTGTATGTATCGCTGTTCGAACAGCCCGTACGTATGTATATACACGAGACGCGCACGTGCCGACCCGTGTACACCACCTGATTGCCATTTCCGAGGAGCTTCGTTAATATTTAGGCTAACCGCGTTACCGAAAAGCTGCGGCTGACTCCACCCAGCTCGCTGCCCCTGGGTATCGTCGTCGTTTTCTTTATCCACCACCTGATACGTTGCATACCGAATGAGATAACGTTAGTCGGGTGAGGGGGACGGGGGAGGGAAAGGTTGGCCAATATGTGAACCCGTTGGCACTGGCACGGATTGCGGAAAATGGTAAAGTAGGGAAAGGAGTGCAGATGGTGATGCGGGATGCCAAGATCGTGTAATGAAAGTATGCTCAGATACTTTCTTCTTTTTCTTCGTTCATTTAGACAGCGTCGTATTAGGCAATGAATTTCACGCAGTCGCGGTGCAATCGTTTTCGCGGGTGAAAAAGGAAGGAAAGAGAAAGAACGGAAGGGAAAGAATTAAATTTGAAAATTAAACGAGTATACGTGCTAGAGCAATTGTTAGTTCTTAAATATCGTAGGTCGTAGATAAATTATCGACACATGCATAAATGTATACGAAGTTGCGACGAAATAGAATGGATTAGATCGTGGTCCACTTTGTATGATAAATCGACGCAGCTGCATAAGATCAGTTTTAAGTGGAATTTCGTCGTTTTGAAAATAGGAATGTAAAAAATGAATGATTGTACATAAAATAAAAATTCTGGGGCATTTAATTTTAATTTGTATTTTACATTTTCTATAACAAAGAAATTAATATTAAAATAAAAATTAAATTAAATAGAACTGAGCAATTTAAATTAAAATTAAATTAAAATTAGTCTGAATGAAAAAGCTGGGTAATTTAAGTTAAGCATACGAGTTAAATAATGGTATTTTTGTGAATTCCGTAATGACCCAGTGACACCAATTTTAAACAATTTTAGCGGTTCGTTTAGCGATTTTGGTTCGGTTTTTAATTTTGTCGGAGTCGAATAATAGCGGCTATTGTTACAGTCGTTGAATGAAAAATCGTATTACAGACAGGAACGGACGGCGTGACAAATATCTGATACCCGATATATTGTCACGTAACTGTGGCAGTTTGATGGATTTTTCGCACTCGCTTTTATTCGAAGCTTACATGAGTTTTTAAGACCGAACTTAAACAAAAGAGAATTAAAATAACTTTTCCAATCTCCAACCAGACGATCAAACCTTATTTTTTTCTGGCCTTTCATTCGATTCTGAGTTGTCAAATTATCTTCCGCAGGAACGGCACAAGAACTTGAAAAACAATCGAGATAGAATCGCGAAAATTGCGATGAATGATGATGAATTATTTATTTACAATTATTTGAAGATTTTTATACTTTCACAAATATAATTAAATAACAATTGAAGAAAGTATCTGAATTAAAATTCTTTTCAGCTATCTATTATATATGTATCTTAATGTACAGACTGTGAATTTTTATGCAAATTCATAGTTTTGAGAACCTTAAAGTGAAATAAATAAAATCTCGGTAGAATATTGTTCCACGTACTATAAATGTTACAGAAAACACTGAAAACTCTATAATTTTACTTGCAATCTTGTAGTTAAACATTTCTCATGACGCATCAAAATCCGCGGTACTAAATTAGTAAAGTTATTAATGTTATAATTCCTTGTACGATTTCCTTACCTCCAGACCGGCGATTTATCGAGTCGTGCGTCAAAAACCTGACCCCGGACCCGACTAACGCCAGTTTTTTCCCCATCTCACGAGGATATCGGCAAACGACGATAAACGGGGTGTCGATAAAGTGTTCGCGACGATAAAACGATGAATTTTCAATGGACGTCGGCGCAGATAGCGGGGCCGACGAAAATGTACGACGGACGGTCTCCTTACGATCGTTCTTACGTACGTAGCTCTTTACACAGGATAGTGAAGCATCTTGGAAAGCGGTCACGTACGGTCAAGAATGACCCCGCTGTCTAACCCCACTCAACGTCGACGATTTATTCGCGACATCATAAACTAACGCGTCACACGTTATGGCGCTTGTGATTAACGAATTCTGCATCGGCCTCCGTTCTCTGTCGTTCAAGGAACCGGACGCTTGGCGACTTTATCTCCTTTCACGCGAGTGTATTATTTTTATCATGCACGTAGTATCACACAAAAATATTCAAACACTTATCACGAAAGAACTTTTACATTAACGAAACGTTAGGACTTTTTGAATCTTCGAATATCTGTTGAATATTGAAAATCGAGAGAAAATCGTGTAGCATCTTTTAAGAGGTATTTGCAAAGAGGAAATCACAATCTTCGAGATTCTTGCAGATTTAGTCACAAAAAAAAATTTTTCAGTGTTTGAATTTTACGATGTTTTTATTTTTAGAAGAAGCACATCCACTATTTCGCTGCTATATAATAACATCTTAAAAAAAAAAAAATATAAAGAATTTAACACAGTCAAAGTATAAAGTGACTTCATATTTTAAAATTATCTCAGGCAGATTTTTTTTCACGTAATTACAAATATCGACATGATTTTCATTTAGTGACCAAACATTTTTGCAGACTTGTTCTTTAGTTACGTGTTCTTTAAGTAAAAATAAGACTAAAATATCATCTAACAAAAAGTTTATAACGTTTTGCGGTAAATCAATCAATCAAGTTTTCTCCACACGTAGTTTCGATTTAATCGAAATTATAATCGAATTCATCTCATGTAGATATTTCTGCGTTGTAAAAACCGTGTTTTACTATTTAGTTGTTATTTATTATTTGAACGCGAATTTTTTTCGGCGGTGGTTTATAAATGCAGCACGAGGATAAGATGAGGATAAATGCGTGATACACTTTAGCGAGGGGTAATCCCTCGTGAAAAAATGATTTGTGATGTTTTTCTGAATCGTGTTTCGCGCAAATGGTATTTTTATTAAACGAACGTGCCCGCCGACGTTATTTGCAATTTTTATTCCTCTGGAAACAAAGCCAGAAGCGAATAAAATTTATCGCGCGGTGCCTTTGATTTACACTTTTACGATTCTTTTTACTCTTCTCATAAAATTTTTAGCCCCGCAAAAACGGACAGTCTCGTTTCTTCTATCATTTGTCTACGTGTTGCAGTTTATTTATTATATTAAAATTATATAAAATTTTTTATATTAAAAAAGTGCTGAAGCGTTATAGTTACGTTGTTCGGATACCGCTTCGACGAGACGCGAACAGCTGGAATTAATCAGAGAGACATGCGTCGAGTAAATTCAGCTTGTATTATCGTTCTATCGACGTTTATCTCTCATTAACCGAGATCATAGAGTTAACGGTCGTGTTATTAATCGCTCTGGCCATTATTTATGCATCACGCATCAAAGCATTTAATCTGTGTCATATCTACAGTTAATATCTGCGCGTTGACGAGCGGAATATGCGATTTGCGCGAACGTGATATACGATAATTAGAAAAAGATCTTTTGCCTCGGCGATGTTTCAAGTTTTTCAGGAAATATTAACGTACATATTTTATTCGCTTTTTCAACTATGATTTTACTGTTGACTTCTTGAGCGGTTAGCCAACTAGATTTTTATGTCAATTCTTGGTAGTAGTAGTATATTATTAATGTTACGACAACCTAAAGTGCATAATTCGACTAAATTCATAAAAATCTGCATTCGTAATCGTAATTAAACTGCAGATTTTTATGGGAAATTTGAAGATGAGAAAATAATTACAATACATCAAATTTATAAAATTGTGTAAAACATATAAAATTTAAGAGTATTTATTATAGTAGCTAATAGATGAAATAGGTTCGTATTAAAAAAGTTCCATAAAAATATAAAAATATATAATTGTTATTACAGTCAATTTACAACAATGTCGTTCGATGAATTATAACGCTCAAATTATTTTTATACTTATGTATACTAATACTTATGTTTCTTTTTTTGCAGGTGAGATATTTACGCAGTTGCATTGCATTTCTGTTTGTCAACCTTCCTGCTATTAATACGACGTAAGTGACGCTATTTTGCCATTTTATCTTTTGTTCATGCGAAATTGTAGCTTATTCTTTTGAAAAAGATTGAAACACAAAGGTTTCTTTATTCTAAGCATTGCGCTTGACTCGCACAATTATATTAATGAAATACATTTTCTACTTGGTACAGAAGTGTATAACTTTTTCATTACGTTAACAGAAATTCATTTCTTACTGTTGTTATTTTAATTAATTATATTGGAATATTATACCTTTGTGTTCCTACAGTGATTATATACAACGCATGGACGTGTGTAATATTTATTCGATATACATATAATAAATTTTTTTATCACGTTTTTAAACTTTTGTTTTATCTTGTTCATTTATTTAAAGGTGGAAAATTTTACCTCCATTTACTTATAAAAATTTATTCATTTATTTATTTATAAAAGTTTCTTTTTTCTATTACAGGATTTATTTTCATTTATTTTTAATTGTTCCCTATTAATGTCAAAATTATTATATTAAAAGTTACAATAACAAGGGGTTTTTACACTATAATTTCAGTTTTACACTATATAACTTCGTTCAATATTATTTCTGATCACTGTTAAGAAGAATATGACATTAAATAACAAAAATTCTAACTATTAATTACCATTTACTACGATATTAATTGAGGGTTAATAGACAATAATCCTTGTCAGTGAGAATGTAAAATTCAAAATAAAATTAAATACACTTTAAATCTTTGCAATATAATACGAATTACTATAATCATTTACTCGTATAATCCCGTGGTATTATTTGAGAATTAAATATTCAGTAATTTTAGAAATCTGTGGTGAATACGGCAACATTGTTCTTAGTTCAAAGGAAAAAGGTGCAAAAAAGGTTTTAGCTCGATTATCGATGGAAAATTTAAGTTAATACGATCGGTGATTAGAAACTTGAGAGAGAGAGAAAGAAACAACGTTTGAATTACAGTCGGCAAACAGGGTGCCAGAACATAATGATTATGATCAATTACACTTCTGGGAAGCGCGTGTTATCGAGCTTTGTATTGGGGTTAGAGGGGCAAGTTGGTTCATTAATGCGAAATCGCTGATATCAGATCACGAAAAAAATACCACCCGAAACCAATAAATAATTTTAATTCGACCAACGATCCGCAATGATCATAAATCTTTCGGGTATTTCAGTCGCTTGTTTGTGTCGCGTAATGACACATCTTAAATACCTTGACTCATTCTCGTCACAATTTTAAATTCTCTGTCCGAATCAAATCTTCCTGAAAGGTAAAATCACACATGAGAAACCACTCATGCGTGAGTTCGTCTGTCCGAAGCCATTCGTGAATTCTCAGTCAACGCGTCTCTTCCCCCTCTTCATAAATCTTAATGAATCAACAGACATTGTAATCCCTATCGCGCGTATCGAAACACATCCAACCACTTCACCCCCCGGGGGGAGAAGAGCAGAAGGAAGCTTCTATCGAGTTCGTAACGGATGGAGGGTGTGTTCAGCAGATTTCGGATGCCGCGTTAACTCAACGGCTGCAATTTCTCGAAAAGAAGCAGTCAGCAGCGGGGAGAGGCTAGACCGTGAATGGGAAGACCGTGCCGCACGGTCATTACATGGACAATACCGCATTAATGGTTTAAATCGAATTTAACAGCCTACGAGGCCTCTCTGTACCCCAGTGTCTTTCTCTCTTCGTCTCTCCCTTCGTCGCTGACTTCCCCTCGCCCCACCCCACCCCCCCGGGCCTACGGCTCTCACGAGGGCTCGTCCTCCCTCGTACGGTCCATCGTACGATACGATTCTGCTAGCCACCCCTTACACCAACGCCAGGACCAACACATTGACTGCGATACTGCGGAGAATTTGATTGCTTTACGGGTTAGCCGTGATTAGGTAATCTGCCTGTCTCATCCAACCTAGCGTCGCCCCCTCTAAGGGGTGTATCGTGGTATTGGCCGCGGATTTAGCCGAACGACCCGGCCGGATTTGCTGCTGATTGTTGCCGGTCCCTATGCAAGCAGCCATTATGATCCGCGAAATATGACCGATAAGGACCAACGATTTCGACCGGCAGCCCGTTTCAGAAATGTCCACGTATCAGCGTCGGCTGATGATTTATTAGAGTGGTATTTATTCGTGAACAGACAAGGGGAGATTTGTTTTTCCAAACCCCATTTGGGTTTCGCGAATGAGATTTTTCCAGCAAACGGGAGAAACGTTTCGTTCGTTGAGACGAGTAGAGTGGCGCGTGTTCTAATCTAAGGTTTCGAGAATCGAGAGGACGTGGATTAGTTAAAAATTGTGTTTTTCTTTTTTTGTTCGAATATACGTTTGCACAGTGCAACAAATTTCTTAAATGTATATAAAAATTAGTAGCTCTTTCAAAAATACAAATTTCTTCAAACGTAGTAAATTACCTATTTCTTTTAGTGAAAGAAACTATTTAAAAAAGCCAAGTATAGTTTGGTAGGAGGAAAGTGATAAAAATTTAGTTTTAAACGATAATCAATCGAAAAAGGATCGTGTTAAGAAATAAAGAAATCATCGTATTTCGAAATCATCGTTTTTTATATTAAACGGTTGATGCTAGAAGAATCAAGAAACGATTTCTTAAAATTATTAAATAATTTCAGAGAAAAACTAGGATATTTCCATATATATTCCACCGACATTTTTTGTTCCGTCAATGAGAAATATTATTACGCGAAATCACAAAAAGCAGGACGGTGAATGTAAGGTATAAATTAACCCGTATCGCTAGCCGATAAATTGAACGCGTAATATGCAACGCGTTGTTAGCATATCCGCGTTTTGATTCGATCCGAATGAACGATCCAATAACTCTGTCACTTTCAACTAAAAATTTCTCTGTGCATGCGATTTCTGTCATTTCGGACTCCTCTGCTTTTATTTATTTCCTTCTATATTTATTATACTTATTACCCACGTGTTACTCCTTTTTATAAATCTCATATTTCCGTTTCGTTCCTCCATTTTCAATTATTTGTTCTTTGGATCTCGATTTTGTTCGTCAACACGATCGGGGAAGTAATTTCAGGACGAACGTTAAGATCGAAAGAATCGTTGAGATTACGTACATCGTCGTACGTCTTGATCTATACAAAGGGGCAAGAAACGACACGCCCTCATCTCGCTTATAAATCATTTTATCTTCGTAACGCAACCCCTATGAAGAAAAATGCGCCGCGTGGCAGAATACAAAGCCCATCAGTTTTTCATTTAACCGCGCTGTCTTTTGTCACGAGTTTTATGGCTCCTCGTGTAATTGTTAGATACCGTGGAAAGGCGGCTCGGGTATTACGTAATAACGTTAACAAAACGAAAATTGGTCGACAAAAAATACGAAGAAATCGCACATGAGTATTTTATCCATTTTTCTTTTACTCGATAACGTTTTACATCTTACTTTAAACATGACTCGAATCACCTCGAAAGTGGTTAAGTTTAATGACCGAGATTGAGAAAATTTCGATTACACGCAAACGATAAATAAGTATTTCTTAACTTAGTAAAGAGAAAAGATTTCTTTACCGTGCGTACCAGAGAAAGGATATTCCTTAACGTAACACCACGAGCATTTCTTAATGAATCGAAAGGATCGCGAGCGGTGGTATGCGAAACGCGGTATTTTCCGCGAGATAGCCGAGTTAAAATCCGATTGAAATGTCGGTCGTGCCAAAATGCGCGCGGCGTAGGTAAAATTCTTAGGTTCGCAGCGCATTATCGAAGTTGCGAGGATTGGTGAAATGCCCGGTTGGCGAATTACGGGGCCAGGCGCGTAGCTATTGCCCCGTTCCATCGACGATCCGTATATGCTGCGCTTCCTGCAATGTGTTTCTAGTTTAATGTACCGCATCGCGGTAGTCCGAACATTTGAAAAATGCATACTCTCGCGCAACCGATCGATCGCCGCCCCGTTCCTCGCCCCCCCCCCCGCGTCGTCGGCTTTCGTATCGACTTTTAAATTTCATCGATTCCACATTCGCGTATGATAATGCCGATTCCGTGTGTACGGGGGCAAACTTTCCGCTGGCTTCGACCTCAACTCGGTGGATCGTTCGTGTTAAACGCGTGATTTATGGGTGATGGGGATGTTCTGGCTGGCGAAAGAAAGTATCGCGAGGAATAAATAAATTGCGCGAATAATGCGAGCCAACGACACGTTTTACATTTACAATGCCGGCCAAGAGTTTTGGTATAGTTTCGTTGGATTTGTACCTCATGCTTGGTACTGTATGTTCCTTACTGTATGCGGTGTCAGTGTCCCGGGGTCCCACCTCCTCCCAAATTGCGAAAGCTTATTCTAGGGGCCGAAAGAAGAAGAAAAATGTTATATGAAGTTTGCGAATTAACGCGTTGTTAAGGAGATATAATCAAAAACAGATACTTAGAGTGTACGTACTCATACAAAAAACCTGTACGTGATCGATAGTACATATATTCTTTTCAATTTATAAAAATCGTTCGACTTTTTTCACGGACTCTTACTCGGTTTATTACTCTTTCGCGATTCATCATATTGCATCCATTGATTATTTCCCGCGTAGTAATGAATGAAATACACCGGTTCGACCTCACCGCAAAACTATAATTTAGCAACTATCGTTAATCAAATCCGATGCGCTCTGTACGCGACCGCAACATTAAACGTTCGCTCCGGACCATTATTTCCACCACCCTATCCTTGACTCGTATTCAAAGAAACCCAATCTCGATAGCACCGCGATCCTCGACCGCTTATTCAAACCGCTTCATCAGTTCGTTATCAAACAAGAAATTAATCCATATGCGCGCTCGTCCTCCTCTGCCGCGAGATTCGAACCAAACAAGCAATATCTTTTCTTTTTGTCGGCCGACGCCACGAATCCGCGACGCACACCCCCGTAAATATCAACAGTGTCTCGCATTCACGATCGATTGATTGGGAGTAGAGCACGTGTAAGTTGTTGGTCGATGAACAACGCGCAGAATCGAAAGTGACGGGTTTCATGCTGGGTTTGGGTATTACTCGAAAATGACGATTTGAATAATATGTTATTTTATTTAGAATTTGGGATAAAACTACGCGTCAGTTTATTCAGCGAACATGAAAATGATTTTCCTCTAGCTTGTTTCACGTTATTGTTTGACTGAATTTTTATTCAAATAAATTCTTATTGTCAGTTTCAGATTCACATTATTTCTGTTTTCGATGACCATGCGTATACATTTTTCTTTCTAATATTCGTCGTCCTGGTTGATTAAATGTTTTAATTGCGCTTCGAAGATTCTCTCTTGCACAAATTTCCAGTTTTGAAATAAATACGGTATTCGTCCCGAGATATATATTTAAAAGTCAAGATCGGGATTCGCTCGCTACGCGCGTATTTTTGCACGTGAAATGGACGACTCTGTTTCGTAGACAAGTAGCAGCGGACCCGTCGCGTAACAGGGTAAATTCTCGTGTGTACGCGTGCAAGCGGGAGAATCGGTCGAGCGTATTGGTAGGGAATATGTGCATGCACCGGGAATATCATATACCGGAACCTCGATATTACCCCCCGACCAGGAGACCGCAATGCATACTGAGTAGCCTTTCCCCTTTTCTCTATTACACGGTCACCTAACCTATATATATATATATATATATATATATATATATATATATACATATATATACATATATATACATATACATATAGCGTATCAGATTCGCGAGTAATAACGAATCTATCACTGGCTCTATCGTAAACGAACCGGGCCCGTTGTCGCGAGTTCGATGCATGGTGACACGAGAAGGGATGAGGAATCGAGAGCTGGCTTCGATTTTGCGCCCGCTGCTGGTGATGCTCGTCTCACGCCTGCTACTACACTTTGAATGTTAATATCGAGAGAGATATCGCGGTGTGTGTGTGTATGTGTGTGTTGGCGTTTGCTCGTGTCGTTGGCGCCACGCATTCCGCGCTGCTACGTGATTGCATCGGCAACAGATGCTCGAACGTCTCTGCAGCGTTCTCTTCCTCTTCTTTTGGTAATCTTCGGACCGGCGGTACTGGTTTCGTAATAGAAGGAGATTCAATCAGCGCAGCGGCGAAATTTGAGGTTTTCATTTGAGAATTTCCCGTGAATTTAGCAGGAGGTGATCTGGCAACATTTGCCAAGGAATACGCTGTTTCCTTGCTTTTCAAGCGAGATTCACGCTCGAGTTTAGGATGATTGTAAAATCAATTCTCGTGTCGGAGAAATCGCGAGATCTTTCAATTTTATGTCAAGTTAATCAATTCTCTTTTTGTCTACATCGTTGAAATGAATCGTTAATTCCTTCATATTATTACAGTATTTTTTTCTAGCATTCTTGACACTTTTAAATGTTTCTCAATCTCCTTTTCAATACGTGCTTGAATTAATAATTCAATTATTCACTTCTTTCGTCCAAGTTTAGATAGTACTGTCGTTTTATTTAGAGAAATAGATATATACATTCGATACTTACACAAATAACGGTTAAATTACTCGAAGAAAATTTCTATCGTTTAGAAACTGCAGAAGACACGACGAACTTTCGTTTCACAGCCGCGTTGTTTAATTTCTCCGCGTGCAATTCGCGGCAAAGAAAACCGTCTATCTATTTCATCGAAACGGCAGAGGGACGGGCGAACACCTGTTGAACGTCTGTTTACTCTGTAAAAAGGTATAATCTTTGTCCTGAATTGCAGATGCGTCGTTTATCGTTTTGTTTCGTCGCGTACCGCGCCACCATACGAGGAATTCGATCGTTCCCCGCGCTTTTGTCTAACGTTTGTCGAGAAAGTTCGCGCGAGCGGATCGTTTTCAGAACGGTTTCGCGTAGGGTAGCGAGATAATGCGGAACGAACCACCGCGGATGTACCATTGTTACGCAACTTCCAGCGAATTCAAATCGAAAGTTGCCCGACTTCTTTTATTTCCTTTTTCTCTTTCTCTTTTTCTCTCTCTCTCTCTCTCTCTCTCTCTCTCTCCCTTCAATCGCAGTCGGTTGAAAATTGCAAGTTGCAGCGCGAATTCCCATATTCTTTCTTCCTTTTTTTTTTTATGCCAGGACTTTGTTAACGTTGTTTGAATTTCGAACGAGTTTTGACGCCGTCCTGCATTAACGACGAACGTGAAAAATAATAGGTCACGGGAACGGAATTTTAAATTTCATCTTGCGTAATCTGCTTTGACGATTTCTGCGAGGTATGAATGGATAATAAGCTTTTCTCGCGCGTTGAATGGCCGCATCCGTTTCATTGAATATTCCAAATATACGATGACTTTGTAGAATATAAGATATTCCAGATATAAAATAATACAGTGATTTTCCAGAATTGTAAACGCAAAGTTTAAAAATCTTTCGCTTCAAGATATTAGAACAAAGTCATATAAATTTACTTTGATGAAATAAAAATTCAATAGAGTAGAAAATTTCTACTGAATAGGAATTCAATCGAACGAGTAGAATTGTCAGTAGAATGTTTCAATTTATTTAATTCTAACGAAGATAAGAGACAATAAGAAATCTATTGTTCTTTTTTTCTATATAATTAATTAATTATAAGGGTTAATAGCATATTAGCGAATAATAGCTAATTAGTATATAAATGTTTGTGCAAATATTTTTCGTTACCTTTAGGAAATTCATCCTAACTCGGAAACTTTATCAATTAACAGTTTGAACGAGGATCCCTCGCTGTTTTAGAGAAAATAATTCAGTTTTTAGTTGTCAAACGTCACAAAATTTTATTTTTTAGCCGCAATCTATTCATTAAAGTCACTAAACTCGTTTATAGTTGAGAACTTCTGCACAGCTTAGAAACTTCCGTTTCAAAGTCGGGCAACTTTCTAAATCAATTTTCTTATTGTTAAAAAGCAACGGCTATATCGCTAACGACGTACGAAAGACATCGATTGTCGACACAGCTTGCCGCGGCGTTTACTTATGAACGAAACTTTCTAATTCATTGTTAAAAAGTGCAGCTGCGGTCGTCTCGGGGGAAATTACAGAGAACACTTGGGAATACGTTGCGTTGCGGTAGCAAACGTCCCACGAAACATAAACTCTATGCATCTTCGAGTGGCACATCGATAGAGAATACTAATGATCTCATGAGTCTCGTGCGCTGCTTTCGGGTAAACTCAAACGCACAGGCCCGCTCAGAAACTCTTCGAGCAAGCAGCGATATTTGTTTCACAACTGAGAAAATTAATCGATGCTTTGTACGCGTCTAAGAACCTGTGAATCCTAAGAACCGCGTCTAAGAACCCTAAGAAACCCTTATCGTGCAAATGGAAATTGAGATACTTTAACGGAAGTGTGAGAAATCACTTGCTGCGATGTGTAATCTTCTCGATTTCGCAAATCACGAAGCAAGACTGAAAAGTCGCGTGGAAACGTTCGACCGAAATAATTTTTCTCTTTGCTCCTACTTCGCGGATCTTTAATATGATTCTGATTTTGAGTCAGAAATATTAATTACGATTCTGTGCAGAAGAGACGGTTTAGGTTTCATTGTAAACATTTAAAAATGCATAAAAATCCACAGTCTGCACTCCTAACTTTATTTTCTCTTCTCTTGTTCCTTTTTCTCGTATATATTTCAATTTCTTCAAATCTCGTACAATCGTGGAACACGAGTAAAGAAGCAGCGACGAATCTTTAGGATTTACTTCCACAACGCTCAAACGTTGAAAATTGAAATTTAATAACATCGATCGAGAAGAATCGCAAATGCCGCGATTAACGTTGGAACTTCGATGGGTTCGTTTTCCAACGAAATGAATGGACAAAGGTGCGACTATTGCAGCTGATAATTAAAAGCATAAACCTGTTGGATTCCACATCATTGCGAAATCGCAACAACAAAAGCCACTTGTCTTGTATCGTGTTCGACTCTGTTTTACGAACGCGCGAGTACGGACGAGCAACAACAATCGCGAGTTTCGAATTATTCGCGCGAAAGGAGAGCGGATCGATGTCGACATGGACGAAGTGTCAACGTGCAAAGTAATATGTATTTTTCATTCGCTCGTAAATCTCGGCGCTTGAATATCAAACGCGGAACGTACGGGTATACATATATCGCGAGGATTGCAAAGTATAAGCGAATATAAGGGAATGCTAACAACATTTGCATTTTATGAGACTTCCAACGTGCCGAATACCACCGGGGGTGTATCACTGGCTCTCTTCTCAATGGCTCGTTAGAACAGTATACCCGAATCAGCTCTACCAGGTTTCAATCGTTAAATTATGATTATCATCGAATCGATCTATCGATTGCTGCAAGCGAATATATGTATGTGTAGCGGATGGATTCGTGTTTCTTTTTTAATTTTTTTAGATTTTCTCGCGCGTTTCTGTACTTATATTTCTATGTGCGTGATTTTTGGATCGTTTGATAGTCAACGATAAATGTTGGACTCATTTGGATTTATGAGAAAAAGTTGCAATTCACACGTGTTTTTAAAAATAAACTTTTCGATACTAAGACGAATTGAAATCATTATGGAATCTTTGGAATTTTTTTTTTACCGAGTATTAAATTCTATTAAAAAATGTTCGAAGTGAGCTATTTATTACTAGCTATTAATTGCGGTTTTTTAATTTTATGTATGGAAATGCACGTAACATAAAAAAAAAATATATAACGATTGAAATTATTTTCTATCAGGATTTTTTGATTATATTCTCAGAAACACGAATTTACATAAAATCTGTTTATCAATTTTCTCGTACTTCTTGTATTCGCTTGAGAATGAAAGATACAAGAACGAAGATATTTGAAAAGTGAGATATTTTTTGTTGAAATTTCGAAATATTCAGTATTTTGCTTGATGTTAAATGAGATTTGTTCACCAACGAAATTAGGTCGTTAAATTATATCGGTTGGTTATATGCGGTGCCAGCTATACAGTAACTTTGCACAAAGTGTTTGGTAGATAAAGTGTTAAGTACCGTGTAAAGACTTAATAACTTATACGCTGAACTTGGGGGCGAAAGCGTCGAGAGTTAATGGAGCGGCAGTTATAGAAGTCTAAAATTTAAGTAGGTACAATAATTTACGGCGCACACACCGCAAACGCTCTCTTACGTTCGAATCGTTTTGAAACCAGTAAACAAAGCTTTAAATAAGCTTCCTGAACACTTTGAAATTGGCTTGTAAGATACGAGTTCATAAGAAGAAGAAGAAAAAAAAAAGAAATGAAAAAAATGTGCTTTGATTTTAATTTCAACACGTAATTTCAAATTTTACTCTTCGCGAAATATTTTGAAAAATTTAAGACAGAATATGAACGACACGATAAAATAACGTTTCCTTGATCTTTATAAAGCGACAAAGAGTTATTTGAATAATTGTACAATTACAAAATAAATGTCGGTCAGTAAATATATAATAATAATAATAAGAATAAAATTGTAAATAATTATTTTTCCTTTAATGATTAGAATAATCTATTTTAATATTATAATAATTATTAAGAACAATTTATTACCAGAGTAATCGAGTTAAAATGCCGAGTTTAAAAGATCCAATCTAACTTCTGGATAATTTAACTAGTTTCTCGACGATACTGAATAAAATAAAAGTCCGACAAGTAATAAAATTCGCTTGTTAATTTGTGGCAATATTACAGTTCGAGGAAATTCCTTGAAATGATTTGATCTCGCTGCGACAAAGAAATAATCTTCAAACTAATCTGTCAAAGGAAAATCTAGCTCGCCGGTCTGCGAAACGAAAGCCTAATGATCTCAGTATAATGTAGGCAAAAGCCGCAACAAAGACGTGTCTTCGTTAAGTGGTAACTGACCGGTCGTGGTCAGCCGCCTGGCTTGAGTAGCTTTCTCTGCCGGCTCACCGCGAAGGCCATAACTCCAATGTTTCTTTCGGACTGTTAAGGTTCGCCGCAAACGGACGAATATTAATTTTTAATTCGTAGGGAACTCGCTAGAACGATCGCCAGATATCAAAGCTGGTCACGAGTAACTAGGATTCACCTTTAATTAGTGTACAAACGAATCGATAACGCATGGCGATCGTTGACACGGAATGGTTAGCCACAATGGTCGCCACGGTGTTGCGGTGAATGTATAATTAGCGTCGAGTGAACTATCGGGGTCGCTTTGATCTCTGGAACGTAATGTGTCTTTTTCCTTTTTTTTTTCTTTTCTTTTCACCATGGTGACCTTTGACACGGCAAAATCGCGGTGTATCACAGGGAAATGCAGGAAACTTGCTCACGAGGGAGTATTTTCCGTGATAATGATATGCTGTTATTAGAGTGAACAGTTCGTTTTAATTAGCATATAATATAAAATTTGAAAGATATCGTATTTATTGTAATATTTAACAGCGGAAACGAATTTTTGCTTAGGCCCCAGTTTCTCAACTCTGTTCGTGAAAATATAAAATTGTAATCTCTGAATTGAAAAATTGAATTACGTGGATCGAGATTTTATCTTTTATTAATAATTTTCAGCACCAATAAAATCATGGCAGTGACGATAATAATCGGTTATCATATACGGAGTAACATCATTTTATTATCCGCGAAACAACACTCGTGCCAGTGACTTTTACAATAATTTTATACGGTTGAGGGAACCGATTGTTAAGACGATAAACGAATTCACGATCGATCCTCAGGTGGAATCAGGTCAACGACCGTAGTAAAACGTTACTTGTAGAGAAGCTAGTTTCACGCACGTACATCGTGAAGAAGAGGTAAGCGGCAGAGAATAGACGGGAGAAAAAGTGGCAGGGAATTTACGTCAATTTGCAAAAAACTGTCGCTGCGAGAAAGCTGTGTAGCATTAGCCGACGATTCTCCCGGGGATCCTGTTTCTTGGCTTTAGAAATTTGTCGTTTTCCTTTTGCTTCGCGTTCGCACGAAAGAGGGACTCAATGCGCCAATTCGCCTCGTTCTTTCGTTTTCTAAGCATCTGTGGCAATTATGATAATTTTCTCCGTAGCAACTCGATAATTATCAGATAATTGACGCAGGTTGTCAGACCAAATTTAGGATTATGTTTGTTTATTATTATTATTATTATTATTTATTATTAGATTTCAACTTTTTCAAATAAATTTATTCATCTATGCTAGTTTCGTGGCACGACGTCTTTTGATAAGTGATTACGTTTGATACATTCTAACGAGAATTCGTGGAAGCACGAAACGTTCGTACTATTTTCAAATGGGTACAATTGACTCTGTGGTCATTAAATTAGGACCACTCTGAGTTTTTAACGTTTGTAGTAAACGTTGTTTCTGGTAAACTTGTAAATTTTGAACGAAATTTAATTACAGATTTTCTTAACTGTTATGTGCTAATACATGTATTAACAGTATTTAGCGATTGGGAGAACGTTCGAGTTGGGTTTTTATCAGATTACTCATCTTGCGTTGCAAAAAGAAAAATTCGAACGTAGAAGCAGACGAGATAAGGCACGTATACGGAATAATGAAAGACTGTGGAATGAAATCACGCGTATCACGATTTCCCTAGAAATTGACGTCGAAAATTGAGAGTGGTTCTAACTCTACGGCAAGGGGATGTATTTATGCCAGCATGACTGACAATCTGAGTCGTCGGAGAAAATGTACAACGCCAGCACAGCTGGCATACCAGCTTGTTGTAACGAATGCAGCATGCCAGCGGATCTGGCATTTCGGGTGCAAAGGGTTAAGGATACAGTTTGTGTGTAACAACATATATATTGTATAAAGTTCAGCGAGATGTTCATCGAACTTTGTTCGCGTGCTTACTTAACTGTGCAGAACGTACAAAAGTGCATGAAGACACGTCGCACGTAATAATATAAAAAGAAAAAATAGAGAAGAACGGAAAGAGAAAAGAACGAAAAGGGAAGGGAAAACATAAAACAACGAGGTAATTCATCAAACGAATTTTAATTATCCCTTTGAATCCTTATTACGGCACATCGTTAGAGCAAATAATTACGCGACGAACAAAAGAAAATGGTAACGTTTCTATGAAAAATTATGCTTCACCATGTCATCCTGTTCTAATTACGCATTGCACGTCAAAAGAGGAGTGATGTAATAATCACGGTTTTTATTGCAGTAACTTTGCAACGTTTGACAGAGACAGAACGAAAAAGGTGATACGACAGGTTATGCCCATCGTGTGAAAAGTGTAATAAGTTGTCCATTAAATTTTATTATGTAATAATGTTACATAAAGTCCAAGATATTTTCAATGTATGCTTGGAATCAAATCAGAAATCACAAGTGAGTAACATTCATCACATAGTAACATCAAATCACAGAGCTCACGAAAGTACTCGAACACTTACTGGATAAATTAAATTATACGTGTTACATAAAACATTTTGAAATTTCATTAACATGATAATGAAAATGTTAAGAATTACAGAATAAAGACTCCAATTAAGTATTTACTCTTAAGTATAAGATTATTGGAAATCGAAAACAGTTTAAGATCTTAAATTATTGAACTTTGGAACTTTGAATTTGATTTGACTTTGTTACAATGTAAAGCAAATATAAAACGACACACTAAAATAAAGAATTATCTTTCAATTTTGCTTTGTACCTCGCATCTGAAAAATTCTAAAATTTTTAACAGATAATCGACTGTCTAAATAATTTTCACGAAGTTCGCGAAATATACTCGTATTAAATGTCTTGCAATTTTCTGTACACATTTAGATTTATTTTCGATCGATTCAATCACGTATAATACGTTCGCGAGAAGTTCCTACAACGTGATTAACTGTACGCTTTATTCAAAGGATACATTCAATCAAGCAACGTAAGAAGGAGCAAGCTCTATCTCATAATTAATGACGAGGATTTCGTTAGATGAATGGAATCTTAAAGTCGCGATTTTCACGTTGCTTTGGCAATTGCTTAATTAAACAAAAGTCCGGCGAAAGTTGGAAGAGGTCTCGGAGCGGAAGATCCTATGAATAAATAAGCCCCGGCTCGATTCGCGGCAGCCAAGTACGATACGAAAGAAAAAACATGACTCTTCTGTATTAAGTTAGTTAGCCGGTTCTCTCGCCCGTTTCTTTCGCTCATTTGCTTTTTTTTCCCTCCTCCCCCTTTTTTCTTTCTCTCTCTCCTCAACTTCTACCTGCCCACACACGCGAGAACGTAATACACGATTATCGTTACAAGATAATTTACGCGAACAGCGTGTCCCGGTTTGAAAATACCGAGTGTCGCGGATCGAAAAAGTGTGGGCACACTCTCTTCTTTCGAAATGTTCTTACATATTAAAAAATGTATTAACATACCGAGCATGTATTTCACGAGTTACATTTAGTGTCTTTTAACATGTTACGTATTCATTCAGTATAATATAATTGAAAAAGGCACACTTGTGATTTAATTGCAAAAAAACTACCTTGTTTCATTTATTACATACGAAATTTGATATTTTGCTTGTAATCGGCGTATATTTCACAAAGGTTCTTCGTAACATCCAGAAAAATAGTTTCTTAATTCAATTATTTTTCGTTTCTCAGATTTAATTTTTCAATTCCACGAATAATTCAATTTGGTTCATAGTGGCAATGTGACGATGTGGAAAATTACTTGAGCGCATTGTAAAGTAGCTACTATTTCGTTTATGAAACGAAATATACTCAACTTTATTGCACTTTGCAACGAATTACAATTTCTCACTTTTTCAAACCATCCAATTTCATCCTCAGTCAACGATACTCAGATCCTCAGGTATTGAGTCTTTTTCGTACAAATATTTTTTCATCGAAGCAGAAACTATGAAATTTACTCTCTTCGGAATAATACAATTTCCAATAAGAGTAGTATTATTATTATTCCGACAGAAAGAAAGCGTGTCAATACTGTTTTGATCCACTATAGGTGCACAGGTGGAAAAGTTCGACGCTTAATTGCACGCATCGAGTGAAATGACAGGATGTTCGTTGGTTCGTTTGGTGCGTGAGAATGGGACGTCGTTGATTGCCATCAGTTGCGAGAATCGACAGCGATAGAACCACGTAGTTGCCGATTAGCAGCGAATAGAAAGTTCGTTTCCAACGACTGTGAAAAGAGAATAATTGGTTTATCGATTAATTTAATTCGGCGATAGCAAATTAATTATCATCCAGCGGATATTCTAGTCGCTTCGATTCTAAATTTAATTCGTCAATTTCGTATTTGTTCGATCGTTTCATAAATAACGATGCTCGAAACTTGAAGACTGAGTTTAACAGATTCGAGACTGTTCTTCAATAGTTAATGATATTTCTTCACGAGAGAATTTATAGCAATTGGACTCTTGCGATTTTTCAAACAAAAATACTCGTGCAGTGAGGGAATGATAAATGAAGAAAATATCAAACAGAAATAAACACGTCAAAAGACTAAAGTTTATGTTCGATGATTTGTTAATTAATTCGATTTAGAATTCAAGAAGCTTCAGAGCACAGAGCTGTTAGCTCTCTCATTTCTAAAAGTGAAAAATTAATCAATTTCCATTTATCAATTTCTTTAAAATAATTTGTGAATATAGAGCTAAATTTCAAAGCACTTTTCCAAATAAGAAAATCACGCGAATATTCTGATATAAAGATCAGTGCCACAACAATGGAGTATCTTACTTTTGTCACGAATCTCCATCTGTAATAGAACCAAAATTAATGAATAATGAATAGTATTGGTACAATATTTTGTGCGCCCCAACCTGACAAAACATTTCATTTGACAGATACAAATACCATTACTGAAAATGTAGCAGTTGCAGGATATTTATTATAAAAATATACGACATAACAACGCGACAAGTGTTGAATCGAATTATCGCTTATTAATCCAACAAGCTATTTAAATAGGCTGTTTAAATACTTCCTCGATCCCCCTTTCAGAATGACTTTTTTCAATTACATGCCAAGAACGGAGCAACGATCGCTCTCAGCTCAACGACGTTAGACATCGCGCCACCGGTCTCCGATGTATTAAAACCACGGCCGTCACTTTTAATCTCCGGGTAATTAGAAAATCACATTAACTGCCGACCGGTGGCGATCAATTTTCAGCGGGGAAAATGGGAAAGCGAACTGGCGTTCAAAAAAGAATCGGTGGAAAAGCCGGGGCGGAAAACGGGTGAAACGCGACAGCGGAGTCGGAGGGGCGGAGGAGGATCGTCCGGATGGCAGGAAGGTACACAGAGCACCGAAGGAGGATCGCCAAGGGGTTCGGGCGGGTTGTTGGTGCGCGCCGTTTTTCATTTCGTCCATTGTCGAGGTACACAATTCAGGAGCCTATTATGGCTGTTATTCTTTCGCTGGCCGACAGCTTCGCCCGCGGTGTATACGCGCCGCACGACAGACAGTCGCCGGTGACGTTCGTGCACCGATACGTTATTGCGTTCCGTTGCGGTGCAACAAGCAGCGCAATATACTGCTTGACAGCGTGTTCCTCTGGCCGAAGCGTCGAGCGCTGCGCGTCCCGCGCGCCTGTTTATTTACTGCGCTCGCCGAACGATCGACGAACGAGCCTCTCTCTCTCTCTCTCTCTCTCTCTCTCCCCTCGTGCGCATCCTTTCTCCAATTCCATCTCCACGAGGACAATCACGATCGCGGCGATAACGCGGCGGCAGCGTTAGCGCAATCGCTCCGGACACGAGCCGCCTAACTCCGATTCGGCCCTTTTGCGGCCACTCGTAAATCATCCCCACGAGCGGGATCGTTTCGGCCAGCGGGCCCCCCCCTCCCCCCCCTTTCATTGGCCAGCCGATTTTTGAGAATGATTTGTCGCCAAAGAAATATCCTCTCGCTCTGCAGTCCATCGTTTCGTTCGCAAGCTGCGCGTTTTACGAGCCAATTCGGACTCTGGCTCGGTCCCTCTGTAATTGTTGTTTCGATTGGAATAACAACGATGTGCAAGCTCTTTGCCGTGGCGTGATATTTGTTTTCGAAATTTTGCGCAGAGTAACTCGCGTTTCATTAAGATTCGTTTCTTTTTCTTGTTTTCTTATTTTTTTATTTTTTTTTTATATATATATATTTTTTTTCTTTTGATCCATCGACTTTAGCGAATCTTTTACTTAAATTGCGTCATTAGTCTTTTCTATTTCGTATATATTGAGATACAACGAAACAAAATTATCGTATCAACGAGGTTAGGAATTCTCAGAAAGACATAGTCTTTTAAATTAATTTGAAATACCGTTAGGTGTACACTTCGAATATTATTAACCTCTTGCCACGCACGTCGAGAATTTTTTGTTCCAAAATTGTAATATTTTCTCAGTTTTAAGTAAAACAAAATAGGCAAAACAAATAATAAATTTATTACTTTTCAATAATTTCTACCCGGTGATATCATACCGACGAGCTCGAAAAGAAAGCGACGAAGTTATTGAACACGTGGTCACTCGTTATGGTCCGCAATCAGTTGCCAGCGCAAGTGGTTAAGATTCATCCCTTTAACGCCTCGTCTTTTCCCAAAATTCCTGACAGAATCACAGACACGTACGTGTACAAACACGGCCAACTATCTCCCACGAGCAACCGTTAGAAGACGGTACGCTTGTAATTGCAGCTACGAAAAGTGCTCGCGTGCGTCTCTTGCTAATTGTCGTACGAGAACAAACCGGCAAGCAGCGAACGCCTTTAGAAAAGTGTCGTACAAAAGCGATTACTAGCAACAGTGTCGTCCCGATAATTGGTCCGAGGAGGGGGTGGGGGAGGAGGGGGGCAAGAGTCGATGTCACCGGCGTGGACAATCGTCACGGAACAGGCTTTTAACGTGGCGAACGATCGTCATTGTTGTCGTTCTCCCGTGTTTCACCCGACGCTGGCTTCTGCGCGTCGACAATTCTATGGAGTGTCGTTGCTTTCTCCTTTCTCACTCTCTCACTCTCTCTCTTTCTTTCCCTCATCCACGCACACCCTTCCTTCCAACACACAGACGCTCGTTTCGAGTTTACCCCCTCGTCGTACCGTACCGTACCGTACCGTGGCTCTCTCGTTTCAACGCGGTCTATGGTTCTACGGGGGTGGCATCGGCCACAACGAGCCCGTTGTATCGGCGTATAAGCGTCGTACACGGCCACGATGTGGTATGGGGCGAGATTTACGAGCTATGCGGAGTCCGACGTGCGCACACGGACGCGGAGTAGCCTGGCTCTGGTACCGCGACCAAGCGTCGAGTCCGCGTCGTTGTGCTTTTTCTATAGTTCGGTGATTAAACAGTTTAATATCACAAATACCGGGCTGGACAATACGTTGGTCTCGACAGGTTAGTGTGGGTGTGCCGCGTTCGCGACCACCTACCACGACACCCTTTGTTTCTGGACAACACCCGTTGCGCCTGGTCCATCACCTCTCCACCCTCTCTCTCTCTCTCTCTTCTCTCGCATCGCACCAAGATTTTCGAGACTCGAATATTTCGTTTTATTCCTGATCTCTCTTTCTACCGGTCTATACGGTTTTTGCCTTCTTTCTTTCTGTTTTCTTCTCTTCGTGCTTAGAAAGACACGGTATCCAATTGTATAGGGGCGGAATCCTTTTTTCGAGTGGTCGCTGTATCGCGATGTGGTGGTGGGTGGTTTTCGGGGGTGGGGTTGGGAATAAGAGCAACAAACGCGGAAATAGAGGCGGCGCCGGTAAAAAATGAGATACGAGGAAGTTTGAAGGGAGAATTTATAATGCGACCAGACAGAGGTTTCCGGGTGGAAAGGGTAATAATGGCGGCTGTTAGAGGTGTTGCGGTAGGTTGTTCGCGGTGAAACGCAATTTTATATCGGGTAGCGGCGGATCGGCCGTACGTAGGCGGATTTTAACGCGCTAACAACGGTGGATGAGCTTTTTTTAATACGCCAGACAATAAACTACAGTCGGTCATGAAATGAAAAATTTTCCATGTTCGTTTTCACTTACTGGTGCAAAAGAATTATGCAACAGTCTGTGTTTATAGCTCGAAGACTTTGACAAACTCTTTCTCAAAGATGTTGCAGTGGATAGGACAGTAAGATACTTTTGTTTTCGACAGTTCAAAGGTCTCTAAAATTACTGAAAAATCTTTTTCGTTGTATGATTCGCCATGGACTCGAAGTTTTTTCTTTGTAATAACTTCTTGCTGTACAATTTTATTAAATTTTGAATATTGGGATTTAAGCTTAAGGGACTCTAACACCTCGTTTTCTAAACGCAATGTTCGAAGCTCAAAATAAAATTATAAATAAAGTTTTTTCAACGGGTAGTTGTAAAATCAAGATCTATGATGGATTCATTCGTGAAAAAGTGATCTTTAGTGATTTTAGAGAACTACTTGAAACTATTTCTGAATTAATTTATTCACTGACTCGTTGTTGGACGTAAGATCTAAATCATTTTGTGAGGCAAATTAAAAGCAGCTGCTGCATCTGATGAGTTTCCACGATTCGAAATGTAACTTATTGACTCAATCGGTGCAATGAAAAATTATTCCAGATGATGATTTTTCAAAATGAGAGAAATTTTCTGCTTGGTCAACTCGACCCTCGGTCAAAGAAATATTTGACGCTAGATTATAGATCATCGCGGAAGAATTCGAAACATAAATTCCGTGACAGGGAACGTTTGCTCCAATAAATAAAAGTTACTTCGTGGTTTGGCTCACACTCGATATTTTTATTCGATAACGAACGATATTTCAAACGAGAAAAAAAAAAGTTCATCCGGCCGTTGTTTCATGTATTCCATCGGAGATAAGAGGAATTATTTTTGCGGAAAGATCATTGTTGTTTCGAAACCGTTTCCCGATCGGTTTAATATCGAGCCTTTTTTCGGGCTTGAGTTTTATTCTCCGCCATGGATAGACGGGGAACGAAACTGGGTTTGTACGGGCTTCTTGGGAGGAAAATGGAGTCGTAAAACTCTCGTCACCGTAAAAGAAAAAGAAGAAGAAGAAAAAAAAAGAAAGGACAACTCAAATCACTGAATGCAGAAATCAAGCATAGGAATCTCTTGTTTTGCCTGGAAATAAGAAGGAGCAGCGGCGCGTGCAAAGTTACGCCGGGACGAGTTTCTTAAACTTTATCTCTCTTTCGTCGTAACCTTGGCGAAACAAAAAAGTTTCACCCCTTCGTACATTTATGCCGTAAACATGATGAAACTGTCTTTTGCCGTTTCGGTGTATTTTATTTTCAGCCGTGACATCGTGTATTTCTTTATTCCTCGTTCTGGAAATGGAACGTCACGAATGTAATCCCGTTAAAATTGAAAATTACGATTTCATATACGTTTTCGTATTTCACAGTTAGCGCGAAGTCTGCGTACGTTTGTCAAATATTAAAAAAAGAGGACAATATAGGTACAGATATTTTATATATAGATTCTGGAAAAATTATACACTCTTTTATTTTACTGGAGAACACAGACACATTGATGTGAAATATAACAACTGATCGGAATAACTGTATTATTTTCATTATAATCAGAATAAGTTTGATTTGCTGCATTGTCGATTTAGGACTGGTCTTCTCATTTGTCAATATTTGACAAATAAAATAATTTTCTACTCAGCCTCGATTTTCTAAATTATTTTCAAAAAAAATTCATTATTATTTTATTTTTGTAAAATATAATCCGTGTATAATTACACAGGATAGCTTACGTGTAATCTCGAGAACTTGTAGAACGCAAGTAGCAAACCCTAAAAAAAGGCAACAAGAATTTAAAGAGGAGAACAGAAAATTCGTGGAGAATTGGTGGAAAGGAAAGTGAGGGAAGGAGATGGTGACCATCTCCAATCAGCCGATACTGTGGTCGAATCGATTTTCGTAATGAATTGTGGCTTGGTAACTCCTACTACCAAACCAATATTGCTTCTTCAGGGTTACAAGTTCTTTCCGTCCTTCGAGTCGACCTAAAACACGATCGCTCCTAGTTTTCGATTAAAGCTCCCAATACTCTGGCCACAGTGGTTCCTGTTTCCGAAAGAATACTTGTTGTGTTTGAAACCTTGTAACATCTTCGTTCGTTATTAAAACATTATATATATATATATATATATATATATATATATATATATACACTCATTGTTTACAAATTATAGATTATTTTTAGATATTGTCTATTTATAGTTATATCTTAGATATAATCGATTATCTTCTTATTATTAGTGCTAAAACCACCGACGATTAAAGTAGAAAATTTTAGTGTCAAAGAAATTTCAATCAGCAACAAATTTCTCTTTTATTTAAAAATAAAAAATTACAAATTTTGTCCACTCTGATAATAGTTTTAACGTTAAGAAATTACAATATAAATACGCAAAATTCATACGTTTCGTCCATTTGGGACGAAATGTTCAATTTTTGTAAAATATTTTATTACAGTTACTCGTTTTGCCGTGTTATTTATGTTATTTGAAATTCTTTCGTCAATAATGTTTTATTTTGATCATTTTAAAACTACCGTCGGTTAACATTCAGTGTATTAACAAATATACAAAGTGGGAAAAATGTGGTTGCGGTGTTACATATATATGAGCAAGTCAGTTGAACAAACGCGGTATCCTACGGGACGGCATTCCTGAAATATGCGAAATATTCGTGGAACGGCACGTTTATAATGTGTTCCTTCAAGCACGATGAAATGTAGTTCCTCCTCCTGATTTAAGTGCGCTGTCGTCGGAGAGAATTTCGCTGATGAAGTTCGACGAACGATTCACGAACTATTTAGTATCGTTTCGTTTGATTTCTTTTGCATTTTTTCAAATATTACGATTATATGCTCGACGCTTTATTTATTAAAATTAATGAAATGATAAATTTTCATGCTTCCTTTGACTTTAATACATTTACGAGTGATTGACTTTTTAATCAGGTCATTTCTTGGTTAAAATTGCCTACAATTATAGAATTAAAAGTAACAAACGCAACTTAGTTTTAATTACTATGAGGCATCGTATAATTGATTTGTATTAAAGAAGTTAAGAGATTAGACATTCAATGAAACAAAGATTCGTCTAGTCGACAAATTTTCTGATGTCCTGATGGAAAACTCTAGTTTTTGAGGCAAGTTTTTTCTCAGAAATATTTACTGAACTCGTTGAGATAGCACACGTCTTTCCTTTTGATTCTGTTCGATTAATCCTCAATATTTTCACAGAAAGGGATCATTTTCACTCCCGCGTTTACTTTTGAACTTCCAATATCCCAATTTTAACCACTTCCCCCCAACCTGTCGTTTCAAAAAGCATCGATTTCTTTTGTACCTGAATCTTTGTAAAATTGTAATTCGTAAATTCGATCCAGCAGGATAACTTAGATTAATTAAGGGGTCAATGACGCGAATTGCATTCTCCGAATTGCATCGATAAAAATGATACGTGAAAGTTACACTGGCGCACGGAAAGGGTTAAAGAAAGAAACGAACTGACGGTGGAGCGAGTGGAGCGAGGCGATCGGCCCATCGGTTCATCGGCGCAAAGACGTCGTCGCCGACGTCGCCTCGTGGATATAAGCGCGAGCGTGGAAACGAGGCTGGGCAGAGGGTGAGCACGTAGCAGCGGGCGCCCGCTTGGTGATCGGCCGCGGCAATTTGCGACAACTAATCTAAATTCAAATTGCTTCGAACAAAACTAATCTAGTGGTCACACAGAACCGTCCCCCCCCCTTTTTCCTCTGTGTTCCGGTGGCGCGCGCGACACCAATCCTCCTCGACCGGTCCGCTTCTTCCCCCCTCTCTCTCTCTCTCTCTCTCTCTGTGTGTGTGTGTGTCGCTGGCTGCTTTTCACTGATGTCTCGTTGCATCGGTCGCACTCGCAGCTCGCCGTTCCTGTCACGCCCATACGTTGATTGAGCCTCACTAACAATCTGCGTCCGCAACCTTCGGCTCCCGTTTATACGCGTATTTCGCGAGCCAGCGTTTTTCCACCGAGAGAACAACCGCGTGTCGCGCACCGTTTCTCTCCTCTCCGCCCTCTGCCCGACTCGCCCGGCGATGAAATTGCAGCCAGCGGCGACGGTCCGTGCATCGCGCCGTCCGGCTTGATGGACGAATTGCAAGGTTTTTGAAACCGAATTCCGCGGCGCTGTCCGATTCAAAGGGATTTGCGTGAACGGAATAAGCCGTGTATAGGATTTCACGCTGAAATATTGAAACGCCTGATGCGCTATTCATATTCTCTCCTTTTTCCCCCTCTCCATCCTCCCAGCCATTTTTTTTTTTTGCAAATTCCTCGCTGTAGGCTTCGACCGAGAACCCGAGATGGCATCGAGTTCTATATACCTGCGAACCCGAGTCAAGTCCGACGTCTTTCGAATTTCGTTCAAGGATAGTACTTCGAGTTGCCTTAGTGAAAATGTATCAACGAGTGATGAGAAGCAGTCTGGAGTTTTGAATGGAATGATTCGAGAACGAATAAATAATATTAATTTCTTAATCTGGATCGTAGAGATTCTGAATTTTGTCTCTTTATTATATTTTATTATATTTATTTTATTTTTTATTATTATATTTTATTATATTTATTTCATTTTATACTTTATTTTCTATTATTATATTTTATTATATTTATTATATTGTTTGGTCACTCGTTATGGTCCGCGAACCAGTTGCCAGCGCAAGGGTCATCCACGCTTCGGTATTTCTGTTCTGCCAAGCTTGTGCCTACGCGACTGCTGACAGATATAAAAACGAAAATGGCGAACGCAACATTTGAAAATCACGTGTGGAAGAAACAGGAGCCTGCTTCGTCCAGTGAAATGTCTCTGACGTACAAGCGAAGGCGTTGACGCTTCCGCCGTGTCTTAAAAGGTTCGAATTTATTTGCAAGAGACTCGATATTGCTTCCAGAAGAGACACGATCGAACATCGTCTGCAATTTCTGCGGTAAACATCGATTATTTACCGCGCGGTGCTGCCGGTTTCTAGTTGCCAGCTATTTAGACCGGACGAACGTGTTACGTCGTTCCTCGTATCTGGGCTGCGGTTTGTTGAAATTATGAGTCGATTGACCGACGAGCAAACAGAAGCTTTACGCGATGGGGATGGGAGTGGAAATTGCGGTACAAGTCCCGAGTGTTTGATGACATGTTATCGAGATCGATATTAATTTTGGAACGCGTGCACGCGGCTACGGATAAAAGTCTTCTCGTGTACGTACGCACGATCACGGTTGAATGATGACCGTTTCCGAAATCCAACCCTCCGGAATCGTGGTATCGTGTGTTGTAAGAATTTCGTTTTACTTACGATTGCCAATGGATCGATCGTAGCTGTTCCTCCCGAGTGAAGATTGACGCTTTTGGTACACCTCGATGACTTTGATACTTAATACTAGTAGCGTATTAAGAAAATATAAAAAACAAAATGGTCCAAATGGGGATACGATCGTTCGTATTTTATACCGAACTAATTCGTTTTATTTATTTTCCTTTATAATATATTTTTAATTATCATTCTTAAAAGCAAGAAACGTACAGACATATTGAATATATGAATTTAATTCATTACGTTCAAATTTTATTGTACGCACGCGTAAATTCACGAGGAGAGAAAATAGCCCAGAAATGAGCCCGATTCCATTTCTTCAAGTTATCTCTCTGAATACGGATACCCTGCATGAGGCTCCTTTTTCTTTCACAATTGTGATCAATCATCACAACACGTTCCCACGTCAAAGAACGCAGCGAGTCGTTCGCAAAAGCGTCGGCGATTAAAACGATAAAAGCGATGCGAAAACGTGTCGTTTCGACGATAAAAAGACTCGATATTACTTTCAGTAGGCGATCGATGAAATCGCCGTTCGAAATTAGAAGAAACAGCAGCGTGTATGCAAATAGCCGGAGCATCGGGGCGCGAGACGAATCGTAATTAACGCGCGGCGTATCTCGCTGGACGAAATAATTACGCGTATCAGTATCAAGTGTCGAATCGGTCCTCGAATTTTCACAATTGGACCGTGGCGTCAACACGTTCGTATCAGCGACGTCGCGTGCGGTTAGCCGCGCTTGACATTTTCCGCAATTGCATGATATTGGATGGATGGGCGAACATATTGCTGAGGTTGCCGGAAAATGAATTAAAAAAAAAAAAAAAAAAAGACGAGGGAAGACAGAAAGAGAGGGAGAGGGGAACAGGAACGAAAAACGCAGTTGAAAAATCGTGCGACGCGTGTACTTCAACGAGCACAGGCTCGTTGGCAATAATTCCGGGAGAACATTCGATCGAGCATTATATTGATCGTTTCGTGTCCCGCTCCTCTTCGTAATTGCTTTCCGTGATTATTGTCCCGATTGTACGGAATCGATTATTTCGTTACATTGGCATGGACGTTTGCAGTGGATACACGTGTGATTCGAGTCGCTGAGTCGATGGATCAGCCACTTGAGAAACTGTACGTTTAAAGAACGTTTGTATTGTGTTTTGCTTGCCGGTTGAAGACACAAATGCGCAAGAAATGTTCTTTTTAAAAGTGGCGCAACAAGTGTATGGATACAGAGTTCGAACTTACGTAGATTTTAATTTTGAGACACGTCAAAGTTCACTGTGGATTTTTATGCGTTTCTTGGAAATTGAACTCAAGCAACACTCAAAATAGTCGAACCACTTAAACTAGTTGCAATTTTTAATTCCCTAGCGAGATGTTTATGCATCAGTATTAATTACCATCTCGTAGATTTAAAAAAATGCATAATCTACACATTTCTAACGTTATTTACGTTTACAAATCGACCAAGGAAAGAGAAAGAAAAAAAAATTACTACCAACCAGCGTATCGCGATCTGGGCATCCAAACAACTGCACGGTGCTGACAGTGGCACCAGCAGAGACATTGAACTCGCAAAGGAAGCGCGTGAGTTCGTGCCTCGCCCCCGGTGTCCGTCTCCTCTCCATTACTTTTCCAGTCAGCGTCGAACGTTAAAGTAGTTTTCGTGAAAGTGTCACCGGTAGGAACGAGGTGAAACTATCGCACGCGCGCGCATACGAAAAGTCCGGAGGTGGCCGGGTGGATTCGGTCCGGTGACGAGCCTTCAAAGCGTCACGATGTCCGCGGAAATTAAATTTCTACGGTCAAAGTAATTCCTCACACGTATCCGCACTCTCTGGATAACTGTTGTCCTGCCGGAGGATGAGAAACGCCGGCCGTAGCATTCGTGAAAGGACTGTCCGTCCCTGTTTCTTCGACGTTGAAGGCGGCTGGTGAAGATGGTCGAGGGTGTCGAGAGAGAAAGAGAGAGAGAGAGAGAGAGACGCCTGGAAAATCTTTCCTCCCTCGACCGAGTGCCTTTTGAGGTTTCTCGATTCGTTTCTCCTCTCGTTTCTCGTCACCGTTTCGATGTCACGTGCGGCTCTTACCTCCTTGATACGACGTCATTTCGCAAATATGTAAGTGAGATCCCGGACTTTTCTCGCGGACTTTTTGACGCCCGATCTTGGCGTCCTTCTTACGAAATTTGTACTACCTGGGTCTTGAATTTCTAAACTGTGGATGGTCACTCTCAAGAAGATCGTAAGAGGATTGTTTTACGATGGTTATTGCGATTTTACGATTTATACGGTTTGTCATATTTGTAAGGTACTCTTTCTGGACACTGAATTTTCAATTTGTGGACAGTGACTCCCAAAACGGATTGCAAAGTGTTTCCTGACGATTATCGCTTGCAGGCGTTTCTACAGATCATTTGTTTGAAGTTTTCTAACGTCAGACTGACCAAGTACACTCTTCCTTGCTTCTCTCTTTCGAGGAACAGCGTTCTTTCGGTTATTTTCGATCCGTTCGAGAATTGAAACCTCGCGTTCAATGAGATACAATTTCTTCTCACACAACTGAGTGTAAAATGCAAAAAAATTTGAGGATTGCGAGGGAACCGTCCGTTTGTTCGAGGTTAATCAAACAAAACTCGGAAACGGTGAACTGCCGTCGCGTTACAACTCGAAATGAGTCAAAAGAATCTCACGCAGGAATTCCATAAATACATGGCGACATCGGTATCGTATTTAAGCGAGAACATTCTTTTCATCCGGTGAAAAGGAGCGCTCGAGGCTAACAGTCGAGGAGAGGAGAAGCGTCCACTCCCCCGAGAGTATCTCTTAAGACCGATTCACTTCACTCACCGTCCAAGTCGTTTCCCTTTTTTCCTTTTCCCTTCTTTCTTTCTCTCCTTCTTCTTTCCTTCTTCTCTTCCTTCCTTTCCCCTTCTCTCCCCCTTTTTTTAAACGTTCTCCTCTTCGCTCGACAGCGCGTAGAATCCTGCTGGTCGCGCGTGCTAAATTTTTTTTTTTCATATGCTGCGTGGCCAGAATTTATGCGACCGAGATCCCAGGGCAATAGGGGAGCGTCCGCCTGGCGGACAGAAATGAATAGAGCGGCTGACTCCCGGGTACTTTACAAATATGTGACCAGAAAACACACCGAGAACGTGTGCTCCTTTTCCCCTTCGTTCTCTCTCTCTCTCTCTCTCTCTTTCTTCTCTGCTTTCTTGCATTCTCTTTTTCCGGTTAGATTCGATATCATCCCACTTCTCAAGCTACTCGTTGTCCTGCACACCTATAGTTGCGCGAATTTTTCCACCCCATCTCCTGCCTTTCTCTCTCTCTCTCTCCTTCTATCTCTGTCTCTGTATGTTCGACGATTTTTCTGCTTACTTTTTAAGTGCTCTTCTTCTCCTGTTCGACAACCTTTGTGTTTGTTTCGAAAGAAGCACCTCCGGTGCAGCGTTTGACAACTTTCGTACTTACTTTTTTGCCCACGGTCTCTCTGTATATCTCGGACCTTTTTTGCCAGGTTTTTTCAGTGTCGTCTTTCTTTCGTTTGAATATTTCTAGGTAGCTTCGCAAAAATTTAATTATTTCCATGCTTTTTGCAGCTTGAAATTCCGAAGGCATGTGCAAATACCGTTCTATTAATTATTTGAAAGTATTAATAATAGTATTCAGTGATATCGGTAGCAATATTTATTATTAAACGGGCAAGCTTAGTAAGATACGATAGTAAGTTAAATTTCACAAACTTCAATGTTCTTTGTACAGTTTTATCATTTTGTTTGGAAAAGAATCATTTCAGACCCTCTTTTCTCGTATTAATTCATTTTCACGTTTCATCCACGAAACAGTCTTTCACAACCCTCTAAATTATATCCCGTGTCATTTCTGAATCAGCAAACGTTCTTGCGAATTTCAAGTTTCACTTTTTATTCCGAAAGAAACGCGTAGGTTACGTAATTTCATGCAATTCACGGTACCAGCTTTCTCTTCCTTCCGTTTTCTCATTTCGCCAACATCCTCCGCCTCTTCCCCCTTATTATTACTTTAGGCACCCGTAAACTAATACCAGTGTTTCCGTAGACGGGTACCAAAAATCATCTTATTCCCCCAGTCCATTCTCCATAGATCTCGCTTCAGCCCAGCTTCAGGCTCCTTTCGCAATATCGCGTTTGCGTTTATAAACTTTCCGGTCCCCGGATTCACATAAATCACGGTGGTTCGTCGTGCGCGTTTCGCGATGCTTCTCACGCGTGTATTCATCCTTCTTCATTTCTCTTCATTCGACCTTGCCGCTTCTGCGCCACGGTGTTCGCCAATTTCACGTTTCTCCCTCGCCCGTGCACTTGCTTTCTCCCTCGTCTTCTTTCTTCTCCCCCTCCCCCGTCCCTCCCCGCGTCGTCCGTGTCCGGGATCCGAAATGGAAAGGGAAAGTCTCGAGCCAGGCCGCTGTCCCGTCACGAATTCCCTTGGAATCAAATATCTGGCTGTTGTTCCGCGACCGAATTCACGTAGTCTTCCTCGACTACTCTTGCTACGGCCCGATGAGTTATGATCTTCGCGAACCAGTTATTTCTGCGCCCCTTCTCTCGCCTCCTACCCTTTTACTCGTTCCGCACTTTCACGTTCACGTTCAGCTAGTGGAATTGAAACGGCGCGGCGGATGGACACGCGGCAAATAAATTGTATTATCCTAGCGGACTCTGCGATTGCAACCTCCGGCCATTTGCATGAATCACCGGAGGAGAACGAAATGCTAGAACGGGATGATTCTCTTAAAAAGGAGAAAATTCTTTTCGTTTTCGAGTTTGGAAGAGTCATTGAATATTTGAGTTCACTCCTCACTTTAATTTTTGCGTTGATGTTATCGTTTGAATTCTGCGGAGAAAAATTGATTTCCTCTCGTTTCAACTTTTGTTATTTAATTAAGCATGAACTCCATTTGTTAGAACTGCCATTTACTGAACGTAATCATTTAATTACAATTAATATCAGACTGAGTAGGAGTGAATAATCGTTAGAGAGAGGGTTGTTCTACCTGGCACCGAGTATACTTATTAAATATTCTAATTTAATTTTCTCGGAAACAGAGCGTTTTACGAAGAAGTTTTGTTCCACGCTTTCCACTTATTTTCGCCTGTAGGATAATCTTCAGTCCTGAATTGGTCCAACAAAGTTAAGTATACAGTCTTCATATTGAATTCGGGCCACTACAAATTTTCAACGTCTTGCAGGATTTTAATAAAACGAAAAAGCCTGAACGCAATTTAATGAAAGGGTGTAGTAACTATTAAACTGTGCTCTAACTAATTTTCATTAACTGTACTGCTAACGATACCATTAGTGAGGCACTCTGCTATCTTCACCTATTTCGTATACGCTGTTTCAATTTTTCTTTTTACGATACCAAATCAATAACCAAGAAAGATTTAAACAAAAAATTCTATCGCTAACTAACAAATTATTAGTACATATGTACGTAACACTGTCACAATTAATAATTTATACCTGTAAATTGTAACTAAATCACTAAGGACGTACAAAAAAATTAGAAACCTTGTGTGGTCAGAGGATGTACTTGAGAAATGAAACAACTTTTATTTTGTATGTTTTCAGTCCGTCTTCGTATACGAAATTTGTGAACTCCTTTGTTGTATCATGAAAATTGAGACGCGCTGCGTTTCGACGCTGGAATATCGGAGCATCGGGAGATGAAATAAACAGATGGATTTCTTGTTTACTGAAAATATGCTGATCTAAGAGCAACGAGATCGAGAACAACGCCGCGCATGAGTCGATAAATTATATATCCTGTGGAACGATGTTCCAGTGTTCCAGGTTCAACAAAGGTTGCTTTTGCAGCTGTTCCATATTGATGAGAACATTGTTGGAACAAGCAAATTATATAGCTATTTTTCTCGTTTCGTTTTCAACTGTCACGAAAATTGAAATATCGTTCGTTCATTAAAAAGAAATTTTTAATGGAAATTCCACATTCAATGGAGCAGTTAGTCTAATGAAATTTGGAAGATTAGTTGCCATACTGCTGGTACATTTCGAGGAAGCTTGCACGTCGGAATAGTAAACTTTGTTTCATTTGATTTCCGCGTCGATCAATTGGCAGTGTATAAAAATATCCAGAATGTTCGTAAATGTGGAGTACTCGTCAAAACGAGTAAAAAACATAAAAAGAAAAACTCTCTTAATAAATTACCATTTAATTTACGAGACATTGTCTATGCAGTATGTGCTTGACATACTTTTATCCATTCGATGATTTCAAGATTTGAAAAACGAACTAAGGAATAACTGCGCGTACTATAATACTAACGTGACGCAGTAATTACAGTCTTCTCATTAAGATTACTGAACGACGTTAATAAGTATATTAATATAATTAAATTTACATTTCTTCTTGGATCGGTTTCATTTCAGACGAAATGTAGGATTAAATTAAAAATGAATAATGAGTTCTTAGACTCGTTGTTATTTTTAAAATAAATATTAATAATATAATAATAATATTTAGCGATAAATTTAGAAAAAAATAATATTGAGTTTCGATCATCTCATTATTATCTTCAACACTGTTTCGCTTGTTTCGACAAGCGCTATACTCCCCGAAATTTAGTACCAGTTTTTATACAAAGTACAAATATCAGTTGATTTCCCACATTTTGCCAACAGTGAAAATATCGTTCGAATAATCCGCGTGTCCGTGGTTAAATTCGATTGCGTGAATCAAGTGTCTCGCGATATGTCTTCGAGGCGAATTGATAACTGTCGGCCCCTCTCGTTATTTATCGATTCAATATTTGAGTTTAGCCTGGGTTTAACGAAACAAAACGGAAGAGACATGGAGGAAGGGGGCGCGCGATCTGCTCTCTTGTTTTAATACCGGCCGAAACGGAAAGCACTTCGCGGCTCGAATGATCCGAAACTTATTGAAACGCTGATTGAAATTACTGGTTCGGGCACTGGTAATTAAAGCAAAGCTTATTCGATATCCTATAAATCGGAATTTACTTTTAAACGTGCTCCGGCTGTTATTTCCCAATTAAAAGTGTGATTGCATTAGGTTTCAAAATTTTCGCGCCGATCCGCCGCGTTGATTACATAATGGAAACAAAAGCGCGATGTCCGAGACGATTATCGTTTCGTCGGTGACACTCGGGGAATCGAAAATCGCTGGAATTTCCTTTTCCAGAGCATCGATAATTGAATTGTTACCCATTTTTGTAATATCGCTGCTTCTGCTGTTTCGCATTGTAACACAGAGATATTTTAATTATTAACACAATTGTGCTTTGGATAAAATGTGATGAGAATAAAGTTATACGTATAGGTTATTTTTATGTTTGAAACAAGAAAATGTTCCCTATACGTTGCATGGTATTTTTAATATTTTATCAATTCCTCCGTGAATGAATGTGTGTTGGATAAAATTATAAATCGTACAATTTCCGATAAATTGTTATAAATTTTATTTTACATTCCCTTACGTTTGCAATATACGAAAAAAATCACGGACAATTTAACGTCAGACATAAACAATTAAAATTGAGCCCAGAAATTTAGCATTGATTTTCGAAATTTCCAAGAAAATTCAATAGTGCTAAACACTAACAGTTATCTAACGGCGTGAAAGTTTAAGTAAGAAGATAACTCGATTCCAAGCAAAGAGTTAAATTCACAGCTGAACGATTAATCTTAAAAACCATAAAACCCACGCACGCACGTATGTAGCAACTTGGAAATTGTTGACAGCCGTTTCGAAAACATTCTAAACGAACGCGGTTTCCGACTCGTCGAAACGATTGTCGAGATTAATCGAAAGCGAAATATTTTCTATACACCATGCCGGTGTGCAACTGTAACGGTCGAGCGGACTTCGTTGGAGACTTCGTTTTCAGAAAATTTGTCGCGCTCGCGAAGAAGTGTCGCGTTGACGTGCATTCGCAAGGAATACCAACCGTTTTCGACCATAAAGGCGGACAGGAAATTAAAATCGATTAACTGCCATGCACGCGCGCGCGCGTGTGTGTGTTCGTTTCTCTCGCTTCGTTTCTCGAGATCGACTGCGTTTTGCTGGAAACGGGCGGGCACGAGCACAGCTTCACTGTCGTCGAGGAGTCCAATAAACTACTTACGTGCCATCAGACGAGTATAAATCCAAATTGTTCGTGTTTTCTTTGTTCCTCGATGAGTTGATTAGATAATCGGCGAGAATCGTGATTGACGGAATTGATTTCTCTTTGTGGCTAATAGGATCGGATTCTTTGAAGCAAACGGGATGAAGTGACTTTGATCGCTGATGGGATTCGACGGCTTGATTTTTAGGATGATCCCGTCCGAGAAAGAGGAAGCTGATTGCTGTTTGTTTCGAAAGCTAGGGCGAAATGATTAGAATATCCAGGTAAAATTATTTAATTGGTGATCAAATACTTTGTCAAACCTTGGAGTTTGACTTTGACGAACAGAAGAAAGAATTGTTTCGAATGTCAAAGTAAAATTATTAAAGTTACTAGAGATAAAATTATTCGATCAGTGATCAAATGACAGAGAAAATTATTACTTCACCTTATGGAATATTCGAATGTTTCTTCTACAGTACTCATAATGTCGCGAAGTAAATGAGAAAATTTGATAACTCGTAGCTTAAAATGTATTTAGTATAATTGTAAAAAAAAAAAGAAAAACTGCATTAGAGCGATACTTAAAATTTAATTCTTTCTCTCGAGATGGTCTCGCGTTAGGTCATGAAAGAGGGTGAAAACGTGAAAACAGAAACGTGGATTTTTTGGTTGGTCTCCTGAATTTTGCATAAGCTCTGCGTAAAACTGCTACGCGAGATATAGTGGTATGTAACGCGAGAACGCTGCCCATAATCTTGACTAGAAAAACCCAGTTACAATTCTCGTAGTCCTCCCTTGGAAATCCATGTCATCGCACAGTTTTATAAACGCGTTCGTTCTTGAACACCGTGCAGCGAATCACAGAAACACTCGCACGATCCATGTTATTTTGCCAATTCTTTTCAACGACGATGTACCGATTAATCTGGCAGCTATTCATCGTTCATAAATGAATATAAATACTGTATGAACCTACATGAAATCTCGATGGGTATCTTTGGTACCAAATGATGTTCATTGAGTGAAGCATTAAACACAAGAACGTGTACAAAAAGGGATTAGTTCTCGAGCAGTTCGATATGAAACAACTGCCCCACGTTCGTAGTGCAATTACGAATATTAAAACAATTAATACGAATTTTGAAACTTTTGTTACAAAAAGATATAAATTCGAAATACTTTCGTGACTCGCTATACGTAAAAAATCAAAAGGTAAAAAATTAATACTGAATCAGGAGCGGAATGAGAATTCGTGATTTGTATCTGGTTGAGTGTCAATTGTTTTTTCTTTCTTTTTTTTCAACAAATAGAATATTGCAAATCGGTAAATTAATCGCCAGTTACACGTCCGATAAATAAAACGTTGTTGCCTCTCTCTCTCTCTCTCTTTCTTTCTCTCTCTGTATTTTTCAGCGTTCATGTTTCGCTGTAGTGTTTCACGTCGGACTCTTTTATCTTGACTGGTGCTATGAAAGAACGAATTACAGCAAATTGTTCGACCGTGAGCAACGACTGTCTTGTTTTCTGTCACGCTAAACGCATTAGCGGGCTGCTCATTGTGCGACATGGGAACGCTCGAGTGCTTCTTTAAACGAAGCACGCGCTTGATTAAAAAATCGTACGCCCGGACGTCTGTCGAGATATCCAATAAACGACAAACGACTCGATGAATGTGAATCTGTGAGTATCGGCGTTTTCTTGTTGCTCAGGCTGTCCGAGCCGACCTTATTTCCACCTCAATGGGAGAAATCGATGTCAGTTAGCTTCTCCTTCGTCTCTGTTCGTTCTTCTCTATCCCTGTTTCTTCACGTCTGATGCACGATGGTGCACCCATTACCCCCGTCATCCACCCCCTCGTCTCTTTTTATTTATACAGGAAGGTTCGCTGAAAAATGCCTCCAACGTGCTGCCTTTCGGCCTCGCTTCTTGTTTAATAAAGAATGCTTGTTAACGAGCTTTCATTCCTTTTCTCACTCGCTTCTTTCTCGATTGTGCTCGCCAATTAAACAGCAGAGTGTATTTACGGCGAGACAATATATTCCGTCGTCTTCTTGCTTTCTCATTTCGTTTCTATTCTTCGATAATAATGTCGATATGTAATGTCGATATGAATCTTATTTAAAGTAACGTCGAAGGTCGACAAAGTGGTTGAACGAAGAGTAAACATATCAGAGTAAGCATATTTATTAATTGATTTATTCATTTTCAGCACTCTCTGCTTACGTATCAATTCACGTGGAACATATTTGTATGTATAAACAAGGTTTTTCCAGCAAAATTTGTTTCCTCCACTTGATAATACTTGCGTATTTTACGCGCATTTTTATTGAAAAAATTCTTTCAAACTATGTCTGAGAAACGAGTTCTTATTACTAGCAGACATCCTGTTATGATATAGCATTCGAATAGATAATTATTACTAGATAATTAGATAATTATTTCTTTCAAACGTTTCAGATAGAAATCGTCTAACGATGCAAAAATTTATTAAAAGTGCCACTGGTACGATAAAATAAAAAAAAGTTAAAATAAAAAATAAAGTTCACGTTGGTGAGAAAAAAGACCAAAGAAACGTTACGAACGTTAATTACACGTTACGAAGAAAAACCAACACCTCGGAGGAATGATTTTTCAATCGAAGTATCCCGTTTTCGCCCGTCGTTGGCTTTTTCTCTTCTTTTTTTCTTTGGAACCGAACTGGCAGCGAATTAACACGCGCGACAGCGTTCCAATTTCGTCGATTGAAATTAATACGATATTTCTTTAATTTCAATTTAATAAACGAGCATGTATCCGGTTTCAAACGATCTAACGGGACAACGGGACGGGCCATGCCGGGGCTCGTTGCAACATTGGGCTCAATACTTGTTTCAATGTTAATATTAATATCGCGGCGAAATTCAATGAGCGTCGGAGCCACTTCGAAATTTGTAACTTTGTGCTTTCAATTCCGTTTTCATCGTCCGGCTCTGTAATCGTCGCATTTTTCGAAGTGGGAACAAGTTTACCACGATGATGATGAACGAGATCGATCGGATAATTGAAAATGATCGCGTGTATTATCCAGGTTTTGGCTGTCGACGATTTGCATTTCAATTTTCTACGATCGTGTTATTCGTTTGCACGCGTACGCGTGTTCGTGTGTGTCCTCTGTCTGTGTGAACTTATCGGGGAAGGCGTAAATTCAAACATGGCGATTTAAAGCGTACAGGAAATCGAATTCAGCGGGGTATTAAACTGCACAAACGCTCGACATACTGCGCGCCGTGATATGCATACTTGTGAATCACGGCACTGCTTAATTCAGAGATTTCGATTCTGTTTAGATTCCTGTTCTGCTCGATTATGAAATATACGGGTAAACTTCGCGTCTGTTATGCGAAACGTAATGAGGAAATTTATGCTGCATCTCGAATCCAAGGCATTGAATTGAATTTTCAAATACGGTAGTGCTTCGAACTAAGTAGAGACAGCAGAATCTCTGTCTGAAGCCTTATTTTTTTTTGAGTATTTTAATATTGAAACGTTATGCGAGTAGGTTTGAAATATTAAGATATTCCAAAAACAGTCGACAAGTTTTATTGTACTCTTAGCTTATGGTCGTGTGTACATTTCTGTTTATAACGCATCTCAGGAATAATTAAAAAAAAAAGCTCTATTTAAAGATTACTATCTGATTAGAAGCTCATATAAAAAAAGATAGACGGAAATTGTTGAATCCCGAGATAAACGAAGAATTCGTACGTTCCATACAATGATAAAAATCTCATCTTTACGTGTGGCAATTACGGAAACTAATTCTGGCACGTTGAGTGCAATGGTGGTCTTTTTAGAACGACAAAAATGGAATAAATTTGTTTCAACGTTCTGTCTACAATAGGAAATGCATCATTCATACACAATTTTATGAAATTTCAAGAGATTGAAATAACATTGCGCGATCCTTGACAAGTTAATCGCGTTCTCTCTATAGTTTAAAACAACTGTCACGTTTCATACGATACCGGCAAGTGCCTTGATACTCAAAAACAGGAGTGCAGGCATCAAGCCAGCCGCGTAACCAGAGAACAAGTTTAAGAAGCTGTCCGACTCCGCGAGGACGTAGCGAAATTGCCAGAAAGAAATAAGAAATCATTGCTTGCTTAATTTCAACATCCCATCTCTGCACGGAGTTCAAAAACACCCCTCTTCCCTCCCCCAGACAAAAAAAAAGCGAGGAGAGAAACTTCGGCAAACATTTTGCGAAGCCGTAATTCAAGTTGAAATATTAAAAAGTACTCGACCGCGCGAAGCCACGAGGAAAGGAAAAAAGAAAAGAAAAACAGGAGAACAAGAAGAAGAGGAAGAAGAAGAAGAAGAAGAAGAAAAGAAACTGAAGGAGTAAAAATTAAAAATCGGCAAGCTCTCGAGGGCTCGCCGAGACGAGAATAAGGGAATAATGCCTGCCGCAAGTCAGCCGCGGGAGAGCCGAGGCAGCTTGCGGAAATCGCATTTTAAAGCGACGACGAAAAGAAACAGCGTCTGCAGCGTAAACAGGGCAGATGGAGGGAGGATGGGCGGGGGGAGAGGAAACACGGGGGTGGAACAAGACCGGGGCAAAAGGCAAGCAGAGGAGTACGTAAATCCGATATACTCACTCGCCGTCTTACAGTCGCTCCTTTCTCTCTCTCTCTCTCTCTCTCTCTTTCTCCTCCTCTCCGCAGGAGAATAAATCTGTCTCATGATACGTGATTCCCGGCAGGATTTACTTTACGACGGATTGATGGACGACGAAGTATCATTTTAGTATGCCGTGGAAATGTGGCGAGTAAAACTGGTGCCACGGGCTGTGTTTGTCACGAGGAGAGGAGGAGTTGCATCCGATAGAGATGGTGGGACGATCGTGATTGACAAGGGACGTTCAGTGACTGGAAAATTCAAGGAAACCCGAGGCCTCGCACGCAAGTAGCTTATGCAGTGACAATTTGCATCTCTGTATCTCGTCGGAAGTGTCGAAGAGATCTTCGACTTTTCGTATAATCGTGAGTATCGTTCAGCTTACGAAACTGTTGTAATTTGTGACGTGTATAATTATTGAAATAAGTTTCACACGGCGCGAGAGAAAGACTATGTTCCATTCACTGTTTTGGCAAAGTTAACGAAACGTTCTGATAATTCAGAACGTTATGACAAAAACATGCTGAACAGCATTTTGCATATGATGCATTAATTGATCGTGTATATGTAATGAAATTCCATTATTAATTATAACAAAAAATATTTTTAATAAAGAAAATTTATAATTATAATTATTTCATTAACATTATATTTTATTTTAGATATAATATTAAATAAATTTTTAAATGTATCTTTATTAAAAAATCATACAATCGAATATCTGAACTTTAATACCAACATTTATTTTATTGATAATTTGTTATCCATCACTAAAAATTTTACATTTTATCGATGAAATCTGATATCTTTCATGGTTTGTTAAAATAATACAACGTTTCAATGCTTGTTTAATAAGAAAATGAAAAGAAAATTGTAAAGCAAAAGAGAACGTAACGGAGGGATAATTAATAGCAGAAATCGATATACGATAATGCACGCGAAATACAGGCACATCAGCAATGCGACAGAGGCAAGAATTGCTCAGGGAATTACTTGGAAACTTTTTCGAGGGTAGTATTTCAAACGGTTTCCCTCTTGGGGCAATCCGGTGAAATAGGGAACCTTTATGGAATCGTTTAAAGCTGTTGTGAAATCGGTATTTCGTGCTTGTGTTCCACTCTTTGGTAAACACCGAGGACACAATGCAGCTCGTGCGACACGCACGAGCCGCGTGTAGGACAATAGCGTGTGCTCGGTCGGTGAACAAAAGATGGCGGTGGCTCTCGAAGTATAAGAGATATTTCGTCGAGGGAATTTACGAGGGGAGAACCGAAGAGGAAAATTGGATAAAAGTCGTCTCCCATGAAAATTCGCTTGTCATAAAATGTTATTCGATTAGGAGGACACGGGACGAAAAATTAGAGTCAATTTTTACAACGACTGTTCTGCCGACGAGATTTCGACGATGATCTGGAATTTTTTATTCTAATACTCAACTCCCGTATCATGTGCGTACGATCAGGAGTGTGCTTAATAAATTTTTAAGCTTGACCGAACAAAACATGTTTAAAATGTTGTATATTAATTTCATACACAATATATGTACACACGTTTGCAATTTTACATTTTTAGATCGATTTCAAATTTTAGCCACATAACCATCACGGTATTAATGAAATTTCAAAATATTTCATACAACGCGCATAATACACTGTTCGAATACTTTCGTTATTTGATTTTGTTATCAGTTACACAGCATTCTTCTTTCCACAAAATTTAGCAAGTTCAATTGAAGAAAAAAATATTTTTCTGCCACATTTTCTACTTCTCGCAATCTACTAATCGCTACTCAATCAATCTTGATTCGAAAAATCGACAAGAGAGATCGTATCGCGAACCAACCGATACTTATTAACTCGGTAACGATCTCCTTCAAACAATATAGTAACGTACCAACATGGACATCTGCCAAGATTTTGAGGATTCCGGGCGAAAAGCAGTTCGGTGCAACCGGAATCTTCGAGTCTCAGCTTCTTGCCCAGTTATACTTCCCTCTCCTACCCTTCAGGAAGAAACGTTTGCTAGGTAGTTCGATCGTTTACCAAAAAATACGCATGAAGTCAGGGACACGGAGGTTCATTTAGATAAGATTGCTGAACTGCGCCCCGTTCGAATACGAAGTCTCCCCGTAGTGGTAGTTTCAGATTTTATCACGGCCAAAACAAAGAATCGTATTTCTTCGCGAGCAGGGTGGTTCTAAGTGCCTTTCACGACCACCGTGAAACGAAAAAAAAAAATGCGCAATCCGCGTATACAATCGCGGGACGAAGGATTCGTTTTTTGCCACGATTTACTGCAACGTCAGATTATCCGTTGACTCGCACTACTGAGATCCGCGATAATAAGGAAACGAACTCACTACCGCGTGATGGAATTTGACTTTGATGTTAAACGTGATTTATTGCAATGTGAAAAATGTAAAAAATGTGAAACTGTTGTTAGCATAAAGCTGAGCAACATTATTATTGTTTAGTGATTTAGTGTAACGCCAGCGTAGCCGTTGGTCTGCACGAAATATATTGCCACGATGTGAAACTGTTATGCGCGAAGTGTGTTCGTTAATATTGTTTAATAATGTAGATGGATGATTAGATTGGAAAGAAATATGAACGTTCAGGAAGCAATTCAATTTCAATTTTTTAGTTACGTTTATACGGGAACAGCCTTTCGGTGGAGAAACTTTTAGTAACTTTTTTAATTATTTGCAAAGTTTTAATAACTTTTTTAATTATTTGCAAAGTTTCTAATTACAAGGTCAACTGATAATAGAGATAATTAGAAAATATTTAAATGTTTTTTAAATGTTTCAAATATTTACATTATATTGGAATATTTTTAAACGACGTTACGTTGGAACGAATTTGCGACGAATAAATAATAATATGTTAATTGGGAATTATCACTTCAACGTTTAAAATGATGATTTCTACGAAAACACAATTTCATTTCGATTTTTTTTGAAAAGAATATTTTCTTTACTAAAAGATCGTAAAAGCAATATTGATTTTCGATTTGGACAGAGTTGCAAATGTTAAGAATTTTAGATTAGTACAATGCACGATCACGAATATAACTTCTTTTCCTTTTTAATGAGCTAAATTAAATTAATTTCGCTCTCCAGCTTGATCATTCTTAATAAAACTCGTCGCCGATGTTATAATTCTGTCTAATATTTCAGACTGATATTTCTTTTCATTCAGACTAATATTTCCTCAATTCTATCGAAAAGTTATAGAAATAACCTGGATAGATGAATTTTAATTTTTCAGTTTAAACAGTGCGTCGAAAAGTCGACGAAAAATAACAAAAATTAAATGTTAACGAGACGCACGATCTCGTTATATATTTTATAAGTTCAAGTTAATCTCATCCGGTTCTTAACGAAACTCGCCGGCCAATATTATAATTCTATCCGGCGAAAGTTAAATCCGGTGTTTTATTAAGCTGAATTAATCTTTCAATTTGCCTTGGTTTCCGCCGTTTCTTTGTTGCCATAATGTACCCCAATTTGCTCGTATCGTATCGAGGTTCCTTCTCATTATTTCTGTTGTATCTTTAAACACACCGGTTCTCATTAGAGAATGATATCGCGTTTTCACGCGCGAAATCCGAGGAAGCTAACTTTTCCACCGTAATGCCTGCATTAACGTTCGCGATTCCCTCCACCGTTTCAATTACATTACATCGCGGACATATTAATTACGAGCTATTTCGATGGTTTCCAGGCGATCGTAAAGATATCACCGCGGAATGGGAACCGTTTCGTATCTCTCCAATATCCTCGCTTTAATATCCAGTTTCGTTTCTTCCTCGATACGTAGGCGTAATTTTTTTTTTTCCACCGCAACTTCTATGTCTCTCGTACAAACGCGAAAGCGCAATTTATTCGACAATATAGTCAGTTTTGGAATAATAAACTGTTTTAACTATTCTTATTTTAAAAATTATTTCCAGACAGTATTTCAATCGATTCGATTATTCAAAAAGAAACAACGAATAACCCGATAATACAAATTGAAATCTATCTTGAGAAATCATTCGAACGATGTGTATCTCACCTTTCTCGAAACAGAAGATGAGCTCATAGTGAAACTCACCAAAGCATGTAGAGCTAAAATAAAATTCAAATTATCGATGAGTGTTATTCTTTATCGAATAATTAGGCAGAGAACTAATTAACAATATCGAATATATTTACAAAAGCACGATTACACCTGTGTTCGTTTAACTTCTAACTTGCGCGTCTGTATCGAGCAGTTGGCTCCTTAAAAGGAATACTCTAGAGAAACACATAGTGAAAGTAATTGTACAGTGATGTCGTGTAACATCTAATTAGCATAGTTCGCTCAGCTATTACCGATACACTTTTACAGTTACTATCTATTCTAACAATGAAAACTAATCAAAAGACGCAGAATCGATATCACGCAGACTCGTAACTTTGCCAGTGTTAATTCGTTATTTCCCGTTGGTCTTTCACACACTCGTGACGATGTACACCTCGATCTCGACCGATTTCCTCACTATTCGCAGCTTTCCACCTTCACGTGGTACCGTGGTAGCTTTCCGCGAGGGGGATGGATGGACGAAGGGTGGTTGTAACGAGAAGGGGAAGACGATTGTGAAAAGCTGTACGACGCGGAATGAGTGGCGAAGGAGGGGAGGGGCGGGAGAGACGAGGGCTCTCTCATTTGAATACTTAGATTGGAAGGGTCGCCGAGAGGGTTGGTGGTTCGCCGGAAAAAGGGGGGGGGAGGAGAAAAGTTGGGGTTGACGGAGGTAGGCGAAGCACCGAGCGCAACCTGGGGCCGCTTAATCGCGTTTTCCGTGAAATTTATGAGATCCGAACCGATAAGGTGGGAAATAAGAGTCGGGCAGAAACCGGAGAAAGGAGAGGAAAGATCGGAGGGCGGTGGAGGAAGCAAGAGAGGAAGGAAAAGGAGGGAGAAAGAGAGAAGGGATGGAAGGATCGCGGCAAGAGCGTAACGTCCCGCTTTAATACGTGATTTTTTGAAGTAGATAAGCCCGGCGCAAGCACGACGCCGATGCTCTCCGCTGTTTTTCGCAGATACGTACCGCGGATACGAGATCTCGCAGATGGGTTATTGATGTAAGTGTTATTGGGCACGAAGTTACAGGGAGGGGGGAGGCGGGGGCTTTCGGCAGTTCGCACTCGCGCGGAATGAAGCCAGGAATTGCAGTTTCCCGCCGCTTTTAGTTTCTCGTTTTGTCCGCGGATCCGCGAGGTCTGATTGGATCCCGCCAGGGCTGAATTGGATATCCGCCCGGTTGGTAACGAAGCGCCGTATTCAAGATGGGCGGCGATTCACTTGCCCGGATATAGCTTCTTTATCTTTTCGCGGTTACTATCGGACGGCTGTTTCGAGGAGATGCGATTCCCGCGATCGTACACAGGCGTTGCGTCCCCCGGCTAGAGATTTTCGTTGCGACGGAATTTAGAGATTCGCCTCCCTTGCTTTTCTTCGCTTTTCTTGCCAATTTCGTCTTGGAAATACCTCGTTTGACGTGCGATACTGCGTGAAATGTTCGTAGAGTGTCTCGTATCGTTCTGTACTTCGTACAGAAAGATTTTTAGTTTAATAAAAAAAAACAATCGCGAGGAACGTTGCCGGTATTTTAGAATTAATCTTAATTAATTAATATACACGAAATATCTAAAACCCTCCTTCTGCTTTCAATATTTGAAGTTTCAGAGATGCGTGTAGACTTTTTATTTTCTGCGTCGAGCTTCAGCGAAATTCTTAGTTCAGTATTGCGATTTTATTGGCGACGTCACCTTCTTGAAGATTCTTTTAAACAAGCGTCGGAAGCAGTGTCGATATTTCAGAAACTTCCGGAACAAAAGTGACGGTCGAGCAGAAGATTCGTAAGAAATTACGACCAATTAAGCAAGAGACTTACCAGCCAAATAATCACCGAGACCGTTTCTCACGCGAGGCTAATGCGATTGTCGTTAATCGTCATTCAACACCGGTCCCTCTTTATTCCCTTATTACGGCCGCTTAATCTTCACGGACGATGATACCACGCGGCAAAAAGGAAAAGGTTTATCTACCCTCGGTGTTGTTTTTCCATCATCAGTCTACCACCATGGCAGAGAAGTGATATCGATAGATAGACTCGACCAGTTTTTTCGCCGTTTCCCAGCAGAAAAATCGAGAGGCTGCGCGCGGAGAAGCGCGGCCCGATAAGGACGACTCATTGGTCTCGTGGATAGACAGACCGCTGTCATTTGTCAGACCATCTTTCTCTGAAAGCACGAACGCGGTTAGACATCGCATCCTCTGAGCTTCTGATTCGATTCGAGCCGGGCCAACGTATCAGCATTTCCACGATTTATTTTAGTCCCCCTTTCCTCGGCTAGCAGTCTAATCCGCGATCGAGAACGAGCTTCTTTCGATCGTCGGGTGGCGAAGGACATTCGATCGATTCTGAATCAGGAGACGCTTCAACACGTCTTGACCAATTTGAAAAATAAAATCCAAGCAAAGATTGAAATTTTTTATCAAATTTCGCTTCGTTGCGTTTAAGATCAAGCAGTGATTTATCGCGATGTTATAAATACTTGAAACTTGGTAAATTTATAAACTCCACGGGAGATTTATATTTCTCGACTCTACAGAACGGAGTAATTTTAATTTTCATGCTACGCTGGGAAAATTTTTAACTATTCGTATCGACGATGTTTATTTTACTTCAATCTCTCTGAAATATTTAATAAAATATTTAATAAAATTATATATTGCGATAATACGGCAATAAAATACGGGCCAATTTGTAATTTATATGAATCTCGAATCAATACAGGAACGATGGGTCTACGGTGTCTGGTAGTTGGGACGTAGTCCTGTAAAAAAAGGAAACATTTACCCGAGGTCGAAGCGACGAGAGAAACCGTTCGCGTGTTCGTCATACCAGCCAGCTGAGCTGTTGTTGGCATTGAAAAATTCAGCTCTCGAAAATCTTTTCTGTGCACGTGCACATTCGCACGCTTCGCGTCGAATTCCCTAGAACGTAGTTTTCCGGTGGATCGAGAGGGAGGGGGGGGGGGGAGGACAGGGCGAAAAAGCCGTCGAGAGGAACGCATCGCCGGAAAATACACAGTCGAATCAAGATAAAGTGGATGTGAAGGTGGCCAGACGGCGGCGTTTGAATAAAAACGATATCTGTGTTCGTGCGAATTGTAATCCTCGTGCGAGGATCACACGAGCTCTTGCCTGTCCCTGCGTGCGAAGCTTACGATTACGAAAACAAAAAAAAAGACGAAAGAAACGAGCGGGTACGATGTAAACGTCACAACGATGGATTTGTTGGAATGGAATCAAGGTTCAATAATGGAATACGTTTTTTTCCTTTTCTGATAAATTCTTCATACCGCCACGGCTTTACTTCTTGAAGGAAGTTCGCGTTCTGTAGTTTTGGCCAACCAAGGAGCTTTTGTTGTTTCTTTTATGATCATACAATATCAATGAATTATCGATGAATTATTGAAGCTATGAAACGATGCGTGGAAATATATGAGAGAATTCAATCACTGATGCAATTGTTTGGAAATAAATAGTTAAAATTGTCAAATAACATACAAAAGTATCATAGAAATTCATTGTTTTATAGATGGAATAATTCATTTGAAGCAATTAAATTATTTTATTTCTATAACATTTCTAAACATTATTCAATAATTTTAACAACGTTTCTATTACGATTAAACAATTAAATTAATTATTTCATTCAATAGGTCATTTTTCTTAAATACATTGCTCGAGTCAAAAATTTTAAATAACACTTAGAAACATTGCAAAAGAGAATTTGCAACTTAAAATTTCATTGTTTACCAAATTTCAGACATTAAAGATAAAAACGCGTTCTAAGAATAATGTAAATGAAACGTAAATGACGTTGCTGTTTTATTTTCATTTTCATACAAATTTCGCGACACAGCGTTCAAGAATGGATACATCCCTCTTAAGCAGTAAAATATCGCATGCTCGTTTGTTTACGTTCCAGGCCGACGGTGCATCAGGATTTTCCTATAAATACGCCGCCGTGAATATCCTATACGCCGTAGCATGCATAAATAACATGTTTTCATTGATGTTTACTACGTGATGTTTACTACAAACAGTATTAAAAATTCGACCAACTGTGCTTATCGCTTTTTAAAATTCTCACGTCTCAACGATGAAACGTTCCGATCTTCGCGTTACTTCCGGTAACACGCGCGGAGAAAAACGCGGGATACGCTCGCTCGAATCAAGTATATCGCGGCTCAAGACGATAAAATAGGAAACAAGGGAATGAGCAGCGAGGAGGGCGAGGAAGAGAATAAACTGACACCGGTGTAACAATACGATTTCCACTCGGCGGTTTGAAAATCTGAGAGCTCGGCGGGTAAAGAGAAAGGGAACGAGACGAAAAGAAAGGAAAAAGAGAAAGAGAAAAAGGAAGAAAAGAAATAAGAGGAAGGGGGAAAAAGAGGAGGCGGAAGTTGGCGGAAGAAAAAGAATTCTTATTCGCAGCCTCAGCTCTACGCTCTCGCGCCGTCGAATCCGCGTGTTAAAGCCTCGCAAGTTGCCGCGCGCAAGATGTTTCTCCGTGGAAATCACACTTCGCGGGAGAGAGGCGAAAAAGGAAGCCACAGGCTCCTTGGCCAGGACACCGTGTATATGCAAATGCGGAACACGCGCGCGTTTCCACGGCAAACTTTCGTATTTCGGCGAGGGTGTGCGTGCGCGCCTTATCTCGGATTTCGTTCGGACTTTCCGCCCGCGACGTCGCGTCGACGAAAACGCGAACACCGGAGAAACGATCGGCCCCTTCCCTTCTTTTCGGCGTCTGAGGGATAAAATCAGCCGAGGGAAAAGTTATGAATTACCTTTAATTCCCTTCGTCGTTGGATTTATCGCAGCTGTCATTAGATTCGTTATTAATTAAATAATTATCGTATCTTGTGAAAATATAAATTTATCGTATTTTGTAAAAATGTAAATTTATATATTAAACAATTATATTTTGTAGAAGTATAAATTTATCGTATTTTGTAAAAATGTAAATTTATACATTAAGCAATTATATTTTCTAGAAATATAAATTTATCGTATTTTGTAAAAATGTAAATTTATATATTAAATAATTATGTTTTGTAGAAATATAAATTTATCGTATTTAAAAAATAACTATCGTATTTTGTGGAATATATAATAAATAAATAATTAGTAAATAAAGTTTAGAATATATAATAAATAAATAACGATCGTATTTTGTAAAAATAGATTGTGATTTCTGTAATAGCAACAATACACTTCGACAGATGTTGCGTGTCAAACTCATCGTCAATAAAGATCTTCGTGTATTAAAATACAAGTACTAAAATATCGAAGAATTATGGATTCACGGTGTATGAACCGTGTGTTGAAGAATTAAAAATTTGTATTCATGAATCTACGATCTTATAATATGTGCAATAATTTCTGGTTTATATTGTATCATAACGCTCTGAGGGTGACGTGTTGAAAACTTTTCAACTAGATGAAGAATATTCCTTTTTTCTTTCTTTCCAAATTGTCATTGCGTTCGTCAGCTTCTCTCTGGATATATATTTTTTTAACTTCACTTCAATCAAATTTAACATCGACATTCATTTACGGAAACTTAAAAAATATAACTAATTAACTAACTACTTGTAGATTTCTTTGTTTGGTGTAACAATACTTTTTCATTTTCACCAAAAGTACTAAAAATTTAAAGTTCTTGTAACAAACAGAACTGCATTTGCAAAGAGTTGAAGTGAAGAGTCTTTGCTCGTAATCTAATCGTTCGAAGCGTCCTTTTTAATAAAAGGATCGCCGACCTCTGAATTGTTCTCCACAGAGAATCAAAAAACAAACGATCTTCCCTTCTCGTTGTTGTTTGTTAGAGAATGAAGATTCAATCGAATATGGGGAAATCCTGTATGATAATCGCTATAATTGGTAATAATGCCGAGACTTCGTAGAAGAAGGAATATTTCAGACGAGCTAATGGGAATATTGGTGTTCGTTGAAAGTTGAAGTGGGTCAAAGTTTTACGATCTATAGCTGATGAGGAAAGTTGGAAATTAGTCAGGTTGTTTGCACGAATAATCTCATGTTAAGCGTTAATTGAACTCTTTCCGGGAGAACGGTTTAGCTGCACTCGCGATATTAGACGTCAAATAGTATTAGTGACGAAAATGACCACTCGATATTTCGAGTATCGGCATTAGTTATAAGATTCATTTAGTGCTGATAAGTAATCCAGATCGATTTACACTTGAAGTTCGGATTATTTTTATTAATTTCTGTATACACGCAAGTATACTTTCTTAATTTCGATTGCGCGTTTATTAATTGATTTCAATTGTTATTAGATATATGGGATAATATTTCTTTCAGGTGTCGGGTTGTTCCATAAATAACGTGATTTTGTTTCAGCATTAAATTAAAAAGCAATTGAGAATCGTCACTGTCGAAATTTTGGAATAGAGAACTTAATGGACGAAGTGTGAAAATTCGTCATTGTCAAGAATTAAGTAAAACTTTCTTAAGTTAAGAGCAGAGTGACGATACCGTGTTCGGCATTTCAGAAATGCAAAAATTGCACAGTACGCACAAAACATCCAAGTTATAGCATTTGGTACCTTTCCCCCTTTTTCTCTAATCGCATCCTCAAACACGTGGATTTACATAAAAATCCGGTATATCTGCAAAAACAATTTATTATTTCAAAATCAAATTCAAATCTCAAATTCCGCGAAGTCGCTTTATACAACTGAACCATTTCGACCAAAAATTCAGTCAACGAATATATATTGTATTCTGTAGTAGTTCAAATTTAGCAAAGACGTCGTTCGTGGCGAAATCGAAATCCAATTAGTAGAAAGAAAAAGAGAGGCAAGAGAGAAAGAGAGAGAGAGAGAGAGAGAGAATTTGCTGCAGAGTAAGTCGAGTAGCTGAAGTAACAAAGTTTCCCCGTCACAGCACAGTGACACGTTCACACGCGGAAAATATTTCACACGCTCGATTGCCTATTGCTTCCGTAACAGCGATATTTTCACGAGGATACATGCGCGTAGCTAGCCGGCTCGCTTCGTCGCGAGACTCGCTCTCCCTCGAGCGGAAAATTGACATAAACTGTTGCTTCTGCTACTCCTTCACGCTCCTCTCTGTTCAAAGCGCCGCGCCGTTGCGGTTGCAGACTGTTCGTTGCAGCGCCGCAGACAGATCGTCGTCGTGACGCTCTCACGACGTGAAAGTAGCTTTTCAGATTTACCGCCTTCTGACGAACGCGCCGGCTGCCAAAATGCGAGAAAGCCGTGTGCAGTACCGCGATAATAGCTCGTCGAATGATTTATTCGACGCCGGAGAGGCTGTTCGATAATTGCGTTACTCGGAGACAGTCACGATCTTCGTGAATCACCCAAGATTTCACGTTTGACTTCGACAAATATAAGTATGCAATTGTGTCTTTAAGAAAGGAGATAATAAAGAGGAACATAATTGAAAAAAAATAACGATGAGAAGTTGTCGATATTTCAAGTTGTGACAACTTTGGAAGAAAGCAATCATGCAGTAGTCTATTTGGTCTCATTTTAAGATGTTTGAAAGCTCCTACGTTGATTGTCTTTTAGCGTTCTGTTTTTCCTTTTTCAAGAATGTTTTTACGTTGGAAGAGAAGTAAACTTCTGTTCTCGAAAATTGTAAAAATTCGAACATCTTTAGAGATACTGAACACAGTTTTCTTCATAATTTGATCCACCATAGTTTTGAAGATTGAAATTTTCTCTTTACAACGACCTCTTGATCCATTAAAAATCAAGCAATAATTTGCCATAATATTGTAGATATTTCTTAAAATTCCATAATTCTAGACTCTAGGTGGAAAGCGTATTAAAATTAAATCCTGTTTTAGTTTCCTTTTATTAATATAAATTGATGGGAAACAATTGCAAATGAAATGAGTTAAAACATGCCGCGTTACCATATCTTTTTCTTAACTTTGAACATTATAGTTAGAAGACCAAGTGTTAGGATTTCTAGGATTTTTATATGTTACATATGAAGAGCGAGTGAATTTAACGCGTATAATTTATCCATGAAATAACACATTTTTACAAGATTGTACATTTCGAAACAGCAAGATTTTTATAGGTATAAAGATCGTGTGACTTTATCGCGTATAATTTATTAAATACGTGATCCATAAAGATCATAGGATATTTTGAAACAGTGTAATTCTCATTACACTCTCAGATAAAGTAAATGTATCACAGGAAATTATTATGTGATAAATGAAGTAGACTTGAATTTTTGCCTCGTTCTATTGTTAACTGCGAGAGATATCATTTTTAAAGAGAGACATTATTTCTCCTTGCAAGCGATAAATCCCAGCTGAGTAGAAGCAGACGTAGCAAGTCAGCGATTTCTTGCAGCAATGTCAAAGCAAAAACTCCATCCCCGTTCTTCTACCTTTTCCTGAATAAACCTCCAAATTTAGCTGATAAATTCAGATTACGAGTACTCTGCTGCATGTTGTAGAACACTCGGGATATTAAAACGGAGGAATTAGGAATTGATTATCATTGAGAGAACGTGATCACGTGGAAATTCACTATCCATCGATTATATTTCTTTTTCAAACTATATTTTCTTGATACAATCAGAATCCTTAAGAGATGTAGCATGTTTGAAATTGTAATGGAAATTTAAAAAATTACAAAAATTGCAATGAAAGTCAAAAGTGAAACAATAATACTCTTTCATTTAAAACTCCATTTTCGAGAGGATCGAATTTCGAAATATGTAAAATATATAGTATCCGGATGTCACAAAATTTTTATTTTGCTGCATTGTAATTTAGGTAATCATACATATAACATTAAAACGCTAGATCTAATTAGCAATGGAATAAATAATTTATAATGTTATAGTTTATAACGTTTGTACAACGTATATTATAAATAAGATAATGTCTGGTTTTAACGTTATTTCAATATTCAGACATGAGGGACGAGCAAATGAATAATAAGAAAACAGAATTTGAATTAACAATTAGCTCGGCAATACGTGAACTTCATTTTCTCTGAAACGAGATGTGTTAGGAAAAAAATTTCACTCTACGTTTTTGACTTATTCCAGCAAACACGAGTGTACCTGATAAATTTTCAAACTCGATTCTCTCGAAAGTCTGAGACGATGAATATGTTATCCTTTCGTTTCGACTTATTTTCGTACCACAAATGTAAATATCGATTTATGTAAATATTGAGCATCAAATTAACTGTGATAAATAACAGAACGTTCGCCACGTCGAGGCGCGCAAGAATTATTAGAATCCCACATGCGTTTGAGTTTGAATGAGCATGAGGACGAGTTTGTTTCATAGATTCTCATTCTTTCTCTCGTCAGGCCGGGAACGCAAAAATTGTTTTACGCGGCAGGCCGCGCCGCTATTCGTTTCGCAGCACTCCGGCATACATGCGAGAATATACGCTGTTTGTTGCAACGTGCAATATTTGCGCAATTCTTTCTATCAACAGATCCCGTTTGGAAAAAGTTCTCGAACGCGGCCGCCGCGAGGAAATAAAAATCTTTTCTTCCTGCTATTTACAACACGCGGCGCATTGTCCTGCTTTGCGCCGGCGTTTTGATAATTCGCGTGCACGTCGTTGAAGGTGTTTTATAAATTGAATAAACAGCCCGCATGCGGGAAATTTCACCTGGGATATATTGCATTTAGGCAAAAATGAAACTCGTGCCAAATATGAAAATAAATCGGGTCGTTATTCTTTCCAACGACGATTTCTATTCTTGTTCTCTTTTTTAGAACATTGTACATGTTTCAACAATTTTCAATACGTGTCATTTGCTGTTCGAGAATATGTTAGCGTCCATAAGTATTTAGAAAAATGCATTATACGTTACGTGAGATCTTTCTAGTCTAATCTTATCAGAGATTTGAATAATTAATATTAATTTTTGGCATACATTGTACAATAAATTCTTACTGAAAGATGTCGCGTAAGTTTATGAAATTCGTGTGCAAATAAACACTACTCGTCAGTTCAAAAACTCGTGTAAGTTAACTTTTTCCTATATCATACCTACACGTTCTGCGGACTTTTTCATTCTTCAATTTCCCGGGAAATGTATAAACATTCGCGGTGTAGTTGCAACTGTATTAAAATTCAACAGATCGTCAATGTGGAAGTTTCAAAATTTGGCAAACGATATGCAACCTCTGTTATTTGTCTCTCATCCAGAGACGCGGCAGCTAAATTATGCCATCACTCTAACAACTCTCGTCTCAGAATATAACGTCTAAACAAGAGAAACACAGGTTGGAAACGTTCTCCAATTTTACGCTGCTCTCGAGAAACATTCTCTAATCACCGGTTCCGTTCACGATCGACGCGAATAAGTGGTTCCCCCTCCCCTCCCCCCCCCCCTTGCGTTACGTGATTAATAACCCACTGGAGTTTGTTGGATGGATGGCTGAAGAACGAATCTTTCCTCTCGCGACACGTGGCAATTGCCTCGCGTACGTAATAATTAAAATTCACAAAATCACTCCAAGCTGCGTAACGAAGGAATCTCTCAAACTTTAATCAGCTAAGGAAGTCGGCATGCTTGAAATACCACGGACGAAGCAGTGTACTGATTGCGAGTATCGTGTAATTGGTGGTACAATTGAAAGTGAAGATAACCCTGCGTGAAAAATTAAGTCGAGAACGGGGGAAAGAAATTTTGTCATTTAAGTTTTCGGAAAGGGTCGTGATTAAAAATTTGTCAACGTGTGTTATGAATTGATGCTACTATTTGAAAAGAAAAATTTATCAATTCGTTCCATGATATAATTGCTAAATTAAAATTAAAAGTTTATAGAAGATCGTCGTATGCGCGAAAACAAGTGAGAAATGATTAAAGTTTCTTCATTTGATGCTTCATTTAAAAAAAGAAACAAATGAACTCGAATATTTTTAGTTAAGAACCAGTCTGGTAAATTGTCTAGGAAACTTTCGATTTACAATTTCTGTTGATTATTTGCTCTTGTCCTCTCTAAAATTCATGACAAATTTTCAAATACGATTTTCGCGAAAATTGCATCCCTTCTCTTCGATTTATTTTCCTTTTTTATCTAGAATTATCTCTATTTTCAGCTGTATCACGAATCATACGACATCCACGTACGTCCACGAAGTTTGTACATTTTCGTCTGCAATGTTCCGAATCTTCTTTTGCGATTCCCGGGCGGGTCGCGATCTCGAAGGAGCCACCCCTTTCGCCGAGCACCCTTCTTTTGGCCGCTTTGGCCGTTCCCCCGGTGCTCGTTAATTCGAATGACAGTCGATACTCGGGCATCGTATTAATTATCCCGTGATAAAACCCGCGACTCGAGTCGGTCTACTTTCCTCCGTAATTAATACTTCACAAGCCTTAATACTCCCTTAAGGCTTCTCCGATAAGTACGAGATTCTTGCTTGAATCACATTTTTCTTCCTCCTCGTTTTTCTTCTTTTTCTTCTTTTTCCTTTTTTCAAACAGTAGCGATCGACCACCTAATCTTCCATTTGATTTTGACATTTTCGTTTTATTTCCTCTCCTTTTTCGTTTCTTCCCTTTTCTTTTTTTTTTTTGGTTCTTTGAAAATTCTTTAGTTGTCGTTTAATTGGTAGGTCAATTGGTTGTTAATTGAATTGAGATTAGATAGTAATTTGTAATCGATTCGAAGATTCTCTTTTCCCTAATTCTTTCATGGGCTTAACACGCAGCGGTTTAATTAGTGCCACGAGGTTTAAACCTTGAATCGACGTGTGGCATGATTTCTATTTTTGGTGACGTGCGAGACGATCGTCCATGAAATGATATAGAATAGTCGTTTGTCAAATTGTTACATCAATACATAGAAGGGATGTATTTCGTTACTTTTCAATAGTTCGATTATTCTTTAGATGAATGGTATCAATTTGAAAGAACTTCCCTTGAGCTTGTCATTTCTAAAAGCTGCCTTGCAACACACAAGTTAATGGTACGAAAATTCGTAATTGTCCTACCTGAAAAAGTCCAAACCTCTTTCAGTCAAAGAAAGTAACAACTCGATCCCCCATTCGTTGAATGATTAACGAAGCCTACCTTCGTCGGTTGACCTCTTCTCGAGTGCGAGTCCTTCTCGCAGCGAAAATCAGGATGAGCTTGAGGGGCACAGGCTGGAAGATAGGGAAGTCGAAAATACAGTTTGAGACGAGAAGGTGCACGCGTGCAGAGATGCACGAACCGGGCGGTTCCTTTGGCCCGGTGGATAGAGAAGTCGATGGCAGTGTCCCAAAGAGAATTTCCTAGTAGCACTAGCAGTCCCGGTGTTGGCGAGCTGGCAGTCGCCCGTTGGAAGTCACCTTTCCCTGCCCTACCGTGTTTCTCCATTTTCTTTCCGTTCCATTTATTTGCTCGCCTGTATACGCGCATGTAAATCTAGGCTATCCGGAGAACGTGGGCGACCGCGCTGTCCTGCATTTATTTTTATGGTTGCCGTTGTAAACAAGCACCGTGCGACACTTTGCGCACCTGGATAGGGGGGAGAATTCTTACGACATTCTCGTAGCGATAGTCCCGCGAGTTCTTGATCACGATCCGTGGATTCGATCGTGATTTGCTCGTTGAAGTGGTTTGTCGTCAAGTTGTACGAATGGATATGTATATCTCTGCATTACCGATAAAAAAGAAATATATTCACACAGAAATATCATATATTGCATGTATTAAAAATTACGTATATAATCGTGTATAATCGTTCAACAGCTCGCTTTGAACAGTTCATCTTCTTTTTCGAACTTCTGTTTAAAAAGGGATGTGTTTTGTTATACATTTGAATGAATCCGTGTTTTGTGTTTTTTACCATTATTTGATTCTTCTAATGGATATATCATGGATGTAAAATTGATGTGTCAATGCAATACTGATTTACTGTTCTGAGGAATTAATAAAGGATGATACAAAGAAACGCAGAATGTTAATGTTTGCTTGACTTTAAACATTATCGAAGGTGTATCTTGTATATATTAAATTTCAAGTAATAACCTTTAAGAGGATTTGGACATACAAAAGGCCCTTTTTTTCATAATAAACGATGGTTTAATTAATGAAACGGACAGTCTCGCCCGATACGTCGCTGCACGGCACACACGTACAACACGTACGTACAGCATAGTCGAAAATTGCGAACTTTACGTAGTTATAGAAGTTGCAGCTATCTCATCGCTAGCCTAGTCAAACCTAACTTCGAGAGTCGGTTTCGCTAACTCTGTACGGACATCAATGTTTGATATATCAGAAAAAGGGAAGGCTACGAAGTTAGAGAAACGAGTCGTAAACAGGTCGCGTAGCTCGGAAGCGTGGGTCTTCGTTCTCGGAAGAGCAAGGTGGGTTTTCTTGCGAGGGTTTGGGTCGGAGTTTCAGGTGAACGTGGAAGAGGGTTGAAGGAGGTGGGAGGCGCCGGTGCACGGATACAGGTGCAACTGTACGGATCGTTAGCAGAATCGCATTCGAACTCTCGAAGGTAGTACTCTCCCTCTGTAGGAAATTCTTTGGAGTGGCGAGTCTCTTCAGAGGTAACGATCTTTCTCTTTTTTTTTCCTTGGTTCCGTCTACCTCCTACCCCGTCGTTTGTAGCCGCGTCTCCGCTATCCCCATCATACACCGGTATCTCCTATATCCCCGCGTGTAATCCGTAATAACGTTTGAACGGCCCGCTTTGAGAAGTATTAGACGATATAGGATCGGTATCTCACAAATCGGCCTCGCTGGTCCGTCGAGTATTTTGCAGGAATTTACAAGCGACTCTAAAGGAATCTTGGTGATTTTTCTTTTTTCTTTTCCTTTTTTTGAGAAGATTTGTCAATTTTGTGGTGCCATTAAATAGTTTTAGAAGTGTCACGTGTTTCTTGTATGTATAGAGATATCGTACGAAATTTGATGAATCACTGTTTGGCATAAAATTAATGAGTGTTATACAGAGAGAATAATGATATAAATATTATATTTGTTTTATAACTATCGCTTTACTATCCAAACATTCTATTATAACAGAACAATAGATGTCTCTTTACTATATTACTAAATATATTTTAAATATATTTGACTGCTAAATTATTTTAACTATATTCTTATACCTATTTTTATCATTGTAGCGTAGAGGTATAGTATAAATAATGTTTATTTAACGAAAGTAATGATAATAGAACAATAAATAATTAAACAAGACAAGTCACTTTAAAACAACACAAATTAACAACTCAAATAAACTCTTTTAACAACACAATTGACACTTTTTAACAGTTCTTTTTCAATGCTCTCTCACGACTCTCACGATTCGATTTTTAATAAAAAAGCGCTCCATGCTTACGTTGGACTTCTCGCATCGCATTCATATTTTATCATATTTCTATGATCAACAAACAGGCCATCTGTTATAGTTAAACGTAACTAAAATTATAACTACAGATTAATTATAATAATCGATACTACATTAGTATGTTCAATTCCGTTTTATTCACAAAGTGACAGAGTGTCAGAAATGGCGAAGATGACAAAGACAACTGTTCGCCAATGGGTTTCTTCACATTATTAAACACGAAATGGCATAATCATTTGTACATTTCGCTTCTCCACGCAACAGGTCATTGAAGTTCACCTATCCTAATTCCCTCCTCCGAAAGCATCCTTTCACTCACTCAGCCAAAAGCGAAGGAGACGAAAAGGAGCGGATCCAATCTTTTCTTTTCTCCGTTTCAAACGCGAAGCCGTTCCATGTCCCGACTAACGCCATTATCTCTCAACACGTTATCGAAACACGTTTCGACCTCGGGTAGGGTGTACCGGTATTCCCGGCTCGTTCTTCTTTCCATAGCACTCCATGAAATAATGCTATTCAGGGTAGAAGACGCGATCGCGAGAATTTCAGGATGGATGGCTGGTCCCGGTTGGACGGGACGGGTGTATCTCGAAATCCTTGGCGAGGATTCGATCAGCTCCTCGCGGGAGGAACGGTCTGTTACTTTTCAGGACTGGCTGCGAGCAGATGTACGCCGCGCGGCAGACTTGAAAAATTGCATTTTGTATTCAATAACTAGGCTGTCAGTCCGAGCGGCGGTCTCCTATAACTCAAAGCGCATCCACGCATCCACGTAGACGCTGTTGCCTCTCTCTCTCTCTCTCTCTCTCTCTCTCTCTCGCCTCCCATCGATCGATCTCTTCCGTTTCTTTGCGACCCGACCTTCGCGCGAGGAAATACTAGTCACACGCAGCGTTTCCGATGTCCTGCGACGTCGTCGAAAAGAAAGGAGCGTCTCGTTTGCCATCGTCTTTTTTCCTGCCCTCCCCTGCCGTCCCTTTGGGAATTGATAATGTGCCACGGGGAACATCGATCGCCGCGTTCTTTGATGCTCCCTCGTTCCGATCGATGGCGAATCGATTGATTCCCGACTGGCAATCTTATGCGGAGGACACTGAAGCGGAAATTCCTTTTTAATCGAGTGTCGTTTATCAATTTCAAGCTACGATTCGCTCTCGCCCCTTTGCTTGTTTCGCTGTTTTCAGTTCAGCGACGTGCAAAAGTTTCGGATCGTACAGGTCCTTCCAAGTTTGCTCCTGAATGAGAACAGCTGTGTTTGAGAATAACTGTTACTTTTACCAGACGAAAGTATCCTCTGTTAATAATTTACGTCGTTGAGAATGACTAACTATCTTTTCGACCATTTGATTTGATTCAGTTTTTACTTATGTTGCGATCTGTTCTCTGAAAGTAAATAGCTTCAGACGAACAGGATTTGTTTCGACAGTGTACTCTTTCTTTTATACATCTGAATGCAAATTTCCCTTTCACTGAATATTACTGAAAATAGAATCGATCTTATTGAGTATTATATCAGAGAATGTAACTCAGATTTCCTTCTCGTTGAATATTTCAAATATTTTTTAGTTCCTTCAATCAAGAACCGAAGGGGAGGATATATTTGCAGAAAGTCGAACATTTAAATTTAGATATTAAACAAAGTAAATCCAATCATCACTGTCAAACGATTAAATGTTCATTGGCTAACCTCGTTTCATTTTATTTCAGTTACAGTCGTTTCCGTTACCAGCGTCCCGGATCCCGAGTTCGTCGATGAAATAGGAAATATCACAGTGCCAGCGGGACGTAACGTGAAATTAGCCTGCAGCGTCAAGGATTTAGGGCCATACAAGGTAAACGATTTCATTCTTTTAACTCTCGCGTAGCCGACACCGGGTGGGTCACTGTTGACCCGGAGCATGAGCGAAGCCGTAATAAATAAATATGATACCAAATGTGCCAAATGTTGCAATAACACACAATAACGTTGTATGTATGTAATGTTTAGAGAATTTTACATTTTTTAAACAAACTTCTCTTCTACCCATATTATAAACATTATCACTAAAAATTCAGCTATGGGTCAAAAGTGACTCGGTGTCGGTTCGCCGCGTCGTTCATTTACGTCGGCTATTCGAGGGTTAATATAAATCAACCATAGCGCGAAATACTGTTATTATCGGCGATGCAAGAATTTTAACTCTGACGCGCATGCTATTATATTTCGTGTATTATATAGTTCCCGAAAATGAAATTTTCGTTCTCTCGCTCGAAGCGAATTTTCTCGAGCGACGTCTAATAAAATCGGCGAGAGAAGTTTCTTGAAAACGCGTTCACAATCGTAGGTGTTTCGAGGTGGGAACGACGCGTTATAGACGCTAAAGTAGATGTATGCCAAAGTAAGTGGCAGCAGCCGACTCGGAAATTCACCGGCGTGCTGATTACGCGGCGTCGTTAGATCACGGGATCGAGCTGAAATCGTGCGGCGCTTTGATGAACGCGATTCATCAATGAAGAAGCTCGTTAAATTCGAAACGCCGCGCCGCGCCGCGTGAAACGCCGGCAAGCCTCCGGAACGAAGCGTGGATATATAGACGCGCGCGTATCCTACCCGTCTTCTTGAATAATTTTCTCACTCGGTGCGTTCGTACCCTGCGCGCAAGTAAATTAATTGCTCTCGCATCCGCAGCGGGACGTCTCTCCGACTCTGGGCGTTCTCTGCAAATTTTTGCCCAGTTGAGGAAATGAATATTTGGACAACGATGCGATTCTCTTCGCCGCTGACGTTGGAAATCGGACGGATTTTGGTATCTGGGGAAAATATTCCATTCTATGAATTTTTAGAAAGATTGGAGTAAATTTCTTTCTGACGGTATTTAACCTCTCGCGCTGGAATGACGTGCCACGCACGTCGAGAATTTTTTGCCCCAAAATTGTAACATTCTCTTAGTTTCAAGTATATTTAAGTAAAACGAAACAGGCAGAACAAATAATAAATTTATTACTTCTATATAATTTCTGTCCAGCGATAGAGTTCGAAAAGAAAGCGACGAATTATTGTCATATACGGCTCGGTCACTCGTTATGGTCCGCAATCAGTTGCCAGCGCAAGTGGTTAATGCCACTTTTGATGTACGGATTGATCTGTGAAGATTACGACGTATCGAAGAGTATATTATAAAATCTTCGTTCTAATTACGACTCGTAGCGATCAAACTATAATAATTCAAGTGTTAGCGAAACGATCGAAATTAAAGAGGAAAAAAATGGCACCCTGCCATTTATTCTTGCATTCTCACAACACGTTGAAAATTCCTGTGACCATAATGTAAATATATATTAATATATAATAATATATATATATAATATAATATAAACAATGTGATCATAATATCAGGCTACGTCGATAACGATGCCGAGGTGGACGGCACAGCAATTACTTCCCTTTCGGTATTCGCGTGATCCCGGATGTGGTGAGTGGCGAACCGGATGATCGTAGGGTAATAACGCCGATCTTCGAGGGTGCTAGTTGACTAGTTTGAATGCGTGTTTAGTGTCGATCCTCTCCCTGTGGCTTTCCGTGGTACACAGAGAACTAATCGAGGTAGACTGCTAGGGCCCCTTGTGTTTTTCGATTTAAAAATCTTAGAGCTACGATTGAATTCCGTTCACGTGAACTTCATTCATTTGAACCAAATTTTGGTCGAACCATCCATTCCAATTAACGAAAAATCATTAGTAGAACAGAGAATCCTTTCAATGTTTGTCCCTTGACAAGTTCATATAAGCGAAATTCTACTATTACACGTGTAATTTAAATGTGTTATATTTTAAAACAGTACTAAAAGTACGATATTTGTTTCGAAAATTGAATAATATTTCATTTTCGAAAGAATTGATATATGAACAATGTATTTAAAAATAGCATAGTAGTATAATAGTTTTTGTTATGTATTTTATAGTAAAAAATAAATACATAGAACGTAGTCTAAAATTTTTGAGCGGAAATGCGTAAAATCGTAGATTAAATTATTTTATTCATAGGGACAAGGAAACTCTTTTGAATAAAAAAGAAAACTCGATGTACAATTACATTATTCCAGTCGATGTGTGGTAAACGGAACGAACATAGTAGCAGGAAGGTTGATCCGGGTTGAAGGAAACGATTTGGTCGGTTTAAGCGGGTGTTTAGCGGTGTCGATCCCTAAGCGACCTTTCCATGGGACACTAAGGGCTGCTATACGACTCGTAAGAAGGGTTGCGAGCCAAAAGCAACTTGTGTAACGTAGTATAGAATCACTTCACGCCCTCTGATCGTTGACAAACCGTCGTTGTCTTTATGGTGCTATTACGTGTCCTCGGAGTGTCGAAAGGATTAAGTGTAATCACCCTCAAAGGAGGGAACGAATTCTATTGTGTGTAGTAAGTTCCTCTTTTAATTATTTCCACCAGTTTAACGAATTTATGTGAGCATTTCTTATATTTTGGGGAAGATCGAGACGAAGTGATTAAAGTTGAAGGAGGAAAAGAATGATCTCGTACAGGAAAGTCTCGAGACAGTTTTTAACATTCGGCATTGTAGATGATGAAAATTACATCTGTTAAAGTTTAATGTGCATTTTATAATATATTATAATATTTTATAATATAATATAATACGTAGATTCTTTGTTGTATAAAATATTATTTTATCAGATATTGTTAATCAAATATTACTTTGTTATATTATTATTTTATCGATCCAGTTTTGAAGCAAATATAGACAGTACTTGCCTCAAGACTTTCGGGCAAAAGTGTAAGCACAGCTCGGTACCTTAATTCGATATCTTCGAGCAGTTTGTATTTTTTCTATTTACGAGGATCACTGGACAAGAGAAAATTCATTATTTTTAATAACATTATGTTTCGCGTACCTGACAAGAGTTGTCGGCTTATGATCTGACGAAGTCGGAACTTTAATTAAGATGCACAAGGATTGACTTCTCTTGCTCATTAGTGATTGAAGTATCATCGTAACTGCATCTTCGAAACCAACAAACACACGAGCGCGGGGAATCGTAACGACTTCTCGAATTAACAAACTAATTTCAATTAATTAACATCTCGAGGTTCCAGATCGCGTAATGAAGCGTTCCGCAGAAGAGAATGAATCCAATTTTTTGTTTTATAGTTTCCAAAAATCCTAAATATCGGCAAAATGTTCTTGTTCTACGTTCAAATTTGTCTTTTTTTTTATTTTCGGGAAATGTCGAATTTTCCAAATTATCGTTCCACGAGTCACGAAGATAAGTACGAAATTGTCAAACATGAGATATCTCATCTCGACTCTGTTACAGTACTTTCAAAAGTTGCTATTTGGTAAAAAAGAAAACTTCGTATAAATATTTTAATTATTTATACGTGCTTCCAAGCGTGTACAAACACTGTCAATATTTTAGAAACAGAAAATTCATAAAACATTCAAAAAACTGTCGATTGTAACTTCCTTTGAATTTTAGTAAAAGCGTTCCTACAATGGTAGAGGATTACAATTTCTTTTTAAAATAGGCCTCGTATCTATTAACATTCCTTCTCGTTTAATTTAAATGTTAGAAACATCGTCAATATTTTACAAACAGTCTAATTTTAACCAATAAGGTAACAGTTAAGATCCACAAAAAAAAAAAAAATTTTTTTTAATCCTCCTTTGTGTCGAATAAACAGATGTACTTTAAGCTTCAGTGATCGACTGCCCCTCACTTTTAAAATTAATGATTCCCTCGCGTTAAGTAGCTGCTTCAATCCACCCGTAAACTTCGTCTCGTTTCGATAACCGACGTATCTACCGCACGTGAAATTAATGTTTCGAAAATTTTCGCGCAGTGAAAAGAAAAGTCATCGCGTGGCAAACGCATCGGAGGATCCCGCCGAGTGGATTCCGAATTTAAGATTCGAGAAGCGGCAGGAAGACGACGACACGGCGACGTACGAGTTGGCGATAGTCCAGAAGATGCCAATTCAATCTTCCTTTCCCTGTGCTACGAATGGAAATTTTTCACGTGGCCGACGAACTTTCCTCTTCTGTGCCTTCCTTCGGCCACTGCAGTCCTTCGAGTAGCTACGTTGCCTTTCTCCTTCTCGCTAGCTCTCTCCCGACTCCTGAGGATCTGTCTTGGCCTTTTTTAACCGCCGTCCACTTGAATAACATTGATTTCGAGTGCAGCTACATGCACACGCTGGTTCCTCTCGTGTATGCCACTTTTTGATGTCTAATTATATCCTTCGAACCGTATGAAAGGTTGCAAAGTAGATTGCACTCCAGGAGGATGATCTCTGAAAAAAAAAATTGCCTCGATTCGTATCTCTTGATTTTCAAATTGAACTTGTGAAATTTTACGAACGCAATTAAAATAAAGTATTATATATATATATATATGTATAAATAAAATAAATATATACATATATATTTTGTTCTAAAATATAAAATTTTGAAAGAAATATATCCACTTTGAATGTACACTGTAGAAGCTTAGTACGCGTGAAATAGTTTAATTCGAGAAAAGAAATTTACTAACAACAACAAATAAGCTCGATAAATGCAAAGAAAAAAGAAGAGAAATCATTATGCGACACGACGTTGAAAGGAACGTTTGTGAAAAAAGTTAGGGTCGATCGAAACGTGGAGCGTCAACGCGATCGAGGACACATCGAGGCGCGTAAATCGAACACAAAAATAATTCAATTTCTTTCGCCGATCTGACTCGGCGTATAACAAACGGCGCCAATAACGCCTTAAGCGTCGGCGATAGAAATTCGCGGCGCTTCTCCGACGCGATCGATAACATTTGCCATCAGGTATTTTGCGAATCAGCGCCGGTTTTATTCGTTTCCACGGGGGAAAGGTTTGCGGCGGTGATCGTCGCCGGGACAGCGTCACAGAGTCGAGGATACATCGTGCTAGAAAAATACCATTAAACACGAGATATTAAAATTCCTGGATCGTTGTTCCGCCGTCCGAGTCAATACGAGAGAGGCAGGCGAGAAGAGTCGGTCGTCGAGGAATTTCCTCTTAGCTTTATCGGCTTCCGCCGCGCCGTGTGAAACCTTCAGGTGAACGTAATTTGAAAATTCTTTGCCTCTCGCCCTTCCCCCCCCCCACCCATCGCCCTCCCTCTTGTCTCTCTCTCCCTCTCTCTCTTTTTTTATCGATAATCTATAGCTAATTATACTAATTAGCTTGTTCAACGTTGGAAATGAAATCGTCGCGTATCTCGATCCTATCGGAAGTTGGAACATCGACGACAATGAACGTTGCACCGTGAAGTATTAAAAATTGTAAAGTATTGGAAAAAAATATTAGAATATTGAAGTGTTAGTAATATTTTAATATTTTAGTTTCGTTTTTCTCATACTATTACGATTTGATAATAACTGGCATGAATGTTAACACAGTATAACATTATTAGATTGATATGTACAAAGTGTTGTTTCTCTGAAGTTTGACTTTGACGTACCAATGCTGTCGAGGAAATTTAGAATAAAAATATGAAACTTCGTTATCGTGACGTTATGCACTCAATTGGAATATTCGTGCAAACTTTGATTTGGAAGAAGTACATAAATGTGAGACATAACGCAAATTTAACATTTAAGAAAGGTTAAAGTTATGGAATTACGACAGTTTGGTTCCAAGATAACTTTAAGTTCTGAAATTAACAATTTGTACAAATCCAGAACAGAACAATCGTTGATATATTAATTACTTCATGATTAAATTCATAATATTTTAAAGGAGCTTGGTTGGATTAAAATTTGATACGCATCAATTTAATAGCATTGCACTGATGTTACAATATTATTTGTTCTAGTAAACTTACGTACCGCGCGTCATTCTTTTTATCGAACGTAATGCATGTTATACGACGAGAGACGTCTACGTCTGTAGCGCTTGTCACGGACAATTTTCTACCATAATCGTAAAACGACGGAACAGACGGAAAAATCATCCTGAGTCAGGATCGAAAAATACATTTTCTTATCAGGCATCTCTTCCTCGTCCTATTTCCGTAGGAAAGGTCGATCGTTCCGACCAATCTACCTCCCCCCGTGTTACGAGGTCCGGCGTAGCATGTAGGCCGTAACTAGTATCGCGGAATAATATCATTAAATCGTGAGATCCCCCCATTAGACGAGAGGCTCGATACATATCGCGGGCTGATTCCGACAACGATCTTGTACAAACAGCCTGACTTTTTCCTCTTTTCCTTGTAACGTCATTCATCGATTTCTCCTCGAGGAGATAAATATTTAAAGAGTTCCAGTTTGCCTGACTTGCAGCTGATATATGATTCTCCCGGTCCCATAAATCTTCCTACGCACGCATAACGTCCGAATGAAATTCATATTGTCCTCCGACAGCTTGTTTTTTGGTATTTGTTGAGTGAAAATTTTCAACGTCCGGGCGACGTATTTGGATAAAGAATATTTTCGTACTTCTTTCGCTACTGTAACAGTGCACAATGTAATATAATGTACAATATTCTGTACAATAGTATTAATATAATAATAATGATATCACGCAGAAATTAATTCGATGCCTTATTTGGTGTAACTAGCCATTTATCAGGGATCATTCCAACAGGGAATTATTTTTTGTATCATTTCGTTGCTGTGAAACAGTTTAATCCTCCAAATATTATTTACTATCCCCGTAAATGTACACTCTTACAATTCCCCCTTAAAACAGAGAAAAAAGAAAAATACTTTCTAGTGTAACGCGAGTGTTATTACAAAACCATGCCACTGTTTTATTGTTATTTATTTCACCGAATGATGAAACGAGCGATCCCACGAAATTCTTCTTCGTCGCGAGACGATTCTCTATCCGGCTCTGTATTGAGTTCCATTCAGATTATTCCCCAATTAATTAGCCCGAACGATTTTTCAATTGATCCTTGGCGGACAGGTCGGCAGCGTCGACGTCGCCGTCAACTTCTCCAAGAGGTTCGTTATCCATGATTTCCTTCTGCCCTTCTAAAGGAATGGGTAATGAACCGGAGGGTTAGCAGTCGGTTGTATTATTAAGATGTTACCCCTGCGTGAAAGTCGAACAGACTGCCACAGTCAGCGATGGGAACGAACGTTCTTCGAACAGTGCTAGTAGGAAAATGGGTGCTGCTCTGTTTGATACGTGATTTACGTTAGATCCTTTGATCATTTTCGAACATCCTACGTGCCTTTGGTAAAATTGAAGATTCCGAACGCAATTTAATTTAACGAATTTTACGAACTATTAAAGTATAAATGTCAAGTGACATTGTGTAAATGTTATGAACTTGGTATTGCACAATTAATAGTTTCGTGTTTCTTCCTTTTGCTTTCGTTACAGCACGTATTGTTCATTTTCAATATTTTCTTTCACGATGCAAGGTTAATAATAGTAATATAATCAAAATACTATAATACTAGAAATAATATAATATAACATAAACACGTTCAAGAGCCATCATTTTATCACTCGCAGAATAATTTCTTGCAGTAGAATGTGGTGTATATAAATTATTAATATGTACATGTGTAATACATATTTTTTTAACTACAAGCTTTGTTAACTTATAATTATTAATTATCGTTTAACTGCAGATTTTATTAATTAATGAATTTCATTCAAACTCTTCAATCTTACCAATCATATTGAAAATTCGTAAGTGACCTTAATTCAACTTGTTATTATAAATAAATGTAAAGGATAACAAGAATTTTAAGGCTTTTGAACGGGAATAATATTTTTAAGTGGCTCAGAAAGCACTCCATTTTATAGTCGTTTTACAATCGTCGAATTCCATTTCTACGAAAGGATCTTCTTCGTGTAATAATTTCAAAATACCTTAAAAATCGTTCTATTATTGCTCTGGAAATTTCTCTTTCAATTATCATTTCGACAAACAGCCAAAGGAGACCTCTGCAATCTACCTGAACAATAGAATTCAAACAAATCTTCCAAATCTTATTAAATTAATTCCCTTGTTGGTTGCCTCCATTATTCATGCGCATCAAATGTCATTTTATTGCAATCAAACTTTAATTGCACATTAAAACATCATACATTTGATCGAAGTAAATAGTTTGCACCATTTCATTTTAGAATTCCAAATTTTGTGAGAATTGTTAATTTTGAAATTCCTTTAAAATAATTCGTAACCGAAAAAATCTCTCAGATGGAGTGAAAAATATCTTCAACCTTCTCTAATACTGATAATAAATCAGCGTCGTGATAGTGAATTTCCAAATTTTCTTTAGCGATTTGAGAATTTACAATTTACAGTGAATTTCTTCTTCCTCAACACAGTTGTAATAGATATGCTATTGGTATGCTAAAATCAAATTTGAACCTGCATGGTCGTTACTCGTGTCACCTTTGAATCGCGAGATTTACACGATAATCGTTGAAATAAAACTATTGTACTTTATCACGTTTTATCGACGAAAAAAGTTTCCCGTGTGGTATTCATTGTTTCAAAATCCCTGCGATATTTTAGGTGCGCGTCAACTTAATAGGATCTCGTTAGAATTAAAAATTCGTTCGACCGGCGCGTTTTTCTTCGGTGAATCGGCGTCGGGACATCTGTCGTTCTATCGATCGTTCCGTGTGCACTGTTCGAACCTGTCGCCAGGACACAGAGGATGGTCCGTGGGTGTACACACGTATACAGCGGAGGACTACTCCACGGAGCACCGACAGCAAAACCGCAAACACGCGGCTTGGCGCGACCAAACCCCAAACCAAAGCCAACACTATGGCTGCGAGGGTAAGTAGAGCTTATGTAGTTCGAATCGTGGGATTCTGAGGGCAAGGGGGAGGAGCAGGATAGGACAACGAAGGAAACGTGGCGGCGCGTTACAATCGTGGGAGCGGACACTTTCTAGTTGGATGCACGTAATCATTCGAGAAAGAACGTTCCTCCACGTGTCCTCGTTAGCGAGTTTGATGAATGCAGTTTAATCGAGCGATTAGAACGCGCTGTCCTTCGATCGGGGGACTTCTGGCTGGAAAAGTTATCCGATAAATTTTCGAAATTCGGATAACTTTTGATTTTTGAAAATTAACACGGCGCGTATAAAGTGAAATTTGAAATTTATACTTCAAGTGTGTCTAAGTATTGTCCGAAATATCACGTGTCTAATTCTTTTTTTTTCCTTTGCGTTGTTTAAAAAATTAACAAAATTTCGAAGATACGAGAGTCGTCGATTTGAAAATGGTACTGTGTTTCTCATTCGCAGGTTTTTTTAATTATTCTATGTGTTGAGGAATTATTTCCGTGAGATGTCTTTGATGCCCCATAAGTACTAAAGATACGTCCTCAACAGTTTTCAGGGCACTTTTTTCAAATATAAATTTATATAAGAGAATCGTAGGAATATCGTGATAATTCGCCGATATTTTTATCATAAATCTTAACGATGAATATAATGGCTTTTCCAAATGTAACATAGTCTTATAATTTCAATGAATCCATGATTTGGAAATTTGCTATTTTTATGCACTTATAGAAACTGCACTATAGGAAATTTTCAAACGCAGTGTTGCACAGGATGCGCGTAATATGAAAAAAAAAAACGATATAATATATCCAAGGTACAACACTTCCTTTAATATCTGATAATAATAAGGTATAACACTTTCTGTATTCCATTTAAAAAACATAAATCTGCGCAGTTTATTTACATTATCTCATGAAAGAACATTTACGAACATGTTCTCGTTAGAGAAAACGACGAAAATCTTTCGTAGGTCAGTTTCTGGAAAAGTCATAATTAGAAGCTCATCGATTCTCAATTTTTTAAATATCGTGCTACTTCACGTAAGAACGGTTACGTGTTCCGGTTGTAGGATGGTCGATCGACTGAAATTTACATTTAATTTGCATTCGCATGGATCGTGTGTCGAGGGAGGGGGGGGGGGGAGGAGGTGGAGGAACACGAATCGATCTCGTGCAAGAAATTGGCCGATTAAGAAGATTTCGAACAGATTCAGGAAGATTCTTCAGACGAGGAGATTTATAAGCTTCGGATTCGTTAGAGTTACTCCGGCTGGTTAGTTTATTTCGAGCGATTTTAATTAGCGACATGAATTTCAACGTCAACGACATTCGGAATTATTTGATCGTGGCATGAAATTATAACGTAATGCAACTGTGACTTATTAAATGTTCTCTTCGTTGAGACAGTTAAACTTGCGATTGGTTAATTACAGCTTTCACAATCGAAATTCATCTAGCTTTGCTAGAGGGATAAAATTTTTACAACCTTTTCTCGGATTTTTCGGATGATTTATGCTCGCTCCCGGCTTATTAGGAAGTACCTGAAAACGAACACGATGGCGTCGAGTAATTTAATGATTTGGATCTTTCAGCTGAATAAAATATATTTACGCATCGTTGCATTTATGTGTTAATTAATTAGACTCAAGTATTCGTATTATTTAATTTAATTTAATTGGGTACTGCGAGAATGAAATGTAGAACTAAATAGAATAAAAAGAATCGCTTCATCGGAATATAAAGGTACGTTAGCCACTGTACATATTAAATATTATACAAGTATTAAACGAACAACACAGGACAACATTCAAAACGTGTCAAAATTTTTCCCGCATCATAACTTATTTTACTCGATATTTTGAACAATTGCTATTAATATTCGTAATTAAGAATATTACATAATGTATGCAATATATACAATATACATTATAGAATAATGCAATAATATCGTCATTATATTAATATAACAATAACAATAAATTAATTAATAATATAAATGATGATATTTACTATTAATAAATAAATGACAATAAAAATTCTTTTCATTCGCCAATCGAGCGAAAGGGAAACGATCGCTCGTAACTCGAAGCATTATGATCTTACCTCTCAGAATAAAAATGTAATTTCATCGGTATCAAATTCAGAAGGGAAGGGAATGTTGGTGGTTGTCGTAAAAAAAAAAAAAAAAAAAAAGGACGGCAAAGTATTTGCATCCGTTAGAGACGATCTTCGCTCCGCGTGGCTTTGCCCCGTGGATTTTCCCCAACATTTTCGCTTTAAACTCGTAAATTGCCAGAGTCAGAGTTCGTACACTCTTTCTTCGGTACACTGTTATTCTCTGTGCTCCTTCTTCTACCTCCTCCCTTCCCCTGCCCTGGCTGGCGTAATCATTTTAAAAGCGTCGTAAGCCGCAATATTTTCTTTCGTGTATCGCTGAACGTAAATGCCTCTCGTAGAAAAGTTCCCAATTTGTGCGATCAATTTAATTCCCGGTTTATACCGTGATCCTTGGAGTGCACCGCGAAAGGAAAAGATTGCAAACAAGCGAACCAAAACGCAACGATCCATCGCGGCATCGCGTAGTTACCAACGACACAAACACGCAACAACAACGCGTTTTAACAGCGTATTCTTTAACAGTATTGATTTCACTTTGAATTTCGCGCATCTCGCGAAACTTTGGGATAAACCTGTCCTCTGTTGTCGATGTTTCGCCCTTTCCGATTAATAACGACTCGACAAACTCTTTGACGTAAAATAAAACTAACAAATGCGTGATAAGTGGCAAATGCTACGCGAGGAATAACGTTGAGGTCGAGCAATTGATTTCACATTTAAATGAGAGAGAGAAAGAGAGAGAGAGAGACGGTAAGTTATCAAATTTCTCTCGAGTCTAGGAGATTAAAAAAGTCTTTGAATAAAGGGATTCCTTGAGAGCAAGTTGCTTTATTCTGTAAAAGAATTTTTTCATTGCGTAATTCTTGGCGAAGCGATTACTACGAACAATGTTTACAAAAATAACTTTCGAGATAGGAATGTTCTTAATTGTAAAAAAAGAGACAACATTTTACGTCGGCTTATTAATACGCTGCGGTATTTTTAATTCTTCGTCGAGCAAAAACCGACAGTAGCATCTCGCGAAATTATTCGGACACTCTGTATAGATAGAAGAATTTCTATAGGTATTTAACATGTTAGATAAAACATTTTGATATTTCGTTAACACTGTAGCTGTTAATAAGACTATTATGATTATATTATATTGATTGATAATAGATTGATGCTATTATTATTATTATAAAATTTGAAATCAATTTGAAAATGCATATAGAAGCATTGTATCAGGAAAATATGTTCTTCTAATTCTTAAAACAATTCTTATAATTTCTACATGCAGTTTCAAGTTTTTAGAGGTCTATTACAGTTAATTAATGGAGTATCAAAATCTTTTATGCAACATACTGTGACACAATCGCAGAAAATATAGATGTTTAAATATTTCTTAATACGAGAAACTCTATTAATAAAATCTATAATGACACTTATTTCTAGGATCAGGAATTTAAATGTTAATAAGCTCGTGTCACATAAGCGAAAGAATTGTGAATTGATACGTCTGTTATTTAAAATTTACTTATATAATAACAGTAATAATCCAATATTTTGAAAAATTATCTAAATAATTTAGATTACGAATTGTCCGCTCTTTTGAATGATTCAAAGAAGATAAAATTGAAATGCGAGAATAAAAATTAAAATAGTATTCGCATGTAACGACTGCAGAAACTTTCGAAATCATTTGAAGGAACGAAATAAAAATTGCGATACGAACAAAACGGTGACCGATTATATCGGAACGAGTTGGGAAACGCTATTCCTGAACGATTGGTCAGCAGCGGATAAATCGAAACGTTTCGAGGCACGAATTCGTTAATGCGTTTCTTTGCGCTCGAATACACTTTGAATTATTATTTCGCGATTTCCACTGGCATATATTAAATCGCGCTCCGACAGAACGGATTGTATCGGCGGTATACAACGGCTCGTAAAAGTACTCGTACACTTCGCGCAGAAAGTTTTTATATGTGTCCCATGGAAACATTTTGACATTTCGTTAATATAATAATGAGCAAAAAATGTATATAGAAATCGCAAGATATTTATTGTAAATATATTTAGTAAAAGATTAATACACAATATGACAGTATTCAAAATTGTACTGCTCAACATTGAAGCTTACTGACAGCTTATGGAAACATTGAAATATCTTTGACATTTATATTTTTACGACAAAAAATCCTTGGGATAAAATTACACATTAGTACGTATTTTATCTGAATATATTATTCCATTTGAAGCAGAACTGATCTGAAGATCTTAGAAGAAGAATAATTTTGAGAAAAACAATTCTATATCCTACTGTAACATGTGCTTCATGAAATGAATAACTTTGTTCTGAGAATTTCCTTTTGCAAGACTACAAATAATAAAGATATTTAAATGGTGCACCCTATATATGATACTTTTAATATTTTATAACCTCTATATATGTTTCCAGTTCATCATTCAAAAACTTTACTAATATAATAAACGTAATAGGAATTATACAATATACCAATACTATTATTTCTAATATAATAAGTTTCATATTTTATGAACAAGTAATACGTATGTTCACAAAAAGTGTCGGCAAGTGTACGAATACTTTGGCGAGCAGGAGGAAACGTTGATCCCAAATTCATCCTCAAACCACCCTCTTTCCTCGGGCGAAAACGGTCGATCAGCTGGCCAGGCGATTAAATAAAAATAAATTTTCGATTTTGTGTACACCGATGGAATATGGCTGGTCGAATAGATCGTAGTGAACGAAATGAAAGGGCGCGAAAGGAACGCGCGCGGTTTTTTCCCCCGCCTCCCCGTTTCGAAGCGGACGCTCGACGGTAATGGAATTCGTTGTCCGACAAAACGCCCCGTCGACGCCGCGCCGCGCGTGTCGGGATCCTTTCATCGTCGGTGCAGATCGCTGCGACGAGAATATGGACGGTTGATCGATAGTCGCCGATTTTTTATTGGGGTTACACCGGGGTATTTTCGCTGCGAAAATAACACTGGACGACTGTGTTTCGCGAAGAAATATCGAAATTTCTATCCGTTACACACGTTGCCGGGATATTGAAAATACATTGGAATGCGTTAGCGGAATCGATTTCTCAGATTGCGATGAATCGATTGATCCGGGGGGACGGGTATTGCGTTACATTTGCAATTTCCTTCCGATCGATTCGCGTTCCAGAATTCAATTCTTTTTTTTTTTTATCATTCATGGATTCATTTGGATTCTATAATTTTGTAGTAAAATTTGAAGAGATCAAAGTACAGACGAGAATAATGATAAAATGATTTTAAAATCAAAATCACGCAGGGCGTGCAAAGCGAAATTCTATTTCTATTTCGAACTTGTGCATGGCAACGTTAGACGTCGCAATAAACTGTTATTTATAGGCTTATCGTATATTTGATAGCTTCCGTTGAATTAAGCTTATACGCAACAATGCAATATGCAATACTTTATTACAACACACGTGCAACGATCGAACGATATAAATTCCCGAAAGTACTTCCTATCCGCTCCTCGAAACGCTGTTCCACCTAGTGAAATCTAAACGCGCATTATTTGCCAGTGTGTCCGCGTCTCGCGTGATGAGTTTCATCGATTAATAATAAATTATTGGAAACGCGAAATTTTTCGCTCCACGCGAAATTAAAATTACCATTTCCGTACACGGTGTTCGAGGCTTTAATTAATTTGACGTTGCGAATGTTTGCTAAATAGGAACAGAATACTTGAGCGTTCATTCGATTAAGTTTTGTCTAACGTTTATAGTGGAAAAATGTTTCTTTACTATTAATCCTCAGATTTTTTTCAATTCTCCTGTTAAAAACAACAATGAATTATTATCCACTTGGAAAAAGATAATTACATTTAAGAAGCTTGAAAACGCGTTCTTCCAAATACAGGGTGCGATGTTTAAGTATCATCTTACTCGTAATTTTACAGAAAGAAAAAGAAGAACATTCTTGTGCTCTACTATGATGTAACGGCAGGACAAATTTTTTCAAGGACATCAGCTCTTTGCTAAATATTTAACGATAGAATGAATATCGACGAAGTGATAGCACAATTCTCTCCTGTCAAAATAAAACTGATATCGGTCGAGAGAGACATTAAGAAATAATTCTTTTACTGTTCCAAACTTCCGAAAACCTCTACGCTGCTCGATACAATCTTCATCGCATATTATACCGTGTATTTTTAACAAATCCCCAGTGATGCAAATGCCGTGTCCTGTAATTGCGCGTACACGCGTTTATCCCGTGCAACGCGATAATCTCATTTCCATCCGGCAACGGCGACGCAACGGGCGAAACCCTTTCGCTGGCGACGAAAAGAAATCGGCGTCGTTCATCCGTCCGGAATCGGAGAGATCGATCGGGGCCGGGGTAAGAGGTTTAAAATAGCCGGGATTTTCGCGTGGGCGGGCGCGTTCTCCAACGCCGGCAACTTGCCGGTGCTGCGAAATGGCACGTAGGAAAAATTCGGCCTAAGCGCGGGACCCGAACCCGAGGTCTGCCTGCTGACTCTCTATCCCATCGGTTTAGCTGGATGAAAGGCTCGACGCGGAGAAGCTTTTCGAATAATAAAAAGAACGTGTGCGGGGTGCACACGCGGCGCCAAAGTGCCGAAGAGTGTTCCACCGTGTTCGAACTAATCGATGCGTTAATCTCCTGGCCTTTTATCCCTCCTTTCCCTGTCCCTCGCGTCCCCGTTTCATCCCCGGTGCCACGCGGCGACAGGGTTGCCGCCCTTTTTCCATCCGGGGCCAGAACGCGCCGGCCGATGGAATATTTCCTCGCCATCGCCTCTCTTGGAAGTCGAAGAACGACGTTGAGATACATATATATACATATATGTATATATAGAGGGCGAATTCTTCGTCGATACATTCTCCTTTCACCCTTCGTTCCCGTCAGCGTTACGTCAGCCGATAATCGCTGCGAGTAGAAAAACTATTCGGTTTCGAATTTTTCTACCGTGTCCGAACGTTCCAGTTTTCAACGAAAAACATCGTTTTCTCGTCGAATTTTCTCGGTGCATCGTGCCTGGAGAATTTATTTTGAACTCGGGGAAGGAACATTGGGAGATTGAGACGATTATCGTTGGTGGAGGAATATAACAGTTTGTCGTGATATTACGAACGCTTTCATTTCTGGGAAAATTATTTTGTAATTATATATTAAATATGATTTTAATATATTATAATAGTATAAATATTATATATGTATTAAAATTCTTCGAAAATTAAGGAATCTGTATCCTTCGGTCATTGAATTAGAACCATTTTCAATGTCTCTTTTCTCCTTTTTAACCTCTTGCGCTAGAATGACGTGCCATTTTGTCGCCAATTTGTTGCAATATTTTCTCAGTTTTAAATATATTTAAGTATAACCTACAAAAGGCAAAACAAATAATAAATTTATTACTAATCAATAATTTTTATCCAGCGATATAGCGACGAGTTCAAAAAGAAAGCGATGAATTATTGTATACGGTTTGGTCACTCGTTATGGTCCGCGATCAGTTGGCAGCGCAAGTGGTTAATGAAACTGAAAAGGGTTCAAAGGCTTACAATTGAATTTTAGCAAATTTTATAAATCACTAAGCATATATACTAATAATTTATTTATTATTGTACATGACGTATTATTATTTATAATTACCGACAACGAACAGAAGTATTAAAGGACAAGATGGTAAAACGTTTGTAGAAATCTTCAAAATATTTTTCTCAAACTTGAATTAAAGAGAATCACATAAATACTTTGATTAGGGTAATATCGCAACAAAATGGAGTTTCATATTTCTCAATGTCACATAATTCATTCATTTATTTTTTTTCTTTGACATAGTTACAATTAATGATTAATGGGTGATATTAATGTGTCAGAATCAAACTTCATATAACAGTTATAATAGTTGTAGCAAGAAAAGTAAGGAAGAATCTTTTACGATTCTCTATCCTATCCATCTTAATATTATTCCGAGCGTTTTCTTCCTGATGAAGATGTAACAAGTAGGTCAAGCAGCTGGTTGCTGGTATGATTAGAATAATTGGTAAACTTTATCGCACTTTGGCGAGAAAGTAGAGTGTAATATCTCGTAAAACGTACTTTTATGATTAAAAAAAAACGTTGAAGTTGTTTTTAGGGATAAAGATGCATGACGTTGTTTAAACAAGCGATAGAAATTTATTGGCTCATGCAAAAAATTTCACGTGGCTGTTGTACGCCAAGTTTCTAGAGATCTCGTTATTACGAAGGGAAGATGTTCAGAAAGTATGGATCAATTAACGAAAGTTAATCGATTGTATTCTTATTTTTATTCTTTGTGTCACCAAACAAATAATTCAATTTCTATTAAAAAAAAAAAAAAAAAAAATAATTCAGATGAAACGTTGAAATGGATTTACGCGAATTCTACAGGTATTGGTTCGGTTATGCGTTTCACCGAGATGTAAAAATGAATTCGTCCGAGACAAAGAGAATCCATTATTAATTAAATTACTACATCGGACAAATATCAATATCGCTGTCACTACGAACGATCAATACTAACATTAAATTTACATTTAATTATGAATGTGTAATCGTCGTGACCAAGAGCTGTTTTCGGTACGACATCGAGCTGTGTCAAAGTAGAATAAGCGTACTCGTGGCACACAGCTAACGAATTTACTACCTAAAACATCGGCTGCGTGGTCTCCAACACAAAATTTACCTTTCGGGCGAAAAGACGAATACGTTTGTGTTCTTCGCTAGTATCACACTTATAGTAGGTATTTTGCTTTTTTGTGGTCTTGAATTCTCTTTAATGTAAAACGCAACATTTCAAGAAAATAACTTGAAAATTACTATTTTCGTGTTCACGTAAATATTTTAATAGTTTTTATTCGAGCGTTCAGTATCAATACGTAATTATACGACATCGTATACAGTCCATATCAATATATAATTATATAACATCGTGTATATCAAGTTTCAAAAAGATCAAAGTAAAATTCGTAACAAAACATCAATTGTTACATTGCACAGTTTTAATACTGTACAATTCTTTCATACAGACAAATTTAGAATATTTTAAAAGAGAGTTAAATAATTCACGATTATTATTATTATTATTATCAGATGATTTTATTAGCTTCATCATGCTCACTAGATCTTGCTGAGATCTTCTTGTTTCCAATTTCTTTACAAATAACGAATATCACAACACGATCCGTGAAATGTCCAAGGCACTTGTCCCGCTTGAATTATTTGAATCTTGATGGATATACGTACACGCGAGATTTTGCGACTGACTGTATATCGTTTCCAACAGTGTGTAAGTAACGGTAATTGAGAAGAGATGAGAATTAAATAAATGATTATATAAACAGAGCACTGTTTGCGATTGCGTAAAATGAAACCAGTGGCTTCGGAAGCAAATGAAACATTTACGTCGCAAATTAGCGGGATATTTCCCCGCAACAATAACTGAAAGAACTGCCGCGTAATGGTTGGCAAACAAAAGAAACTCGGCTATTTTTTCCCGTGCAGACAATAATCCCAGTCGTCCATTACGCTTTTACGGCGTTTCATTTCGCGCTGAGAGAGAAGTGCAGCTCCCCCGTCAGTGGTGCACACGACTGACCATAAAAACGTCAATGTTACACGGTCGCGACAACCGAACGCCTCTCTGTCGGCGATATAAGGTCGACCGTGTAAAATTTACACTGTCAAAATGATTGAAATGTCCGGTCTAGTCCGAGGAACAAACGTGAATTCGAAATGCACGCAGACTGCTTCAAATGACGATAACACAGATGTGAGGTACTCGTGCTCGAGGAAGTATTCGTGTACAGACAGAAATTTCTCTTTTTTTATTTTTTTTTGCATTATATGAAACAACGGCACTTGACACTTTGCTAATTTGCAACGAAATACACCGGTGACAATCGAGTTGAAAGCGAATGGAGAAGTATAATACATTCAGCGAGAAGCAAAAGTGTGTGTTATTTCGTAATTTCGATCTACGAGACGAATTTTCTTCTATTTTTCTCCGAGAAACAAGGGTATAAATACACTTTAAAGATAATTTAAAATTATTATCGATACATTTCACATTTAAATGTGATTAATTAAAATTTCGGTAGTACGAATGAAACACTCGTTTCCTTAAAAGAAATCGTCGTTTCTTCTAAAGTTTCAACGCGTTCCAAATTTTCGAGCAGAAGCTGGTGATGGTGCTCGAATATTGTACATTTGTATTTAATTATAATTCTTGACCAATCATCCGCTGGAAATTCTCGATATATCTCTTTTGCACTGGTTCATCGTAATTGATAGAAAATAGACACGTAAACGTATGTACAAGTAAACATCATGAATGAACACGAAACGTGGATTTCTCGTAGTTACGAAACTCTAATCGCCGTTCGAAACGGATTCTGTTAATTAAACGAGCATTCTCGGAATCAGCTTTAGCAAATTAAGCGTGCCGCCGGTGCAGCGAGTTGTCGTCGGTGTTCGTCAAACGTGCGAGTTACTTTCAATTAATGGTTTAATCACATTTGCCCGTGCTCGTACGCGTGCATTACACCTGTAGACACACGTGGACTCGATGAATTTCTTTTCGTCTCGCCCGCAGAAAACACGCGAGCCTTCCTAATTAACGAACAATCCCGTTACGTAATCTCGCGGGGACGTGTTGCTGTTTCAATTGGTTCTAATTCGTCGGAGAGTCTTTCCCTTGAACTCGATCACGTTGCTTTCGATATAGTATTTCAAATTTGGTTTCTACAGTCTTTGGTTGATGCTGTACGACAGACACGCGAGAATATTCTTTTATTATATTTTCATGTTTTATATTTTATATTTTATATACTGGAGATGGTATATGTATCGTTTTCTAACAAATTCTAATAATTTCTAATTTATAAAAATATCAACGTATTTGTTTAATATTGTTCGAAGCTCGTAACATTGAAAGCGCTAGAGTTAATAATAATGAAGTGTTACGGAGAGTAGTGATATTTATTTGCTCATTAATTAACCGTGTGAAATAACGCTGATACTTTCTAGTCATGTAATTAAATAAAAAACGTTTGTTAAAAAAATATCCAACACGGAAGAAATTACTTGGCTTTTAGCGAGATCTAGCAACTACGTTGTTACGATCTCATAATTTATACGAAAGATCATCAAATGTTGCGCTATTCCCCGGAGAGAGTGTGTTCGGACACTCAAGATGTTCCAGTTCCCAATGAGACCGCTGAATGTACACCTGGGTACAAGACAGCTGTGAGTGATATAAGCACGTAATAACGAGGTTTCATCATCGAAATCAGTCTCTTCGCACTCTACGAGTCCGTCGTTATTTACCCCAAGCACAACATAACGTCAAAGTTTAGAGTTTAGAGGGAATGAAAGTAGTACTCGTGCACAGAGATGCAACCTGTGCATCGTTTGCAGATTTAAATTCCCCGCGCGAACGCGTAAAAATTCACCATTTATTTATTACGAGTCCTTCGTCATCCATCGCTATTCGATTTCGATCGATTAAAAAAAGAAAAAAGAAAAAGAAAGAAAGACGGAAAGACGGAAGATGTTCATAAAACGAAAAGTCACGAACTTTCTCGAGTGAAACAGTAGAACGTTTGTTTCCCCTTTAAGAAACTCGTGGAATGCAAATTCGCTCGGATGTTACCAGCAATAAATGCCTCGTCTTCGACAGCAATTACAAGGCTCAACGAGGCAAGTGGAGCGTTCGCCGAAAAGAAGGTGCCTCGCCGCAATCTCGCCCTCGAGCCGCGAGCACCTAAGTCACGGAATTTCGTCACTCGAGAAAGTCTTGGCTCCGCCGTGAGAATTCCTCGTTCCGCGCTGGGATCTGTTCCGGGGTGCGTGTTCCGGAAGAGATGGTACTCATTTTCCCGACCGTTGGTTCTCGATGGCCTCACGAAAACCTCTCGCCCCCGCCAGACAAAGACGAGCCACCGCCAACCCTCTCGATCAGCTGAAATTGCCTCCACGCGGCGTAGTCGTGAAATTTTAGTGTCGCAAATCTCCGAATCCTTCCCCGGCCCTCTCTCGTCACCTCGACTTTCTTCTTGTACTCTTCGCTGTTTGTCCTCTCCGTCTTTCTCTCGCTCTTTGAGAGTGAGCGGGTCGACGCGTAATTCCAAGTGGAGAGCGAACGTGAAATTTTAGATCCGAGCGCGCAAGCGGTCGAGAGAGATGGAATTACGCGGCGGAGTTCCCTTCGTTGGGGATTGCTAGGCAGTTTTACGCGTTTGTAAATTTCTAGATTTCGTCGGGTAGTAAATATTCTGTACACGTGGACGTATTTTATGTATGTGTTGATTAATTTAAAGACGCAGCGAAACTCCGTGTACAGAAACTCTGGGACAAATAGTATAATATTGGAGATCGTATATTACTAACGATTTTTCATGTATCAGGAATTTAATCAAAAAGAGTTCATTCAATCGGGCATGGACTAACATATCAAAATGCTTCAACCTCTAATGTAATGTTAATATTATCTATTATATAATATAATATAATATATTATAACCTTTGGATATATATTTTTTAAATTATTATAATTTATACAAATTTTCCAATTTCAGCAAGTGTTGTTACCTAAAAATTAATCGAATGACAATATCTTCACTTGATTGTAAATAATACTTCACAAGTAGATGAATCATCTGTTTGAAGCACAACCGCGAGAGTCAGAATTTTCACATTATTTAAATTCCTACCCTAGTATATTACAATAATATAATATATAATATATTGCAATAAATACTCTACACATTGTCGTATGTGCATCAAGTGCTTCCTTAGGTTTTCAAAGTTCCGCGATCTACAGTTGAAAATCATCTACAGTTCGATACCACCATCGCGTTCCGCGTTCAGTGTTTATTCAAACGTTTTCGGCGAAAGTACAACAAAGGCAGGGAAGATGTGTTATTCGCGGCAAAGCAAACGTATCGAGCAATTTTTCAGTTTCGTTCGCATTTTGCTTGACAAGAGGCGGGGTGTAACCCGTTCCCTGTGTGGCCCCCGCGGCTCGTTTGCACCGGTGTTCCATCGATCGTCGACCGCGACGACTCACGATAATTGAATTGTGAATCCAATCAAGCGGAATGGCCTGTCGAGATTACGAAAGAGATCGCGATCCAAGCACGCGGCATCGCGGCCCCTGTCGAAGAACATTATGATGCTCGGCACAACCGTCGTCTAATTGCCAGGCCAAATAAAAAATGCAGCTAAACCGCTTAACTCTGCGGAACGATCGATTCATCCGGCCGGGGCATCCGACCGTGGATCGTCGGATAATGTTAAATCGAAAAGAAATTCGGGATTTCACGTAGAGAGACGGTTATCGACGAAACGAGCTGGAATTATTAATAATTTTATTTCCGTCGTGTTCGCTGGTGCCTGCGTGATTTCGCGTTGAAAAATTGACCGGCCTCTAATTTTCACGTGGCAGTGTGCGAATTGCGATGAAGCCGACGATGTTACCGTCATGGGAGAATATGCGAGAGTCGTTCCGCTTGTTTTTTCTTCTTTTTTCTTTCCTTTTTTTTTTTTTTTTTTAATACTGAAATGAATCCCTCCGTTGTGAATTGCGCGTATTTTTACTGAAATCATTGGTGGGGGTTCGAAAAGATGTTCTTTTCTAGTTGTTTATCTGTTTCTCAATATACTTCTTGCGTGATTAATTTTCAGTTTTCAATACAATTTGAACTATGAATGATTTTTCTACTGACAATGACCAGATGTTTTGGATATTTTGATATGTTGGTATATTTACTACTTTATATTTGGTACAATTATCTATTATATAATATATATCTAATATATTATCTAGTACAATATATCCAATATATCTACCAATCACTGATGACGAGTCAGACATTATTTAACGCGTACATGTTTGTTTTCCATTTAATTAATTAACGTCCGTGAACAGTTTTGCTTTAGACGATAGCAAATAGCTAAAAGATCGGAAGGCAAAGTTTCCAAAAGGATGTTGGTTAGTAATTCACATGGTTAGTTATGCTCGCGGCGGATTCAGTTCTTTGATATACGTTCTTGTTTATTCCGTCTGGCGTGTTTACGTCCACAATGGAAGTAATAATACTGCAGAAATAGACAGATATTACACGGCCGTTTTGATTCTTTGAAAAACGGCGATAGGTTCGAAAAAATGTACAACAATGCGTGGCAAAAGCGCAACAAAGAGATCCCATTTTTCTAACAAAAGAGTCGATTTCGTTCAGACACCTGTCGCTACATTTACCTTTAACAGTATTTTACAACCTGCCTACAACACTGATAACACGCTACGCGAACACGGCAGTCGCTGTAACAGAATTCAATCTACGTTTCGCCGGTTTCATGTCTCACTGTAGCTTATAAAAAAACGAGAGAGAAAGAGAGAGAGAAAGAGAGAGAGATACGCATCTCAAATTGTACAACAACGTGGAGTGCAATTCCCTGTAGCGGATTGGCAAACAGAATTTCACCTACGTCTTTTGCATTTTCAATAATTTGTGCTGGCTATATCGAAATTTCGAAATTATTTTATTGTTACATACATGTAACTATACGATGACATTACTGTACATAGAATCATATAATGGTCGATGCATTAGTATTCGTTAGATTGTGCACTTTTGCACAGAAGTTTGGAGAATTTTACCTTCTGGATGAGACAAACCTTTAACATTTTCTTCGAGGAAACGTTATAATTATAATTTTGATTTTTGAATATAATTAGTTAAAGTTGTGCATTGCTATGATATAAAGTAAGTATCAAATATAATATGTATAACGTGCAATGTAATAATATAAAATAATGCTTCGTAAAAGTTATTAATTAAAATTAACAGTTTTTTACGAACTTTGAATTAAAATATATTGATTTCGTGATGTAAATATGTTACTACCTTTTTTTCTTTTTTTTTTTTGAAAAGGAACGTTGAAATAAATTGATCGAAGCATTCAAAAATATATGGTTCTATTTGACACTAATAAAATCAATTTTTTTCAATCAAGTTTAAAATTACTCAAAAGAATAAAATAAAGTTTCATATATTCTCTACTCGACGCATTCGCTTATGAAAAAAATTAATTAAATCAAACCATCTCGCGTTCGAAATCCTTCTGAACAAATCTTTCGGGAATATTTTTCAGTTATTCAATCACGTTGCAGTCTCTTAATTAATTAGCAGAAAATAATTTCATTTCCAGTCTTAGATACGTCGCACCATCTATACGCCATATTTCATTTTATTTGAAACGGAATCGAGTCCATTTAGTTGTCAGTCATTTAATCCATCATTATTATTTGGCCGATGCCCATTATTATTTTCATCGAGGTTATCGATATTAATTTTAAGAAGAAAGACGGGACGCGTAGTGTAAATCCGTATCTCTATTGCAGCGCGGGATTAAATCAATCATAGCTCTCGAACGGGACACGATGCAATCATTTTGGATCGCGACACCTCAACATGATGTGTGTACAGCGTTTATACAGTGGCCGCGCATTGTTCGCGCGCGGCTGTTCACCGCGACGATATATCATTTCTATCGATTATTCGAAACCGCTCGAAAATTCGTGGAAAAATCACTACGAAATGCACTAAGCTAGTTGGAGAGTGGGTGGAATTCTTTTTTTTTTTTTTTTTGTGAAAAATGATCGTTAAAAACGACGGAGTATTCCAATGATATCGCGGCGTCAAAATAAAATGAAAATTTATCACTGAAATCATCCTGCGATTGGAAATTTGGAAAGTGAAGGTGAAGTGATTTCGATGATTTTCAAATGTAGAAAACTGTAGAAATTAACATTCTGAGCAACTCTTTTAATTTTTTTTTTTTCCTATACTTCTACAGAGTACTTTGATTATGTGTCATTCGTGCGATCATTTCTTAAAAGATATCGTGTCATGGGTTATTATAAAATACAGATGTGCACAAATAAAGGGTTCCTTATAATAAATAAACAATTCTGAATTTGACCTAATAAATTGTGTCTGTAATTGAAGAGTCTTTCTAGAAAACACTGTACGTGTCAATTTTTCTTTAGATCGCTGTAGCACAAACTATAGGCACAGAATTTAAGTAAAATTTCTAATCTCTTCAATACCAAAAGCTGACATTGTTGGACATTATTTCCTACAACCGTGCCAGTATGCAAAATTTAACGTAACATAATAGATCACTAGACTATCTAGTGTATAAAAAAAAAAAAAGAAAATTGTAAAAAAAATTACGTCGAGCCTGTAACATTAATTTTCATCGTCATATTTAAAAATCGTTGGAACTTTCTAAACGATCACTGGTCGGCGTCCAAAAATCACAGGTGAAATCAGCCGCAGAGCCAACAGCGGATGAGGGAAACTTTCGTTCGTTGTCCGGTCACAGCGGCGATCGATCGGTTCGCACGAATTGCCAGGTAACATATTCCCTTGTTAGGCACAAAGTCAAATCGTTCTCAGACGTCCATTGTTACGTCCAGCCCCCGATTGCGACGCTATAACATCGTGTATACCCGACGTGTGTACATTCCTGCCGATGTATTGTCCGGGGTCGAGTGTCGGCCACAATGGATCCCGGTTGCGGAATCGATCGATCCTGTACACGAGAGTGGAAAGAGAAGCAGGAGTGCCGCTGCGTAGGGGGTGGGTGGCGGTGGAGGTAGAATAGTAATAGCAGGAGCAAGATAGAATACGAGAGTTGGATAGACACAGTGCGCAGGAGAACGAGAGAGAGAGAGAACAGACACTGAGAAGAGCGAGTGTTGGGAGGCAAATCAGCGGCTCCCGTAGATGATCACTATAGATGGGATGAGAGCATATTAAGGAAGGAGAAGCGGCAGCCAGCTGTTGGAAGTTTTATTAAAAATCTGGCCTGCGGAGGATGATGGATATTTCTAGACAGCAGTCGACCTGGACGTTAAGATAGTTGTGAGGTGGGGGGGGGGGGGGGAGGAAAGAATCGCGCGTAAGACGCGGATGAAGGCTGAAAATCGAAAACGAGGTGGAGCCGAGATGAAAGAGCGTCTCCCTCCGCGGGTCAGAGATATGTCGATGAATGGCGGAGAATGGTTTTTAAAGGTGGTCGGACTAACGGTGTAACGCGGAGGGGACGCAATCATGATATTAAAATGTATGGGAACCGAGGGAGAAAATGTTGGGGGAAAAAAGGAGAGGGGTAAGGAAGGCTCTCGAGACGGGGAGGATCCGAAATGTCAAAATCGTACCGAACGGCTGGAAAATTAAAGGAAACGAGTGAAAGAAGACGAGGCACAAAGAGCACGGTGTTCGAAATAGAGGAATGGAGCCAGACTGTGTCGGTTCATCTATCCAAGGACAAAGACCATGCCTTTCCATCGACGGGCAGAAGACAGAGACGCTGAGAGAGGAGTCGAAGAAGGCGATGCAAAACCGTGGGACAAGTTAACGTTCAGTTCGAAAGAGGGAAGGTGGATCTCCATACTCGTATCGTCTCCTCGTCGCTGTCGCATAAATTTCACAACGCTCGACGATTTCGAGACGGAAGTTCCATTCGCCGGTATCACTTTACCAATTGCTCGGTCCCTTTGCGATGATTTACCTGTTCGTTAGTTTAAAAATGAAAGTTCTTTATTGGGAATGTCCCAAGATGAATGAGAAAGGGAATAACGAAATCTTTTGTGAGAGGAAACTCGAGAAAGAGAGAGAGAGAGAGACATGGTCGGTGTCTTGGAAGGATGTCTCAGGTTTGGAGTGCAAATGGTGCAAGAAGAGAGAGACAGAGAGAGAGGGGGGGGGATAGTGAATTAAAGCGGCTCGTCCTTCCTAACGAAGTCAACACGCCGAGCGGGTGAGGCTGCCTTGTCGAGCGGAGACTGTCGTAACAAGCGTAATCTCATAGAAGGCGGCGAACTCCTCCGGGGAGGGAGTGAGGGTCAATTGTAGGCAGCAGGATAGGGAAGATGCTAGGGACCTTAAGGGGAAGCAAGGTTAGGAAGAAACCTCAGACCACCGCGCCAGTTCAAATTATGCCTGGTTCCCTTCTTCGACGAGAACGCGAGGCTCTCCCTTCGTACGTCTCTTGCGATTTGACTCTTTCCACGGCCGACTTTGCCGTTTTTTTTTTTTTGCATTTCCTATCCCGTTTGCAGCTCCTTTCTCGCTCCGATGTTTTTCCACTTTCCGATTCTCCACGGCTACGTTCATGGATAATTTCGAATATTGATTCACTTGTCGACCAGCGTTGGATTTTCATTGCGGCCGGTAGCTTGCATGGGCACGTTTGCCCGTTTTGCTTTCTGTTTGCTTTTGATAGGGGTTTTTAGCTGATTTGGTTGGCCCGCTCGTGTCGGAGATAGGATTTAACCGCGGTTTGCCGTTCCCGTACGTTCTCCGGCAATTCTGCATATTGATTTGTCCATCGTCGATGTTGAACTTGTTCGTTGGTTACTTTCGACATGTTTTTACGACAAGCACCATTTTGCAGTTTATCATTATCATTTTCTGCGCATTAAAGGAAAATCCCTTTTCTTTCACTCCTCTATGGACATTGAGACGATAGAGTGTCTCCCATGTCGAAATTAATAGAGTAAGAAGATAAAAATAACATCTCATTGTATCCTTTTTAAATATTTTCAAAAAATTTTCTTCGTTTCCTCCTCTGTTCGTCTTCAGAATCTTTCAATCATTTAAAGAAATGGAATCGAAATGAAAAAATATTGTTCATACTTTTGGTATTAAAGACAATTAAACTTCTTACACGTTCTACCGACATCAAATAAAATGCAAATAAAATCTTGTAGCAAACGTGTCTTATGTTTTCGTAATTCCAACGTATAACGACACGTAATAAGTATAGAATAAATTGGCACAAGAGAAGGAAGAATTTAATGACGAGTTCAATTAATCGAACAATAATGAATGAGGATTCAAATGTGGCAGATCCTGTTGTACTCGTATCTACGAACATCATCGATTCATTCAATTTCTCTTTGTATCAAACGATTCTACTTATTCTGCTTCATCAAAGAACGAATTTCACTTCCTACCAACGTCCATCCGAGTATCTAATTTGCCTATTGTTGTATCCGTCGTGTTTCCGTATCCCCTCGTCTTCCATTCGTTCTTCTTACCGTAGTCTTGCAACCCCTATTTCTTGTCTCTCTCTCTCTCTCGTTACCTTAACAGGGTCCATCTCAACAGCTCGGGTCTCGCCTGGGTCGCGTTCGGCCCACCCACTTCGGTTGCCATTAAAATGATAAAATAATGTTTGCGATGGTAAGTGGCACTAAAGCCTGCCGCTTAACCACACCCGTTGGCTCGCCCCTCGTAAAGAAGCCGACCCTCGACTTTGTACCATCTTGTCGAACCACTTCTCGCTCACGCTCGTTCGCCCCGCCGCTCTGCTAATTTACGAACGCCTGTACTCGAGCTGGCGACGAGTAATCGATTTAAGGGTGAACGAAAGAAACGAAAGGCGCGGGGATGGATCCGCTGGTTGGAGAATGAAGTGGCATTTTCCGATTGAGAATTCGATCGTGCTGATGACACGCACGCAAATGACGGGGTTGTAATTGTTGCCCTCGTTTTGTGGCGTTTGTATCGCGGAGGTTCAGTCTATTGGAAGAGAGGTGAAAGGATGGTCGTCCACGTGAACACTTAGGTTTCACAAAACTTGCGTCACTTTTGTGTCGATTCTTTTCAGTTTAATTTCTTAGTGTCAACGTTACAAATTTTCCTTCTATTTTCCGTATCGTTATTACTATCAACAGCAGTAGTGTTTGTTACTTGTAAAAAATCAAAGACTGGAGAAAGTCTTGAAACTCAGTTAACGTGAGTTGAGAATTTGTTAACGAGCTAACATGAAATTATATAAAATAATATATTATTATATATTATATATTATTAAAATATCATACTTAAATATTATATTAAATAATATATTGTATATAAAATTATATTAAAGGAAATCCCATCGAAGCATCCAAGACGATCAAGATTCTCGAGAATTTTAAACTTCTTCGAGTCCTCAACCTAAGCATCGGCGGGTACAACAATGTTTTATGAGACACAGGGATCTTTACGGGGGTGTGGTTTCGTTTCTCACGCGCGCTGTTAATGTTAACGGCAAAATGAGGAATGATTTACGCGAAATCTATAGCCACTGGCTCGGTCATACTCTTCGTTGTACATCGAAGTTTCTTTTTTTTTTGCGACACGGGCGAGATAAAACGATCGAGGAGGCAGAAAGTTTCGACCGAGCGTCTCGCTCGAAGTTTCCGCAGGGAGCTTGCCTGTAACACGGATAAGATTGAATTTGGAAGAAATCGTGGATGGGAGTTTTGATAGTTGTTAGCTGGCTGCGAAGTAGTTACCGCCTTCGGGGACACGTAATTGCTTTAGAAGGGAGAACGATGGTTTTTTGAGTGTAACGTGTTGCGACGATCGAGGAGGCTAGCCAAGGGTAGAATCGTGGAATCGCGATTTCATCAAAGAGTCTTCGCGGCGTTTCGTTTTATGAATATTGCCGTTGCTTTTCGTCGGCGCGTGAAGTTTTGATTAGAACGTTCAGTTTTCGAAAGTGCCGCGAGACGACTTGCTCGAAAGTACGATCAGTGTCTGATTAGCTTAATTAGAATTTTGTTTGCTTGCTCACGGCGAGCTGTAAAGTTGCAATTTATTGGAGTTCCTCACTTTGCCGCTGGCACTTGGTTGTACGACGGCATAATAATAAAATACGACACTGTGAACTGCAAATGGAATGATACTTAAAAGCGTAGACACGTTGGTTGATGCGTTAACGACGAGCTGTAGCATCGAAATGAACCGTAAAATCATTCTGAACTTGTGAGCGACACTTGAGGAAAATGATCTACATTTGTGAGAAACGTAGATCGAAAATATTCGACGATAAAGTGACGTGTTTGTAATAAATGATATTTCATATTGAAAGATTAGTATTTCTATTTTGTATTTTTACTACGTTGTGAAATCGGTTTTTTAATTGAACCGGCTTTCAAAAGTTACTTTAAATTAAAAATTAAGAAAAATTTGCTTTGCAGAAATTTATTGGTAAAATCTCGCTCGGAACGTAAAGATGGTTGCTTGTACAAAGCTCGCGATTAGTGGTCGTTATGCACGATCCTTTGATGACGCGTTTACTGAGAGCGTCAATCGATCGTTCAATCATCCTGATTCAGACCGCTAACGCGACAACGTTAAACGATTAAGCTCAGTTCCGATAAACGGCGAATCCTGTTTTTTCGCTCTCCCTCTTTCCCAAACCGGAAGATGGCTAGTGAGACAGGAAACGAGGAGAGCTTTAACGGAACGATTAGCCCCGGTACATAGAAATTTTTCTCAGCACTTTAACCACAAAGCTTTTCCTATATTTTCTTTCTTTGTCTTTATCGTGCTTTCTCAAAGGGCGTTGCTAATCTAGATCTAGAATAGGTCTTCTTTTCCAAAAACATTTACGTATACACAGTGACTCAAAAAATTGATCGAATCGGGACAGTTTAATTTTCATTTTCACAAAGCAAATAAAGAATTCTTGCAGTAGTTATTTGTATAAACTAATTATACTATTACGTATCACATTATAATTTATACTATTTATATAAATTATGATTCATTTTTCTCATTTAGAACTTTGTTTAAAATCTCAGTATGTGCGATCGATGTTTTGAATCGCTGCATACCTTGATCGTATTATCAATTTACTAGTAACTTTTAATGTCCAGCAATTTAAATTTCTGGAGGAGAATTTACAAAAACTCTTGCAGGAAATTATTGTCATCTAACTCAGTCTAGTTAGTTAGTCTATAATGAGAGCACGTTACGATGGGATATTTGATTTCATTGCGATTGTTTTAGATTCATAATTTGCGCGTTGGTTAATGAGGAGAGGGTTGGCTGGTAAACGTTGAATTATGCAAGAGTTCAAGCGTACCTGTATTTATTGAACTATGTGGAATAATTTGATAGAGTGTATTTTCAATATATTATACTATAGAAGAATATTATATCTGTTGTTATTACGAGCGCATTGTCGAACGAAATAACCTGGGGATAACAATAATTTTTGAAATTGCTAGGAGAAAGTATTTGTGGGAATTTTCAATTTGAAATAATTTTACTATCCACCGCGCGATAGATTCGAAGAAAAACAAAATTTCAACGGAGCCAGTTAATCAACCTCCACCGAGTTAAAGTTTATTCAACTTCTCCAAGCAGAAGTTAGTTCGATCAGCCTCCTTCCAATTGAAACTTCTTATTTAATTTTGCCATGCTGTCTTTATTACAATAAATTTCGTTCGAATTAGTCGATCGTTCGATGATTTAAACATGCGTCGATTGACTGTAACATTTTCAGTAACTCTTTGTCATTAGACGACTTTTGATATATTCTAAACATAGAAAAGAGAAATCTCAATGCTCCTTTGTAACTCATGTTCTTATATGAATTAGCAGAAATTTTAATACCTCTGGTGAACATTGAAAAATGTTATTATATTAAATAAAAGATCTGCAAATGGTTACATGCTTACCTTAAATTCTTTTGAAAGGAATGAATTTTGAACTTCATTTTCAATATTCCTTAGCTTTTATCTTAGCTTCTCTTAACCCACTTTTTTCACTATTGTCACTGTTACTTTCAGTATTATTAATCATTATAATCAACTGCAGTGTCCATTAAATTATACACTAAAATTTCACTATCAAAAAGTTCAAAATCTTCAGAATATTTTCCTCTTTCCAGTTTTTAACGATAGAAAATTATTTTAAATCGTAAAATCCTTCTGTCTTTGACTCGTGGTGCAAAATATAAATACTCATACGTTGTATCGTCAGAAAAAAGTTTCTTCTAGCTAGACTCTGCTAAGGTCTTCTAACAAAGGCTCTCTGTTCTGACAATACGTGCAACATTTGAATAAGACATTCGAAAAATAGAAGCCAGATAGGAATAACTTTGTGATGGTTAGACAAAACGTTTGTACAAAGTGTTTAACCACAGTGAGATAATTCGAGCGATTTTTCACTCAGAATCGGAGAGCTTCAACTTGGCGAGTATTTTCATCGGACAGAGGCGAAGGAAAAACATTTTGACAGAAGGAGAAGGACGAAAGGAAATGAACAAAGGGACGAAGAGAAAAGTAGTCTTCTTTGGGTGATTCGGAGGGTCTCGAGAGTGAGAAGGGGATGGAGATGGTGGATACGGGGCTCATTAAACCGGGAATGCTGATTGCGTTAGCCCTCGGCAAGTCATTCCACCATCTCTGCTTGCTAAATGACCGTGCATTTCGGTTGGTTTCGCACACATCGACCCGCTGGATACACGCACGTAAATACGCGCGCGCAGAGGCACGTGCGCGGTTACGTGCGGATCGTCCTTTCGCGATCGAAAAGCCTGACAATGTATAACGCGCGTTTATTACGGGCATTAATGAATGGCGGACGTTTCAATCAGGATTCATCGGTGACCGTGGAATTTTAATTCCGTCGTTTCGAGCGTTAAAACAACGGGACGACGATGATTGAATTTTTGGCAAGTGATCGACGAATTTCTTTCCACTGTTTGGGATGAAACGTCGAAGCCTTTGTTAGGCGTGCAAATTAATTCGTGGCACTTTTTCTTCATAAATCTCCCGTTTATTGGCGATGAAAGGTATATTTTGGGAAATAATTTCCATCATTTTGATGGACACGTTTGTATCAAGTGTTGGTGAATATTTGAAATTTTTCTGTAAAAAAGGATGTTGGTTTTGAGCGAACGACCTCAATAATGGTTCTTTTAATTATCGGCATTTGTGGTTATATCTAATTAGCGCTCTGACGTCTAATAAAGTCTTTAATATGTAGTTTCTGTACTTCATATTGTCGTAAGTTTTTTTTTTTTTTGCAATTATTCGTCAAATATACCATGATACGTATAAAGTAATTTATTCATCACTATTAAATATCAGAATGTTCGGATAATGAAAATTCAGTCACGGAAAGCTCCACTGTACTACTCAAATATAACAGATCCCATGAACTTTATTCTCCAAATAATTAGGACAACCGTCTGTATTAGCGCGCCCGAATCCATTTGTGTTATAAATGCAAAAGGGAGAAAATATTTTTTTAACAAAGTCAAATTAAACCTACTCGTGTGCTCTAACATTACAAACAAATTTAACCTCGTTGAAAGAACATTCCTTTTTTTACAAGTTTCTTCGTGCCAATCGTTTATTTTATTATTACAGACAATATTAACATTTGCCGCGGATAGTGGCGGTTCCTCATTTGCCTTCGCTTTTCAGCATGTCCATCGTGTGCCATTTCAAGCACACGAAATCCACCCCTTTTTCCCCCGTGCGATCGCGAAACACATTCGCCAAGCGACCCTCGTTCAACCCTCGACTATACACGCCACTCTGTATGACATACATAACATTTTTACGAGTCCAATTGAACGGCTCGATGCCATCGAAAAAAAAAAAAAGAAAAGAAAGAGGAAAAAAAAACGTTGGGGTCGAGATTAGCCAGCAGGTCAGAAAGGTTCGTGTGAAAAGTCGGGGGTTGTTCCGTCCCTCTTCCATCGAGTTCGAACCTGTCGTTTTGCTCGGTCATTAAAAAGCTTTCAACCGACGAACCGCGCCTCATTCCACGCGTCGGCGCGCATCCATGTCCGTGGAAAAAAATGTTTCGCCGACCGCGGTAGCTTCCGGTGGTGGTGGCCGGTGGTTGGAAAAAGAAAAAAAAAAGAGGAAAGAAAGAGGAAGAAAGAAAAAAAAATGACGTCAATCGGGATGAGAAGGAGAAAGAATCAAAGAGAGACTCTCTGTGGCTCTGTGTGCTTTTTTACCGCCAATCGACGGTCGCGCGGTCATTGTCACTCGCTCGATTTTCAAAGATTTCCTTTTTTTTTTTCGCGGCTTGATACGCCATTGGTACGTATTGATCGTTACATGCGCGAAATTCTGGTGATCATTCACTCCTTTCTTTCTTTCTTTCTTTTTTTTTTTTTTTTTTATTGGAATCTGTATGGATGCTTTGTCTTTATTGAAAGAAATTGCGGTATTGATATCTGCTAGGTTTTGATTTCTCAAGTGGAAAAATGTACGTTCGTAGGGATTTCTTTGAACAAAAGTATTTAACATTTTACAAGTCTCGCACGTTTTTTAGCCTTAGATAATAAACATCTTATAAATATCAATTTGCAATTTTAATTTGTTCCTTTGTAATTCAACAATTGTCTCTAGCTTGTCTTGTGAGTTTTATGTAAAATTAGCTCTGGGAAGTACCGTTGAAAAATCAAAGAATTGAAATTTTAATAATAATGTACCATTATTAAATTACTAATGTTATTATGCACGCCGTTTTCATCAATTTCCTTAAAGGAGCGAATAAGCAAGTATAACCGAAATCAGTCGTCGAATTTTAACTCGAAACGATCGATCGATCGTGCGTCCAATTCACCGTGTCAAATCTACTTTATGAAAAAGTATATGACGTTCCAAACGACGCGATCCCGAAACGCGCGATGTCGTTTCTTCTGTTCATTATCGCGCCGACGATGCGCAAAAAGGAAACAGAGAGAGAAAAAAAAAATGCGACTGGCCCGAAGACCGATATCGTTTCCCAGTTTCCATCCGGTCCTGAAAAGTCCAAATAAAAAGCTGCTCGTCCACCTGGATTTCGTCATCATGAATATGCATGGCGTAACAAGTCGTAAGAAAATAATGATATTCAAAAGCGCGAGAGCGCAACACGCGTGGAGACCAGCTCGTCTGCTCAATTGCGTACGCAAAAACGTGGGCGATGTTTTCTAAAAAGCGGCGATTTGTTTGCTCGCCCCGGTTAACCAATCCTTCTTTCCCTTTACCTTTTCATTTCGATCTTTCACTTCTCACATTTTCTTTCCGTTCGGCGACAGTTTCACGTAATCCGAGCAACTTAAATTGTTTCCATTCTTGCGCGTTTTCGATCCATTTCACGCGGAAGAAATTTGCGGATGTTGTTTTCATCGGCGGTCGAGAAAAACGTCGCAAAGGCGGCCCTTCGTTTCCGCGAACTTTTTCCCCGCCTGAGAATTTTAACAACCGACCGAATGAAATTTGTTTCGCTGGGATTTCACACTCGCGAGTTGATTCACCTCTAATCGGGAATTTTACGTCTATTAGAGGAGCATCTCGTACGAAGATCTTTGTTAAAAAAAAAGGATCGTGTTTGAAGATTTCTCTTGCGACAGAACAGATTTGTTAACAATGTAAACCTTAACCACTGTAATTTTCAATTCTCTTCTAATAGAAGGTTGAATTCGTAATATTACGAAGAGAGAGAAAGACTAATATCTGTTACAAGAATTTTACGTGAAAAAATAACATTTTAGATGCTGTCTTTACTTACCGTACGAGCCCTCATTTGCTCTTTATCGTAAATATTTAAAAAGCGCGAGATTTTTTGCCGTATGAAAATCCAACAGCGCCCGATGGAATTTATTTTCGTTAAAAATCTTACGTAGTGAGTATTTTGAAGGAAAAATTATTCTAATCCGAGTTTAAAATTAATAAATTAATCATTTCAGGCCGTATGAAAAATACCTCGATGCGAAGATTTTTATTTATTGATAAATCACAATTGGAGAATTTTCATTTTCTCTTCTAATAGAAGGTGAAATTTGTAAAATTGCGAGGAGTTTAACATCCGCTATCAGGCATCGAAAAGAGATTAACGATGTGCTTTCAGTTAGCAACAATGCAAATTAGCATGATGTACTCGGAAACAGACAGGTGTGCTTAACGCGCTCCATCACGATATTTCTACATGAGAGTATGCTCTTGACGTAATTCGTCTGAAAAATATGCAAATAGGTTTTCTTGTCTGTCTTTTCTCCCATTTTCGTAATAAATATCGTGTCAAGCGAAAGAAATGCATGGAATTAAATTCATCGAGTGAAATATTATTGCTTTCCATTCGCCTTGGAACACTGTCAAAGCGCAGGGAAACGAAATATCATTTTTTTTTTTCACAGTTTCACAAATACACGGAAAGAAGCTGAATTGATTTAATAATTAATTGTTTGAATGTCACTCATATACTCGGCTTGAACAATGCACGAGCGTAACGTTTGGAAACTAATTATTTAAATAACGCATAATTCTATTTGACTGGATGTTAGTACAACAAGCGGATTATTCTCGAAATTATTTCATTAGTTGGATATCAAATTGAACAAATAAGAGGAATAAATAAATGAACGAAGGAATGAATAAATGAATGAAATATATAAATGAGCAGATAAACAAAATATTGTTTAAGCCTCAGCTTGTGCCAGCACTGTTTGTTATTTCATTTCAGTGAATTAACTGAAACAAAGGATTCCTGGCAAATGATCTATTTTGTTTGGAACTAGGATAAAGTCCTGATTAGAATTTAAAAAAAAATTTGAACTTTCCGTATGTTAATTTACCAAGAAAAGCGTAAATAAATTGGTGGAAATGATTCGCTATTTTAAATTCTTCTCCCTTACCTTTATTTGGAATTTGTCCAACTATGCTCGGGACTAACTCTTTGGGGCATGGTGGATTAAAACGTGTCTCGCTTTTTTTCAATACCGTGGTACACATTCACGCGATAGAATGTTTGTCAACTCACCTTGAAAAATTAAAATAATTGAAAATACAGAGAACACGCCGCACGCAACTGATTTAGTTATGACAGACGTTATTAATTCTTCATCGCGTTGTTTGAAAGTTATATGTATCCGTGAACTCACGTTTTGCGACGTTTCATTCTGCTCTACACCGTCGAATTCCGTCGATACGCTATTGCAAACTTCCGACAACTGCTAGTCAGACTTTCTGTCATTCTCACCTCCAAATTTTCACGTCGCTTTACAATTTCTGTACATTTCACAACGAAAATAAAATTTCGCCGAAACTTGGTTTCTTCGTCAAGTTAATTCGAAGAAGAACGAGCAGAGGCAAGCGGCAAGAGTCTAACGAGGCGTCTTCGTAATTCAAATTTCAAATCCCTTCGCGATCGAAGCTGCCTGTCTTCTGAAAACTCGAACCGTTCGTTAGTTTCGGCCGCGAAATCCCCGCTCGGACGCAGAGGGATCAGGTATCGAATCGCGGTCTGATCATCCGGCTTGCACGCCGATTCGCCGATTCGCGGCTGCGTCCGCGCGTTCTTTTATTTTCGCTGTTGGCATTACGATACCGTCGATATCGCGCGTCCCCCTTTCCCGATGTCCATAAATATCGCTTTCCCCGGCGGCGCTGTACAATTTTAAAATTTCGTTCGTCACGCTAAACGCTCCCGTTCAAATAGTCGCGCGCAAGTACACGCCGGTCGAACCGCGCGGATTACGGATTCGACTGCGGTAAATGGGCGTGCCTAACGATTCGCTTAAACGTTCGAGCGTTGAAAGGAAGCTGTTGCTGCGTTGCTGGTTTATTTCTCCTCCGGTCGGTTTTCGTCCGTTTTCGCTTCAGTTCTCCGCGGAACGGTATTTCCGCGGCGATGCACGTCGAAATTCGCAGATATCTGTGAAAAACTCCGCGCGCCGCGAACTCAGTTGCGGAGCAATTCATTTTTCCTCTGCAAAATAAATGTTGATGTAGACTTGAGAAACATTGGCGTGTTTCTCGACTGAAGTTTAACATTTCATTTTTCGTGTCCACGAAATTTGGAGAATGTGATGATTGCTCGTTTACTTTCCTTTGTAATTCATCCTCGTCATCCGCTTGTACTGTAACTTATTTCCTTTACGAAATGAAACGGCCAAAATTGTTATCTATATTTTTATTTTGTCAGAAATATTATGTACGAGAAGGAAGGCAGATAATATTACGTGTAAAGGGAATGTACATATATTTATACTGTGAAGAAAAAAATGAGGAATTTAAAATTTTTAAATCAAGAATTCAAGATACAGTCACAAATATAGATAAGCCAATTATTCTAAGGATAGCATTAAACACTTGTTCCTGTGATCGTGATACAATCGATCAGAGCATGATTTTGTATCTGGAAATAAGTCGAAAATAAAAAGTAATACAAACCTTTGGATCTTTGCCGTTTTGTATAATTTCAAAATTTATGTAATATTTTATTACCTCATTATGTTTCTAATGCAAAGGATTAACATCTGTTTGACAATTTCGTTTATATTTTAAATTAAATACAAACTCTAACTATTTAAATAGGACTCCCTTTTCTCAATTATCCTCTCTCGCGCAATTCGCAATTGGCCAAATTTACCCTTTAAATGCAGTAATTTATTAAAATTTAGGATATTTATTCGCGTGATGAAATTAAATTAAACAATTCTGAAACTAAGAAATTTAATCGAAAATTGTCCAGCAGTTCAAGTTAAGTTAGTCAGAAATCAAATTCAATTTTCACATTCGATTTTCTCGAAAACCATGTGTTGGATGAGAAAATGTTACCCTTTCTTTTCGACTTATTCCTGTATGTAGAATTATCCCCTGGTCAATTGTTATGCCACGATTAAAGGGACACCCTGTATTTCTCTACTATCTCTACCTATTCCTGTCGCTTCTCATTTTCTCCTCTCTTTTTCCGTCGTTGTTTCCTCGTTGTTTTCTCCTTTTTAATACGGAAAAAAAAGTACCAGTAATACGTTGGTCGCGTATTTATCCGTAAAAATTAGCGAAATGGTACGACGAAACGCGTTCCCTATCTCGCGTTTCACATGATTTCTTTCCGTTCGCTCCAACACGTGTTATTGGGATTGTCAGTGTATCGCTGGGGATTTTTTTCCTCCGGAACGTAATATTACTGTGACTTTAACGTGAGATACAGTGCGTGTATCGATTTTTCGAACCTTCAGGCTGTCCATTCATATGTCGTAACTTGCCTGATAGACTGGTAATGAATGTCCTGATTCTTTCTCTTTCTTTCGATTTTTTCTTTTTTTTTCTTCTTCTTTGGAATTATCGTGTAAAAGATAGCTTGGAAAGTTACATGTGCAATTTTGCAGAAAATTAGATAGCTCTGCAGCTCAAAAAATGTGGATACTCTTAACTCTTGAGTGTTCAATCCGTACTGGATGTCTTGCGAATAATTTGAAACGTTTCAAATAATTTGAGCGAGAGGATAATATATTAGAGTATATTACATGCCACAGTATATTGAATAAATATGTCAGAACATACATATTTAAAGATGAATGTATTCTTGATTCGTTACGAGCTTCCCATTATAATTATAAGAAAGCTTGTTTCTTCGAGTTATCCACAGTGTCAGACAAAATTAATTAAAAAGGAAAGAAAGAAAGCTAAAAGATATTAATACGAACGCATAGCAGATCTTTTTGTCACTTTAGATATTGCACATTAAAATCCAAATATCGGCCGTTACTCACTGCCTAAGAATCGAGAATTCCAACTTGACTGATTACAACAAACGAACCCTGCAATGTCAAGTACAGAATCCACCTAATTAAATCCGCAAGTATCATAAAACATCCTACTAACAAATACACTTGAAACAAATAGCATCAATTACGTTTTAAGCTCGCAACTTTCCCTCTAATCAAATTAAAATGAATTGCCCTCTCTCGCGAAGCTAATCACTCACTGATGCCTTTTTCAGTGGCAAGGCTGCCGACCTCTGAACAAGGATTTCAATCATATTACTTCCACAATGCTCTTAATTTGTAACAGTATAATTCAAGTTTTTCTTGCCGTTGATTAATTACCGCCTTGTTAAAGCGCCTTATTAACGAATGCAATTCTGGCGGACTTTCCTTCTGCGGTCGTCGCCGTAAAAAGGGGGTGGGGAGGATTAAAAAAAAAAAAATCGTAGATTTGACAAAGAAGCTTTGACATTAATTCGCAGTAGACTGGCTGCTGGTCTGTTGCCTCGTGTCGAAGTTTTATTTCACCTTCGGGTGAAAAGCTCGGAGAATTTAAAGGAATTTGCGGGAAAGTTTGTTGGAAAACGTTGCAGAGACTGTATAAAACGTTATGGGGGGGGGGGAGAGGTGGGCAGCGGAGAAAGCTTTATAGTTACATTCCTTCGGCACTTCGTTCGGGAACTTAAAATTTTATAATACCCGACTGTTTGCGGTATATTTAATAGAAAACTTCGCCGCTGCCGCGCGGGGATTCAATTAAATTTTCCAATGTGGCGGCCGAGCATTTTTTTCTCCTTTTTTCTTTTTTTTTTTTTTTTTTTTTTTGTCGAATGCGCGATATTTTTCAAAGTGCGCGGAAACACGTCAAATGAATTGAGAGTTTCGAATTACCGCGCCCCGGCCCGGGGTGAAAATTTCGGTTGCATTCGATACCCGTGTTTCATCGTGAATAAAAATCTACGAGCTGAAAACGGGAATTATATTTCAATAGTTCCATTGGAAAACTCGGGATGCCGATATAATTTTCCCGGGAACGCATTGATTACGGAATCACGGATATAAAAATCACTTTGAAAAGTGGTAAAATCGCTTGGCTTTCCAAGCATTATACTTCCAATACTAATCCTGTCGGAAAGAGAGAGAAAAAGAAGGGGAGTGGATTTTTATACTGATTAATTTTAAAAGCACCGCCATTTAAACGAAACCGTCTTTCTCCACCATTTTTTTCTGTTTCCTTTTCTAAATCCATCCCTAATAAATATTCGTAGACAAAATATTAACTACTCAACGACCAAGGATGAATTTGTCACGTTATGAGATATAAATATAAATGTAAAATATGAGCAGACTGCGAATGGTCTGTGGATGTTTATGCGATTTTATATTTTCGGAAGGTAATTAAAAAAACAATGAAACCTGGGTAGAGAATTATTTTATCCATTGAGTATTACAACGAATATTATATTTGGAATATTTTATATTGTTGTACGTATAATTACATGTTTTTTTATATATTTTGTGTATGATTGATATGTTATATTATGTGCACTGTGTATGTGTGTGTGTGCGTGTATTCCAAAATTATCTTACTTCTTTTCGTTTCATTTCGAATTTCATTTCCAATTTCCCTTTATCGTCCATTTAATTATAATACGTTTTCATATGAAAACACACTGCACTCCTTGCAACTGTGTTTCATTCTATTTGTTCGAATTTATTTAAAATTAACGTGATTACTTTACTACATAGAAGGTCAATGTGTCAATTAGATTGTACATTTTTACGTATTTATAGGAAAATTAGGAAAGAATATATATTAATATCCAAAATGTAATATTTATTTTCTGCCAAGGTTCTATCTTTCTTAATTGCATTCCATCTCTCTAAAATGTGGAAAAAGAAAGCTCGGAATAAACTTACCGATTTGTTAAACGAAACGAAGTGATCCAACCAGTGCTAGAAAGTGCGGGAAGATAAAATTTCACGTGCGAGAGAGCACAAGAAACGGGTCCAGCCGACAAAAACTAGGAGCAGAGAAGGGGTAGAATCTGAATCGAGTGCACGAGTCGCGGAGTGCAGAAAACAACAACGTGATAAGCGAGAAGCTTGGAAGGAGATCGACCGACGGAGAAAGAAGCAAGACGTAAAAATGCTTTGGTGCGGAAGAGAAACGCAATCGAAGTCCGCGCAGGAAAAAGGATAATCGAAGCGGTTGGAAGCGTGGAGCACAGAGTGGATGGAGAGAAGTCGTCGTAAATTACCGCGATCGAATTGCCCATCGATCCTAAACACGTGAGCTTTTAGCTTTCACTTTGTTCGGATCCCGACGTGCTCTATCTATCGCGGCCAGATCCTCCCTCTCCCTCTCTCTCTCTCTCTCTCTCTCTCTCTTCTCCCGACGTCCCCATCTCCTATGGTCAATCCGCTTCTCTCTTTCCTTCTCACGCTGTGCCACGGGATGCTTATGGCCCCCATCCCTCTCCGAATCACCAGCCGTTCACCCGGAATCACAAGGTTCGACGTTTGCGTTCGTGATTTCTCGTATCAGGTGTTACTTCGCGCGGTGATTCCTGACGTCCCGTCTCCGGGACGGGAGATTTCACTCCGGGGCCGTGTATTTGCATTTGATGGAAATTGTCTAATGCATATCTTTCCGTTGGAAGAGGGTTCGTTTTAATCCCCGAGTCGTATTAAATTGAAAGTTTTCGAATTGAGCAATTCGAACCTCGATCGTCGATTTGATCGATTAAATCGAAAATTCCAAAGTAAGGGACATCTGAACGTACTGTAAATTTCGTATTTAAACGTTAAACAATATCCAGTCGAATTAAGAAATTCGTATAATAATTTGCATTAACGATGCGGTAGAATCGAATTAGAAATTCCCAAGGTAGAAATTAGCGAAATTAAATAAAACGAACGTGTTGTATTTCGTTCAAGTGTTAATTCGAAAGTAATTGGTTTTCTATATTTTTTTCCCAAATTCCTCACCGTGAATTTTTAACAAATTTTCGGCAGAAAGTCTGCACTTTCGTAACAGTGAAAAAACTCGCAAGTCCGCGACAGTATTTTCAAAAGAAAGGGAAGAGAAACAGGAAGATCGATGTGATTTTCGCGAACGCGTTATTCGTTCCTCGCGTCGTGTCGACGCTATAGATCACAGGGTCTTAACAAGCACGATCTTCCGGCGTTGTCGAACGGCCGAGAAAGATTTACAGGAGCTCCTTCACACGGAGGGTGCGTGGTTTCATCCCGTTGAAATGAAATCGGCCATTTCTGCAACGACCGGCGCTGCTAATTTTTCCAATACCAAGGACGCCGGGAGTAAATTACGTTTTGGCACGGTGCGCGCCGTTAAAATGTGAAACAGTCGGTCGATGCTTCGCGCCGAACCGCGAGAAACATGTACAGGGTGTCATATAATTGCTGCCGTCACGATAATACTTCCTCGTTTGAGTCGTTCACAGGCCAAAGTGGTTAACGCCATTTTATTGAAGTGGTTCGATTTCGACGCTTAATTTTCAAAATATTTAAAGTAAACTTGACGTCACCGAATGAAACAATGTCTTTTAGGAGTAATAAATAAGCCAATGTGATTGTTTCAATTCTATTTTATAGATTTTGCGTCTAATGATATATTCTACGGTATTTATCTGAGTCCAAATTTGAAAAAAGGAATACGAAAGAAGGGGTTTCACTGTTTTATACCAATTTCGCTGACTTTTGTTTCGTGGAAGTTAAACCAAATGGATGGCTCGCGTGAAACTTCGTGAGAAAGTCGAGCTTGAAAATTTGTCAAGTACATTTGAACTCGATTACTTTCGCAAGAGACTGATCGACCCCTGAGAACAGAATATATATCTTTGCTCATTCTTTATCTCTGACGTTGCTGAAGAATTATTTTTTATAATTTTTATTAGGAAGCCATCTGTCCAATTTTCTGAAATTTACTTTCACAGTGCACTTGTTCTTCCTTCGTTCCTGCTTCTTGTCACGAGCAATCCCAATTAGTTCGCTTACGTTCCCAAGCAAAAATTTCGCAGTTTTAGATTTAGATCTGAGAAAAGATCGCGTTATCAGCCTTTCTTCTGCAATCATCAATTTTACCGCCAGTTACGTGACACCCTGTATATTCGAGATTGTCGAGGAACACTAGGATGTATGACGACGGGATAAAGCACAGTATTTCGAGGCGCCTAGCCAGTTCTCGGTTCCCCCGGCTCGATAACGCTTTCGTTTTCCATTCGTTTCTTCCCTTTTCTTTCTTTTTTTTTCTCTTCCTCTTTCTCTCTCTCTCTCTCTCTCTCTCCATCCAGTTACCATTTCTCGCTCGTTCTCCCAATGCTGGGAATCGCGCGGAGAGAATTTATCGAATCCCCGTTCGTTTATAGAGGACCGAGAGAACTTAAAGTCGCAGGACTATTCGTTTCCTTTGGAAGACTTAAGGCGACTCGTACTTGCTGTGAATCTCGTGGTCGAGGAGGATTTAACGGACTTTGCACCGGGATAACCGGAGGTGTTCGATTCGTTCCTTCCGTCTTTTTTTTTTTAAACTGTTTCTTCTATTTTTTAATTCTCGCGATCTCGAAGAACCTGTGTTGTAGGTTTAACGAGTGGTTTTAATTATCGTTGAAAGATCGAAACGGGCGTAGATTATTCGTGTAAGAAATTACGTAAATTAAGGAATCAGACGGCGACGTAGAAATATTTGAATTTATTGGCGTTTATTGGCATCTCTCGTGTTACACAGCCAATGAGGCGTGATACGTGAACTAATTTGATTTATTGATGTCGAGACGGGAGCGTTTAATCTTCGTGTAATGATATGAATTATTCTGGAATTTTTTATACAGGTACAAATTTCTTGGAAATGCGTAAAAATTCGCAATCTATCGGATGATTACGATGTTTGAAAAATCATCCAGTGTGAAATATTGTGGATGATAAATAATTATTGCTTACACGAGAACAATTCAAGCTTTTACAGACACTCTTATCAAAATTAATATTGATTTCTGTTTAGACACATCATTCAGTTTAGAGACATCGATACATTCATTTTAATTTTTGTCAAATTATAGTAACTCATGTATAGAATATTTTCATATTTCATTAGAGACTGGCAGTTTTAGTGTTAAAATTACGATTTTCATCGATACTGTGACTTTATTCGAAAACGAAATTATCGTTTCCATCTTTTTTTAAAATGCACAGAATACGCGCTACAACGTTTAAAATTGTAAAACAATATTCCGTCAAAGCTACATTCTTAAAAATATAGGTTCGCACAAACATTCGCAGTCTAACAACAAAAATAACAACATTTTTAAGTCCGTCATCAATTTATTCCTCTCGTTCGTTTCCAATTTCTTTCGTTCGCTGAATTCCTTTGAATCATTCACGCAGTGTAACGAAGTATGAACGTGGTTATGAACGTAAATTGCCTTTCAATTGGACTTCAATCTTACGCGCTTGGTTCCGTGGAGAATGCGCTTCCAATATTCAAATGCACGCATCGAGGGTGAAACGCGACATTTTTATCCACCGTGACACATTCTCAACGCGTTGCCGATCGGATTTTTCGTTGATGCGAAAGATACTTGATTTTTCCAAAATCAGCGATTTCTCAAACTATCATCTCTCATCCGATACACTGATGTCGCGAAAATACACAAATAGTTAAGTCTTTCGTGATATACTTTATCGATTTATTATTCCCTGTACACCAGTCTTGCACAAAAGTTTTAGGATATATCGAATCACAGATCGAGTCATCTAAATATTTATCCACAACTAAATAGTTTGACGAACGTTAAAATTCCGCAATTGAAAATTACTTTTAATTTACGCGGATGGTTGTTCGCGCATACGAAACGAGCATCGTTCCCTGCAGACGAGTTACGTGCGTGACGTAAATCCGTGTTGCAACGGCGCTAAGTGCAAGACCGGTTGTTTCGTTTCCTCGGAACAACGTTCGAAGTTTCGACACTGCGGAAAAGTAAACGCGTGACGTGTGTCGCGAATGCTTTGCAACCGGTAGAATGCACCGCGAGAGTGGAATTAATTGCTTCAGATTGAACTAGTTGTTCCCGTTCAGATGAAATTCCGTGGATTTGACGCGAGGTTCGATACAATTAGTAATTAGGCAGCCGCGGTTCGTCGCAGAGAACGGTGAACGAGGAGCATAATCAAAGAGTTCGAGCTGATAACAAAAAAACAGATCGATTTCACGAGTTTTTCCCACGGCCAATTGTTACGTGACAGATTTTTACAGACTTATGGAAATTTGGAGATGCAGTAAAATGCACGTGACATCCAAAGTATAGTATTTGTTATAACAGCTAGCAGATAGAGTCAATTTTCATTTAACTCGCGCTTCTTTAGTCATGTTCATAAAAATGTAAAGGTCTGCAATCTACTGATTACTGAATGAAAATTTCGAATTTTTTTTTAAGTATATATATAGTATATAATGTAAAGTATATAATGTTCGGGAGAGTTAAAATGTATTTACGATTAATTCTGGAGATCATATCATTTTCAAGCGATTTTCAAAATACGTAAAGTTTTGTTCTATTAATCTCTTGCCATATTATGTCATTGCACTGAATTAAAAATATCGTTCCTTTTTAAAATATATTTATATTTTAAAATATTTTGAAATATTCTCTGTATTGTACAGACGGTAGAATTAAGTATTAACTTTTCACTTGTTTCAAAGTGAATAAGTATCATATTAATGGTCAAACCGTACGATTTTAAAACGTGGAACGTAGAGATGCGATCATTATGAACAATTTGTTCAACGTCAATTGATTTTAATTTCTCCTCTTTTTATTAATCGTTGTTGATTGTCACCAATTGTTTACACAGACGCATGCCACCATCACGAAAAAAGAACAACAAACAACGAGTTCGAAAAATTATTTCGCCATTTAAAAGTTAACACATCGGAATTGCTCCCTCGAGTTTCGATTTTATTCCGGACAAATTGAACGATCCACACTGACTCGCGTACCTCTTCAATTAAAATTATTCATTTCCAAGGGTCAATGATCAGACATCGGTACACTCATGAATTCGTTATCGCGTTATGAATAATTTTATCAGCTGCTTTGAAATGCAGTCTGTGTCTGTTAATACACAATGGACTTTGCAGCTTTATTGCTAACTACAGTGACTGTCAAAAATAGAAACAAAAAAACGTTTAAAAAAATTGAAACAGAGAGAAAAAGTTTTATTAGAATTGACGAGAGCAGTAAAATGTAATTATATATTTAAAGAACAGGTGAGTATTTAATGCAGAAAAAATTTAAAATATTCAATCAGAAAACCAGATCAGCTGGAATATTTTAAGAATTTATTATTTTCGTGGTTTTCTGATGTCTGATTATAACATATAATATATTACGTCATGTTATATATTATATAATATACGTCAAAATTAATTTAATCAATTGCTATTATTACTATCGTGACAATGAAGCGTTAAATTGTCCATTTATTGAATACAGTTACTCAAAATTATTACTAATTTCATTCTTTTCTGCTCGTATAATATAACAATCTCACTCCCTGAATTTCTCACTCTCAATTATCATTAGAACTACATGGAATCATTATGAACATCGTTCGAAAAGTTCTCAAGCTTGTGGTTTTTGAAAATCACAGTCACCTTCGTTTTGATAATTAATCAGTAATCGTCCTGAAAAATTTCATCGACCCAAGCTCGTGAAGATAAATAGTTAAAGGATTTCTTAATTTCAGGTTCATTTTTCCCCCCGTTTCTATTAACAGGATGATCATCTTCTAATCGTGCTTTTCAAACGATCCGAAGCCAATGCTGAAATTGGAATACATGTAGATCGTGTAGTTAACGTCAATTATAATAGCCCTTGCAGCGTGAAACGATCGGGAAAATTTCGTTTCCCCTCTATCCCAGTGTCTTACGTTGTTCGTCTTCGTCCACGTTCCTGTGAAAAATGAGTCGATCAAGTGGATCGGAACACACTGGTTCTCTAGAGAGATGAGAATTACGGCTATTCTATGGGACGTCGGACTATCTTTTTCCTCGGCTTCTTGCTTAGTCTTTTTACACTCCTCGAACACTCTTCGACGGGGAGCCGGGCATCAGGCCGGGGTAGAATCTTTCCCGTGAAAGTGTAAACCGTGGACTGAAGTTAGGCAGCTGCAAAAAGGAAGGAAACGAGCGTCGGCGAACGAAAATGGAAAAAGCTCGGGGAAATTCCCCGCTCCGGCAGAGAAATTAGTTCGCAATTATTAATTAGCGTTCGAGGCGGAAAGTTGAATTAAACGTAGCAGTTGTTGGCGAAGAATGTCAATTCCAGTAATCTCCTGCTCTGGTGGAATCAATGTTATTATTAAATGAAATTTTACAAACAAGTTGCAAGTCCACCAGAGATTTCCGCCGACGGGATGATAAAAGCGGGTTTTACGATCGTTGTCATTAACATTAGCGGCGTCGTGAATTTTTAATTTAAAAATTAAAATCGTGTTGCGGATGACTGTTGTAATTTATTTTTTTATTTTCAACTAATTTATTTTTTTTTTTTACTAATATTTAATATTTATTTCTTATTAATATTTAGGGTACGGTGATTTGAGGTTCAACATTGAAGATATTTAATTTTGTCTCGTATTTTGTAAAATTATCTACCCCGTGATAAAGATTCGATTTGAAATTAAATTGAAATTTAAGCAACAGAATTTTAAATCGCGATTGCCAACAGTGATACGACGATATTATCTAATTACGATTTTAAAAAGAAAGAAAGAACAATTGACACGCTGTTAATATTTGTTCGAAATCTAAATTTCGCGACCAATAATAACAGTTTATTTTATCATCCGGAAAAATGTTTCGCGCAATAACTGTGGGATTCCGCGTGTTTACTTAATTGGTGGTAACGCGAACAAACGATCGACAGGTTATTAAACGATAGGAACAAAACATCAGATTTTCCAATTTTCACGCGGCGTTAATCTTTTGTGTAACATTTATTTGTACTGTCGCCGTATTTAAATCACGCTTGTATTTCTTTTTTTTTTTGTCCTTTTAACAAAGGTACGAATAACACATCGTGTCTCTCTCGCGCGGTGTAAAAATATTTCATAAACCATAAAGGACAGACTTCATTCTACGAGGGACAAAGCTCTGTTATTATTAAGTGATCCCGGCGATTTCGTTTATTGAAAATAACGATGAATAAAAGTCGCCAGGACGTACGAATTTCGCAAATACGGGGATCGCGTGTGCGCGCGTCGTATAATCGCGGGTGCAGCCACTCTAAATATTCATATCGCGTATACGGGGCGAGTAGTATACGCCATTCCCGGCACATGGATCGCCGAACGAATATGACTGTAAGGTATAAAAACCATTAAATGCAGGACGAGTGCTATTTATTCGCCGTTTAATCGTTCTTCCGCCAACGTGCTGCCAGTCCTCGAAGCCTATGAATACAGCACCGATGGCTAAGACGATCATTCCCTGAGCAAACCGCGCCTCTTTCGTACAATTTCACGATAATGTGTCGCCTGATTTGCTCGTGTCGCATCCTTTCCTAATTCCGTTTCTGGAATTTCGAATCTTCTGCCCTTCTGCGTTCCTGAATTGAATATCTTGATTGGTACCGTTGGACACTGATAGTTTAGGGTCACATTGCTTGATTTTGGAATTTTGAATTTCATTGAAGTTTATAATTAATCTTCACAAACGTCGACGATTTTAATTTCTCGATTTAGATGTAAATCGAGAACAATTAAACTGGGCTTATTTCAAAGGATTTCTGACAATGCTCCTTTCTTTCGCTTTTTCGCGTCATTTTAAAATAGTACAATTTTCTCTCGAAAATTTTGCAAATTTAAACATTCTCACGGACACTGGAAAAAATTTTTTCCATCGTGGTTTCAAAGATGGAAGCTTTCTCTTAAAATTTAGGACCCCTTAAAATTTTCTTCGCGAAATTACACGAATTTAAAGTATCGATGATTTTCTTCGTCGAATGTACGGATTTCAATGTTTGTAACTTTCTTGAAAATATTTATCAAAATTTAATATTACATTTATTCATTTATTTATTTCTATTTCTATTTATATCATATTATGTTAGATTTATATTATCTTTTTTTATTCTTAAAAAATCGCAAGATGAAACAGCGTTTGAGTGATGCACGTTCGCGCGATCATGCATAAATATGAGTTGTTTGAGTTAGTTTCGAATCGTTGCTCAATATTATTATTGGACCGCGGATGTTTATGCATGGATCGGAAGCTAAACACGCAAAAGTGCCCAGTGTACATAACGTGTTACGATATACAAAATATCCAAAGTATAATATACTTACAATATTTGATGATATTCATTTATATGGTTTTTTCGTTTATATCTAGAAAAATCTAAATTTGCATAATTTTCGATATAGTGGACGTGTAACTTTTTTTTCTTTTTACCAAACATAGTCCCAAGTAGTATAAAAGTTTGAAACAATGTCTTTCTTAGATCTGGGCATATTTATATTTATATTTATATACACCTCGTGTACATTTTATACTATTCAACTTTTCCTTTTAGTAGCCTTTTTCTGTTTCTTAGCAAATTTGAAGTATAATCCTTTCCAACCGCAAAGTAAACACTAATTTTACATTGATTAATCCAACGTTCAAGATTGCATCAAGATTTATAATTCTTTCCAATTGATTTATAACATCAAATACCTATATATTTTTAACATGAAAGGTAAATTCGTTTGATATTTCTACGTCATCGTGTCTTCTATCTACACTCTACAATCTTACGATTAAAAATAAATTACAATAATATTAATATTAATAATACAATTATAATAATATTCGTGGTTCGAGATTGAGTAATAAGAATGACACGACTAATTTAACATTTAACAGATTCTCCATCCAGAGTCTTGCATCTCTTCCTCCTATCCTCGCAAAATTATATAAAATTTCCGCCGGCCAATTATGACAAATTGATTGGCTGATACAAATTCTATGGCGCAACAGAACTATCGCTCGGACGCTTTAGTAAAATTAACGAGCCGGCCCCTTCATCCCTTTCGCAAATCGTTTCGGCGAATTGCGAATTGCGCGCTACACCCGCGCTCGATAATTAACGCGGATCGTATCGAATTGTATCAATATAATTAATTGTAAAGCACTGTTCTACGGGAACAGGGTGCCTACGTAGGTTATATATTTCTTTCGGCGTTATCCGCTTGGGGGGCCGGGGGGTGGGAGTGGGAGTGGGAGGGGGGGGGGGATAAATCGCCCCGATTCACGAGCGGGCGAAACTTCGAAACTCGGGGAACGGCCGTTGTCGAATCGGAAGCAATATGTTAGCGTTAATGAAGCATTCCGCAGACGTTTCATGCTTGTCTCGTCGCGAGCCACGCCGCAAATGTACACGCGTCGTATTTCCGCTGATGGATATTGGAAAAGTTGCGCGGCGACACACCAGCCAAGGGATCACCTTTGTTCTGTCGACTTCGCTCGTGCCCCGTGCTCGTATCTCGCGAAACCCCGTAACTTTTCCTTCTTCTCGCGACTGTTCCCTCTCTCTCTCTCTCTCTCTCTCTCCTTCTGATTGTGGAACGTCCCGACGAATTTCTGACGTTTTAGTCACGCGCAGACTTGCACATGACTGCTACGGACTTTTGCCATTTTCTCCACTCGTTCAGACACTCGTCGAAGGTATTTCCAAATTGTGCTGTTACGTTACATTTCGTCGGCATGAAGCTGTTAATCTTCAACATTGATTTGAGATTCTTTGTTCTTTTTACCATGTTTTTATCGATTCGTTCACTTGGCACGAAAAGTCAAAGCGGTTGATATCTGGAACAGTTTTCGTGCTTTGTTCTTTAATTCCCTTTAAGGATACCTTACCGCTCAAAAGTATGCGGACACTTGACACTTTTCTAAAATCTGCGACAAAACTATTAAAATTATAAAATAATTCAAAGTATTGTTACGTATATATATATATATATATATATATATATATATATATATATATATATATATATATGTAATTTAGTGGTGTTAAAATTGGACGTGTACAATACTTAGGTTAAATAACAATTGTGTCGTGTACACTATTAAATATGGAGAATTTATTTTTGTTGGCATTGTTGAGGTATGGTGCTTAGCTTTCTTACAATTCGTGTTGCCACTGCGTTGAATACAGTACTCTAAATATTTTCAGTCTCAAGGATTGTATACATACTCACGCTAAAGTCACGAGATAAGTACATATATTGTTTATTTCAGAATAATATCTCGTACTGTAAAAATGTCAAGCGTGTAAAATGTCTATGCAATTGAAAAAATATCATTACCTGCAACGATAAATGATAAACATCAAGAACGAAAAATATCGTAATATTTTTTTGGGAATATACACCTCCAGAAAGTGTAGAAGATCTTCTACATAAAAATTACCATTACTGTTAGAGTATGAAATCAAACAGGAAAAATGAATTGGATTGAAAAGCAACATTTTAATTCTGGCCTTTTTCTAACTTCGTGTTCCAACAGAGTTTTACATTTCGACACGGTTCACGGACATTTCCGCGAGATAAGAAATTTTTCTTCGGCAGGAGAGAACAGCGGACGACGAGCTATCGATATCGTCCGCGACGACGCACAGTTTTTCATTTTATTGAATTTCCCCATGCGCAAATTCGTATCTATCTTACACGACAAATATTCGATTCTACGAAAACGTATTTCCACCGATCGCTATCACGGCATGAAAACCACACACCGTTACCCGGCGCACCCGAGATATCTCGTCTGGGTTGTGTAAATTTATCGACCACTTGGACAAGAGGCAAGGCACTCGATACAGGGGGCCGTGGACGTATGTATGTCGCCACGTGCAACTTATCTAGAAAGCGCCGGATTTCTAATCAGGAACGCGATTTCATCGCATCCTTACCTTGCGTATTGATCGGCCACTGTTCGATTTCTTGTCACTGACAAACCTTACAAATCTTACGAGGTCCAATATTCACATTGCACTCCCCCTTGTAAATTTCCAGGACCCTTTACTTTTTGGGCCAAATAAACTCTCCGAGGAACGTAGAAACTTTAATCTTCAAATATGATTAATTAAAGTTTCAGTGGTGCGAGAAAATATTTATTTGCTGGATGACGTCGTTATTCCATTTTTTTGATAATAGGTACGAGATTTTTTACGAATACATTACGAAGTCTGATTATTACAGTCGAATTTGAAATGAATCGAAAAATATATGTAGAAATTACAAGATATTGGATAAAGGCGTATATTTCTCAGAGATCACAAAAGTACTTAAACAATTACAATCCATTGTATTTATTAATATTTATTCAGTGAGAATGTATTTATTATGCGTCATTCATACCGTGCACTAATTTTTTATTCAATATATATTTGCGATAAATATCATATAATTCTCATATATATTTCCAAATTTGTTTTCAATTTGGCCAATATAAACACCTTTCATACTCTCTATATATGTTATATTAAAACATTTCGAAATTTCATTAATACTGACAAATATTCGAATATTTTCTCTAACCATTTACGCAAAATCGTCCAAATCTCTAAAAATTTGTCGGTATAAATCTAGAAAATTTGCGTGAAAAGTTAGAAATTTTTCATTTTGATCACTCTGCTGATAAGTTATATTTTCGCCTCTTTTTTTTTTAATTAATCAGTTAATTGAATTTCCAGACGGGATTTCGTGCAAATTGAAATTTATTTTTAAGACACGATGATGAATTTTTTTTTTTGCAAAATCTTATTAACACGTCCGCAATTAACTGCGGCATGTACATACGTGCACGTATACACGCGCGGCGTGCGGTTTTCGCTGTATAAACCGTTGTCACGTGTTTGCGATGGATTAAATGGCAATATTTTTTAGCTTGATGCCGGGATCCCGTCAGGTATTAAAATATATGATTTCGTTTCTACATTATTGTACATTTAAATTTACTGTCGCGCACGGCCAAAAATCGGAACGAAAATTGTAATTTAAATGAATCTCGTCGCGTATTAAATTGTAATTCAAATGAATCCTGTCGCGTGTGTTTTATCAAATTATCCATTTCCATCGTAAACACGCTGTTATGTTTTTCCCAAAACTACGTCGAGGGAGGGAAATGTATACCGCAGTCTCTCGATACGATTAATTTCTTCTCGTGCCTCCGATTTACTCGATCCATTAAAGGTTCCCTTTGATCTTTCCAGTAGTTTCTCCGAGCTATTGACAAGCTTGTTTGACACAACTTTCATCCGCCTATTAGCTTACCACACTTTCTGAAGTTTTTCAGATCCCTCGTGTTTCGCCAATTTGCAAAATCCCACGCAGTTCGTTCGTCTTCCTCTCATTCGTAATTTCACTTTAATCCCTTGAATCAAATTAACCAAACAATTATATCGCGCGACATCTAACATTTCTCTTTTCCATTTTTCCCTTCGACCTCTCTAATTTGAAAAAAGAAAAGAAAACACGCCGGCACGATTCAACTTTCGTTTCACGTCGCGTCCCTCTTCTTCTTGCAAATCATCGAGTAAGTTTTATCAATTACTTCCCCAATTAACGCTCAAACGCTTCTAAATATTTTTACACGCGTAAGTAGTCTTACATCTCTTCCCACCTTTCGGCTCCTCTCGTTCGTCGACTTACGTCGTTCGAGAAAACGACGCCGCCCGGGCCGTCACGCCGCGTTTAATTCACTAAAGATCCAATTTCCGTTTCCCGTCACTGTCGAAGGCAGTTCGTTCGCCGACGCGTTCGCCGGCCTCTCGTCATGTAAATTCATTGACCACTCCGCCGCCGCGCGACCGATCTGGAAACACGCCACGCTCCACGTGTGCACACCGACACACGCCACACCGGCGTGTCATCCGGCACACATTTGCCATCGTGCGGCAACGTGTTGGATATTGGTAAAGTTGCACGCGACATCCTGCTACTACGAACAACCCTCCTCCATCGGTTCCGACCCATCTCACCAGAATTCTCCCCACCTCCCCCAAGTTGCCTGCTGTTGCCTTTTCGCTCCCTGTTCCTACATCCACCGAGCTGTTCTCTCCCCCCTCCCGCAGCCCCTCGGTAACCGCGATGCGGTCTCTCGAGTTTCCTCAAGAAGCTCGGCCGAGTCGAAATAAAAAGGCCGAACGAGGGTAACTGCCAAAAGGGTTGAGGTCGAAGGGGTGCGACATGGTTCGATGCATCGCGATAAAGCGATACGATCGGCTTGTTCGAGGGGAAGGTGAGTGGGGGGTGATTCTCGTGGATCAGCATTCAGCGAAGAGATACTCCTCGCCGCGATCGTATTTACGACTGTTGACTTAACCGAGGCGTATCATGCCTCGAATTGTTACGCAACAACGTGCTCGACGAACGGTTTTCTCGTTGGCGGAGAAACGGAATCGTAGACGTGATAACGATGAATTGGCGAAGTGCACGTGTTGGATTCCGTGTAATGGAGCGAACACGCTTACAATTTCGAAGAGTATATTCCTTGTTGCAATCGTGGTCGTGTATGAAATAGAATGATATAGAATGCTTTTAAAAAGTCTCTATAATGATTTAGAATATTTTATGCTCTTGAATATGACGTAGAATGATTTATGTGTCGAATGGCTCTAAAGCATGTCCTTGTATATATTTGGTTATCATCGTCAAGTGGAAGGGAAAGGAGCATAGATGACTAACTATTGGATCTTGCTTTTGTGATTAACTATTCATAGTTCACTTTTATGTGGACTGTTGCTGGCACATTGTCAGTATTTGCATAGATTCAATATTGTCATTGGGTTGGTCATTCAACACGTGTAAGACTTTGTAGAGATTGCGTTGTTACTATCGTTACTGTTCTGTTTGCGCTTATTGTCTGCTTTACAAGGTTTTTGAGCAGAGTTGGGATGAAGAAAGAATTCTCACAGTGTCGCACGTTTTTATTATTACTTTTGGATGTTGGGTTGTTTATTGTCGTTATTAGGATAAGATTCGATCAAAGTTGGGCAGAGTGAAAATTACGGTTAACGTCAAGCTGTCATTGATTATTAAATGCAGTATTAACTATAAGGAAGAAAAGAAAAAAATATATCATAAAAAGAGAAAATTCTTTCAACCGTCTCTTAAGTAAGAAAATTCTTATTAATCCTCAAAGAGTGTTGTTGAATATAGACCTAGATGACCTAGTGATTTATTGAAATTAAGGGTACTTGATTTTCAATATTTTCTTCTGCGAGAAATTTTCTTTTCCACAAAGTCGAGTTTCAAAATTTGTCAGTTTGTTAATTCCGTTGGTTAGGAGATTCGAAAATAGATGAAGAATATAGCGTAAAAATATGTAACACATAACATGTACGTACATCTGTATATTAGTATAATAATTATTATTATTGTGTAGAAATATTATAAACTACGTACATTCTTCATACGTAGAACTCCTGTCTATTCCGAAATTTTCAAACACGATTTTCTCGAAAACGGAGACTCGAATAAAAAGAATTGTTATTCTCCCTCTATCAGACATATATAATATTACCATTATGTTCCACGCATATAGATATCGATATATCCCATATTCATATCGAGATTACAACATTACAACATCAAGATTATCGGGCATTAAAAATAAGATAAAATTTGCGAACTCACCATGGAAACATCCCCATCAATATAATGTAGAACGATGTAGCTACCTAAACAACATGTTTCGACATCGTATACTGAGTTATCTGTGTCGTAACTATCTCCAGTAATATACGAGTACAACTCGAACAGTTTGAAACAATGGTGAAACACCACGTGACCAGATAACGATTAATTAATTCACCCTTCTCTGCTCCAAAGTCGATCGATCTATTCTACGCGTCGACGACTCGTTCGTTAATTTCAATTTCCGACTTATTTTCCGGCTTCTCATCAGTTTGTTGTACAAAACGTTGACGTGTAAAAATTTTCGATCTAAATCTTTTTAACTCTCAACTGTATCACGAATGATCGCAATAACATTTTAGAACATTTAATTCGTTATTTTATTACATCTTGTATTTATTGTAATTAAGTTCTCTCGAACAGCAGATTGTTTTATACAAATACGCACGATAGCTGATTCAAATTTTTCCCATGTACCGAGAAATAAATTTTTATATTGGATTTTCCTTTCGCTGAATATTTCAACTTTCTAAATCATTCCAGCAAACAACTGTTGTTTTTATTAGATTTTTCACTTGTTGTTCAATTGAACTTTTACAGTATTCTATGATAAATATATGATAATTGACGGGAAAACGTATCGACAAGTATTATAATATATTTGTAAATTTTCCTTTGTGCATTTGTGATTACTATTTGCCAGAGTAACTTCAAATATTGAAACATTCGACGAAAGAAAAAATCCAAATCCAATAAAAACTTTCCAGTACTTTCACATAGTGCAATTATTTATACTTGAACAACTAACTTTCGCTCGCACGCCAGAAGAGATAAAAAATTACCCGCAAATTCTTAAAAAATAATTACTCAAATATAAAACCCTATCGTGTTCACCATGTTTCTCGATCATTTGCTCCAACTAATTTGACGCAACATTCCGTGAGGATGCTTTCTTCGTTGATCACACGAGCTTTGTAAGCTCGAATCACGGAACAACCCCTTGTTTTTTTCTCGCTCGTTTTCCCCTTTTGTTTCTCTCTCTCTCTCTCTCTCTCTCTCTCTCTCGTTTTCTCTCGACGTCATCTTTATTCAAGGAAATAACGAGCGTCGCGTTTCGTCGTCGAGAAGGCGAAATCGATCGGCTGGGCTAAGTGGACCGAATGAAGACTAATGGGTATGAAAAATGAGAAACGAGAGAGCAGGGGCAGGGAGGGGGAGGTGGGCGGGAGCAGGTAGGGATGACGGGTAACCGGAGTCCTGTTAGTATTCATGGAATTCCATGCATTCGGATTATTATTGATTCGACGCGACGCGTCGAAGAAATTGGCCGTGGTGGATTGCGGTTTCCGCGACGAGCTTTTGCGCTTTTGAACGTACCAGCGTTTTTTTTTTTTTTTTTTTTTTTTTTTTTTGAGTTTGCTAGGATCTGATTTGATTACGCTGTTCCACGGAAATGGTCACAGGAATAACCAGCCTGCAAGAGTAAATAGTAATATATTTCTTTTCTTTCTTCTTTTTTTTTTTATTTTTTAGGAAAATAATTTGTTCGATCGGGAAACCTTTATTTTCGTCTTCTCTTTCATTTCGTCCGTCGAAAGTAAATTTCACAGAGACTTCAGGAATTTTATTCAACTCGTAAGAGGTAAAGTGGAATATCGTGCAGCACCGACCTAAGTCCGTAAACTCTTTTTTGTTATATCTTGGACTAGAGAGTCGCAACTTCGAAAATGTGTGAGCGGAATTTAACGAATTATTTTTGCGAGAGTTAATTACAAACTGACTTTCGAGTATTATAGCGAAGTTTAGAATTGCAAGAATATTTAACGAACAAATTACATTGATCCGAAATATATAAAATTAGATGACTTGTAACCTGATATGTTACTCGAAAAATTAAGTAGATAGAACGAATAAGATCTATGTTTCTACCATAGCTAGAACAAATCCTTTTAAGAAACTACCAATTCAAATGGAGCTCTTAATTTTAGGAATTTTTTGTCCTTAGATTGCAATATTTTCTCAGTTTTAAGTACATCTAATTACGTACATTTATAATTAATTAAGTACATTTATAACCCAGGCAAAACAAATAATAAATTTGTTACTTCCCAATAATTTCTATCCAGTGATATCATACCGACGAGTTCGAAAAGAAAGCGACGAATTATTATGTACGATTTGGTCACTCGTTACGGTCCGCAATCAGTTGCCAGCGCAAGTGGTTAAAAATAAACGTATATAAAGTAAAGAAAACTGACAATTAGAAACTGATCACGAAATATCGATTGCAACTAATTGTAACTGATTCAAAAAAAAAAAGAAGAAAAGACGAGAGAGAAAGTAGCGTCCGAGTGTTAAAAAGAGTCACCATGCGTGGACTGACTCGTATGTTCGACTCGTAGCAACGAGAGTTCAAGCAAAGCGAGTTGCAAACTGATCGCAAATTATCAGTAGCGACGAAAATTAAAAAGAAGTAAAAAAAAGAGAGAGAGAGGGCGAGGGAAAGGAGGAAGAAATAAACAAACCCAGACAAAACTGCTCGATGACGTGGGCGGATAAACGAGAGACAAGGCTCGCTAATACCGGCGATCCGTGGTGGCCGAAAAAACAAGCGTTGCACGCCGCGCCGCCGGATATATACGCGCGCCAGTAATTTTTTAATTGCGTTTCCATCGGACATTTTTATGGTCGACTATTCCTCGCGCCGCTATGGTCGCCGCGCATCCGCTCGCAGCCAACAACCCTCTCGCCGTGAAACCGTTTTCACGCGGCCACCGGTGCCCATATACCCCGCGTACGTACACGCGCCCCGTTTTAAGCGGAACGTTCTGAAATTAAATGAATCTGGGTTGCTTCCCGAGAACGAACGAAATCACGCGGTACGTGCAATTGTTGCGTGGCACTTCCTAGCATGGATATCCGCGCGTGTCTCGCTTCCAGTCCGGGTGGACGATGTTTCGAGAGTGAAACGACGATCGATGTAGTTGTCACTGGAGAGCGAGTCGCGACTTCGCGCGTTTTCAGAAGCGGAGAGAATTAGCATATTTGGACTGGTAGACGGAATTCCGATCGCGATATTTTATATCGTGTATTTACATTTGGTTCGATTGGTGGAATCTTGTGTTTGGTTTCTGTACGAAGGTGTAGCTTTTGTCTTTGGCCGCGTATCGTCAAATAGTTTGACGGTGGTCGCAGATAATTATCGATATAATGCTTTTTAGGTACATTTGAATAGGTCTCACGATTTTAAGATTTTAAGATCTAAGGCCTGAGTTATTAATTAGTATCATTGGATAACTGTAACAGCTTGAATTATATTACGTACAAGTAAATTTTATGATGTAATAGAAAACTTTTCGATGTAATTTTAATTATAATAGGAAACTTTCGATGCATAATTCTACTCGAATGATTGTCAAAGTTTTTAAGGACTGTTGATCCTAGATTGTTGATTATTAACTGAGATTATTGGGTCACAGACAACTACGATCATTTGGATTATATTTGAATGAGATTTCTTAATCCCAAAGTTTTCTAATTTTAATTAAAAGACTTCTAACATACTTGTGTAATTGTTGAAAGTTTTTAAGATCTTCTATTTTCCCCCGACATTACAATCCAAGCCATTAATTCTTAACTGACGTTATTAGGTTGCAGATCACTGCAATAATTCGTATTTTATTCGAAATTCAAGATAACGAACGAAAGTCGAATAATTTTGGTATTCGTTTCTATCTTTATATTACAAACGATCGACAAAGTTGACACGATCGAAAGTAAATTTCAGAGTAACTTGTGGAAAGTTGAACGAGGTAAAAGACGAAATGGAAGCTTGGATATCGAGTATTAAAAAATAGGAATAACGGATTCGAAACTTTTCAAGTTTCTTAATTAAATAGATGGAAGTTTTGTTACGGGAGAGAGTAGCAGAAATCCGTGGCAATTATATTGTTTCGTTGAACTTTGCTTTTTTTACGCAGATTCTTATTTAATTACTCTACACCGGATATAACGTTGTTAATTTATTTTCGCTTTTCCTGGACTCGCGAGCGACCCAATTGGAAGGGCTTGCTTTCGCAAAAGGAGGACGTACAATGTAAATCTCAATTTGTCTACGATGTCATCGATCACAATTAGTCGAGATTTCCTAGCGATCTTCATTAATCACGGACCTACGCATTGAAAGTATCGACGTTACTTCGATAGAAGAGAGACTAAGATTATTCGTGAATTCGTGAACTCGGTGTGAAATTCACTTTTAGTGTTTGATGAAATTTAAAGAATAATTATTATTAAACTGCGCGAATGTCCGTGAAAAAATTGATATTTTCACGAACGTAATCAAAGAAATAGAACGTGAGCGGGGAATTGTTTCGTTTACCAAATACCTTCCATACTTTGGATATTTTACTGTATATAATTCTTTATACTGCACTCTTGCATTTTTAAATTCCTCTAAAATGCATAAAAATCCACTGTCTAACTAGTTATCGAATATAAATCATTATTGAGCTCAATTCTTCTCTGTGAACAATTCTACAATTCTGTCTCGTATAATCTTTTATTTTATAATTAATTTAAAACTTAAACTAGAACAGAAAAGATTCTATAATACTATTAAATTAGTTTACAATTTAATGTTAATTAAATTAATAAAAATACTAATTAGTAATAATTAATACCAATTAAAATAAAAATACTATTAAATCACATTTCAGTTAAATATATCTCTTTGTACGAAATGTAATTTTGCAATCAAAAATACCACAAAAGTAGGGGGAGGAACGTGTCGTTGGAAATTCACTTTGCGTCTTTGTATCTTTATTAGTTTCTGAGATATATAAGACCTGGAAGTAATATATTTACAACGCGCTGCATGAATGAATTTAAATGGCCGCTGTTACGACGTGACCCACTTGTTTCTCCTGGAAATGCGTAGTATAATAATAGTAAAAAGACGCTGACACGGCGTCTCGTGCTGACCAGCACGTGTTTGAGGTAGGTCAACGGAGACACGCGATGGAATATTCAAAATCATGCTACCGAACGACGATGAAAGCGGAAATGGATCGTTCTATCCACATTAAATAAAAAATATTCTACTTTATATTTACACTGTACAAAGTAGATTTTTATAATTATTTGTTGCACTGATGTTTTTATGAGTAATTTTCATGAATGTTACGATAAGTAACTGAATAAAAAGTTGAATATTGATATAATGAAAATTTGCAGTGCACTAACCTTTTAACGTATTGTATTTCTATAGTTGTTTATTGTAAAATTACTTTACAGTAATTACGTTTTGACGGGCAAAATTGAGAAAATAAAATTTAAGCAAACTTATATTTCTATGTATGAAATTAAAGAAATAGAACCTGGGGCAAGAATTTGTTCCACAGAATCAACATGTGACTTAAATATGTCACACGATAAGCTCGTTTAAGAAATGAAACCTACGTGGAACATTGTTTTACCAACTAAATGCTATAAAGCTTTGGATATTTTACATATTTTCGTGTATATGACTGGGCATTTTTATAAATGCAAATCACCGTGCCAATGGACAAAATGTGTTTAGCCTATTTAAGTGTAACTGAATAATCGACAAAGGCTCATAAACGAGAGATATAGAACAAAATCTTTCCACAAGATGTACCCAAGAAAATTAGATATTTTCAAACGTCAAGTATGCATACGTGCAACGTCTAATGAAACACGTTCAAAGCCGATACGTATCACGTAACACAGCATGATTCGCAAAGATACCTGCGTATTTACTAAATCCTTAACTTGCCAAGGTAATCTCCGAGGCTTCTCGATACACGGCTCGAAACATTAAATTTCACAGCGAAGAAAAATAACCGTCCAACACGCCGGGGTACTCGAACGAGCAAAGACGCTCGAAAGAATCCAATTTAAACCGAGTGAACGAAGGAATTGTATCGCGCGCAACTACCACCGCGCCGCGCGAGTCTACAAATGCAGAGGAGAGAGAGAGAGAGAGAGAGAGAGAGAGAGAGAGAGATTACAATCAACTCTCCCAGAGCGCGCGCTCTTTTTCGATCAATTTACATGCCCTCCCGGTATCGCTTAATAGTCTGTCTTCACTTCCGTCTCGCTCGACTCATCACCCTCTCTTGCTATCCCTCGTTTGTTTTCGTCTCTTTGGACGTTAGCCCGGGTCCGAGTTCGGCCCGCCCGTTTCCGGCTATCCCGCCACCTAGGATCAACGAAGCTTTTATTAGTTCGACGCTGGCGTGTGCAACACTCACCCGTGGAACGGGGGAAGGCGTCGATGCACGGTGGAAAAGCCGCGGAGACAAAAGGACAGAGGAGGACAGAGGATCGAATTCCCAGTAGATCACTGTCAGGCCTCGAGAAGCCAATATAAATACCTCAACGCCTCGCCAGCTTTGCTTTTCACCGTTGTTCGTACGGCTGGCCCGTTGTAACCTGTCTGTTCACCGTTTGTTTTACTCCTCGCTTCTGGAAAAAGGACTCGAGGAAAAAAAAAAGAAAAATGAAAAGAAGAAGAAGAAGGAAGAAGCGAACGGGGGAGAAACGACTACCGAAAACGTTGCGCTTCTCGTTCTCTTCGTGAAATATATTATACGTACGTGTTTCGTACGAAATGTTGGCCGTAAGGAAAAACGCAATTACACGCTTTCATTTTCGAGACATTATCGTTCTTAACACCAATTTGTTCTTATTAAGTTGTGTCCGTTTTGCGGTGTGAGTATATCTCACTTTGGATAATATTATGTCTCCTTCATTTTGTGTATTAAATACACGTGTACCAGTTAGTTGTATGTAACAATGTGCTACTTCTGGTAAAATGGGATATAAATTTGAATAACGTCATCTTAGACGTTATTCAAGTAGATTGACAAACATAGAAAGATACGAATAACCAAATTTTATGGACTCTATATTTTTTGAACCCTTAAAATTTCTTTTCGCACTTTCACGCCTTCGTTTTCCCGCGATGAATATACAACTCAATAAAAACATATGTTTAAATTTTTTTTAAATTTGAAACGGGCCAATTTTTCCTTACAGTTACGAATATATGAGAAATTGATAATTTTCTTTCTATTACGGGTTATTGATGAAGTTGATTGTCGATTAATCGACTTCTCTTGATGGAAAGATAATAATGATTGAAAAAAGTTACGAAGAACGTAAAATACGAAATAAAGTTAAACGTCTTAAATTTTTGCAATGCAACATAAATGTCACCTATGTCAATTATCATCGTCACCTATGAAGAATATTACTTGAGATGAAAAGTAAGAAAGTTCGAAAAATGAATCGGAAAGTTATCAACGATCGACTGAAGATTTCGATTGTAGCAATGATCAAAATCGAAATATTTTGATACAGTGATATCTCCAAGGAACTTGCAAACGTTTCTCAATTGAGAATCTCGCCACTTCATCCCGCAAGAACAGCTCAATAATTGAGAACGATAATCGGTCAAAGAACAATCCATCGTACCAAAATGTTATTACATCTCGGATATCCTCCCCGTAAGGACGAACAATGCGAGGAGATGATTTCACATAGTGATGTATTCCGTCCAACTCGATTTCTCTTGCCGCCTCGCTGAAAATTCGAATGCAAGACGTTGAAATCGAATCAGGCCGAAAGAACAGCGACGCCACAAGCACGAGAGGAACCTCCCCCTCTCCCCCCCCCAAGTCTTTCTAACGAGCAAAGAAACTTCTGCGCGCGCTAAATAGACGATTCCCTTGGAGCAACGATACTCCTCGTCTCGTCCTGGAAAAGGGGAGCGAACAATCGCGATTAAGTTTCCCAAGGATAAACCGCAGCTTGGCGAGTTTTCTTGCGTCTCGGGGTGTGTCGTTGCGCGCCGCGGCTAAACTAACTCGCAGCGATGTTCCAAGAACCGGCCCCCGAGTCCCCGTCAAATTTGAATTCACGTACCGCCCGGAAGGAAACTAGTTCACCGCGGGCGGGGTAGCAAGACGGAAGCCAGGCCCGGAGAATAAGAGGCAACAAAATGAAGTCGTATGCACGTGGAATAATCCGTTTCTCGGGTGATACTTCTTGCATCCTTGGGGGGATGTGTCTTTCAGTCATCTACCCCCGCTTTTTACATAGCGGTCGGTGCTAAATTATTCGTATGACGTACCAATCATCTGGATGAACTTGGATCTCTAAAATTTCAATTAGTTTGTACTTATATATCATGTCGTGTCGAAACCACGCAATTATAATTGAACATTATATTATATTATAATTGAATATTATAATTAAACCATGTAAATATATTATAATTATCGAAACCAAGTAATTATATTATAATTGTTGCAACGTTCTATTCTATTCTATTCTATTATAATATATTATATTACATTATATTATAATTGAATATTATAATTGTCAAAACCAAGTAATTATATTTTAATTATTGCAATGTTCTATTCTATTCTATTCTATTCTATTCTATTCTATTGTATTCTATTGTATTCTATTCTATTCTATTCTATTGTATTCTATTCTATTCTATTCTATTCTATTATATTATAATTGAATATTATAATTAAACCATGTAAATATATTATAATTATCGAAACCAAGTAATTATATTATAATTGTTGCAACGTTCTATTCTATTCTATTCTATTGTATACAATTGTATTCTAATCTATTCTATTCTATACTATTGTATTCTATTGTATTCTATTCTATTCTATTCTATTCTATTCTATTCTATGTATTCTATTGTATTCTATTCTATTCTATTCTATTCTATTCTATTCTATTCTATTCTATTATAATTGAATATTATAATTAAACCATGCAAATATATTACAATTATTGAAACCAAGTAACTATATTATAATTTTTGCAATATTCTCATTATATTATATTATATTATATTATATTGTTGCAATATTCTCAAGGACGCAAGAAGCTCGAAGATTCGTTTAATCACGTCGATAACAGCTTACGAAAATTTCAAGATACGATCACGTATTGCAGCGGGCTCCTCCGTGTGCACCAACTCTCGAGGATCCTCGTATCCTTGGACGTGCGACGCCCTCGAGACGCGTACGTATTATGTACGTAGTTTCGGGATGTCTGAATGCAAAGAGCAACGGACACGCGGCAAGTTACTCAACTATTTCATTCGGCATTCGAGGCGGTTACTCGTTCGGATGGGTCGAACGCGCGGCAGCCTCTCGCAGACGCTCGTTTTTCATCTGTCCCCGGAAGGACAGAGGGTTGACGGCGCGGGGAATTGGCGTCCCTTCCACGAACACGTACTACTTCCAAGAAGAACACGCCGGAATATCTCGTCACGTAGGTTCGGCTGACTCGGGGCCAGAATTAAGGAAAACTCGCGCTCGAAAGTTCCCTCCTTTCTTTCGGCCACGGCTGACCAAAGTTGGAGACCGATTCCCGATTTCACGGTTTTTGCCGCGCGACGCTCGAACAACCATCGAGACTGCGATCTTCTTCAATATCCGCCAAGTTTCCTCTTGTTTCTTTCCTTCGTCCGGTCACGACTCGCGTATTTTACTTTTTCTCTCTTCTGTTCGTTCTGTCCTCTCTTGTGCTTTCTTTTTTCCCTCTCACGAAGTTCGGAGAAAGTCTATGGATTTATTTTTAGATTTTCGTAAGGGATCTCTATGCGTTTGATTATTTTAAATGTAATTTTTCCTAGATAGACAGAGAGAGAGAGAGAGAGAGAGAGAGAGAGAGAGCTTGGAAAAATTATAGATAAAGAATTCCCGTGCTATATTATCCAAATTTCAGTGAGTAAAATATAAAAGTATGCAGCTTCTGTATACATTATCAGATTGGTTTTAAACTTTACCAATATAATGGTAACAGTCGTTTCTCATGGTAGCTTTAACGAAATTTGAAAATATTTTGTATGACGTGTTTAGCATTTTTACTATAGTGGATGTTAGATATTTTCACGAGTCACTCGAAGTTGGAAAAAAAATTAATATTTTCCCTTTATTTTCTCAGTAGACGTGCACTTTGATAAACTTTGAAGTGGTATCACTGGACCATCGTTATTCAGTGTTTGAGCATTCAATTTAGTTCAATTTCATTACTAACTTCAGTCATGAAAGAAAATTAAATATCTTAAATTTATATAATATGGTGTAAATTGATATAGTCGTCTGTAAGCTAACGATTCTGTTAAGAAAATAATTCTAAAGAGTTAGAATTTTGTTTTCTCGGTGATAGTTGATGATTTCGATCTTCGTCGATGAATGGAATATGATCATCGAGGAAAATTAAAAAATTTTTTTTTAATTAAAAATAATTGCGAATCTAGCAAAAATGGCGAAATATGCTGAGCTTGTTGGCCAATTTCGATACGAGCAATTTTTTAATAAAAAGCCAAGCTCTTTGTTAAATCATTCATTTTTAAATTTCTATGAAAAGACTGTCCATTTCTTTTTTTTTTTTTAAATTCAAAGAGACTAGGTGCTTAAATTATTTTAATAATGGAACGCGCGAAATGATATTAAATTAAAAATTTTCACTGCGAAAATCGCCTCGATATCCGTACAATGAATTGATATTCTAATTTAGATTATTTTTTAATCGGGATACAAAAACGCCGTACGGAAAGAATCTCTCTTAAATCGACACGACGAATTTTCAATTGTATTTTTAATCAATGTTGCGCATTGTCGTGCTCATTTCCGTGCGTGGCCGTGTAATCATATTATAATTGTCGTCGTTTCAATAAAACGTATAGTCGCTTGGTAAAATATTTGCAATTCCGAACGAGTTTATTATCAACTAAATACAACTAAATATAATTTCAAATATATATCGGAGGAGGGAGGAGAGGAAATTCTTTGTGCAAATACCGTTTTACGTTAATCCAACGAATAGGGAATCCGACGGAAGTATTTACAATTGGCGAAGCGCGCTGGTGTGTCTTCTCTCGTTCACCTCTTTAAACAATAATTCCGCAATTTTAATTTCAAACCTTTACGGGCTCAAACTCGTTGGCGGATGAAATGCCATTCTCGCGCAAATATTGTTTTATCGCAACGCGTACACACGCTCCGCGAAAAGGAGCACAGTCGTTCGATCGAACCGACAAAAACGAACGTCACATCGCTGTGGTGATTACTCGCTTCAACTAAATTCTCGATACGCTCTTTTTCTCGTCCTCTCCGCCCCTTTCTTGCGTGGAAATGTTCGCTCGACCACCACGATCCGGAAGTTTACACCCTCGTGTGTACCACATTTTGGAAATTTAATTTCGTATAGAGAGGAGACCGAGGCGGGTTGATACAGGGGTAGGTTGGTACAGTGAAATTGTCTGGGCATTGTGTACTTGCATGTAATTCAATCAGGCGTGAAATTTATCGTTTCATTATTTATTAGAACGGAGTGCACCTCTCTCGATACACCCGTTATTCGATCATTTCCAATTTTATAGAGAATAACTGAACGTTCGTATTAACTTTTCGAATATTAATATTTTGAATCGGTTCTGCTTACAGAGATGGACGAAATTCTTTGCACACTCGATGAAGAATTGTTTGCATTTCAAACTGTTATGATTTCGTGAAAAAAAAGTCGACGAACGATCTAATTAGCCTTGTTTTAAAATACGAAGCCTCCGTTTGGCAGTCCTATGTTAATTTTTTTTCTCAAGAATTATCAAGGTTCGAATGCTACTGAAGACAGTAAACAATTTCTTTCGTGAGTAAGTCTATCATGATTTTAAAGACTAAAATCTCCTCTTTACAATGATCTCTTAAACCATGTTTATTACGATTATTTTTCGCTATTTCATTGAATTCTGAACGTTACAGCCAAGGAACAAATTTCTTGAATTTTCGTCGTGTGACTCTGGTGTTCAAGATTCAATGAAATGGCGAAAAAAGGTCAATGTAAAAAGAAAACTTCGATCTTCGAGATAATGACTGGTAGATACAGTCATGAAAAAAAAAACTTTTCGACGAGTTGAAATTGTTAGTTTTCGACAATAAAAGTGCATTTTTACCTGCCGCATCATGTGGAAACATCTTCGAAGAGAAAGAACTCGACGTTGAGCTCTCTCTACAGCAGAGGCTTTACTCTTTAAAACGAGGCCAATCAGATCGTACGATTTTGTTTTTACGAACGGCAATGTTATCAGTTCACTCGTAAATGGGAAAGGTGTCAATGGGATTCGAAAATCCGTCGAATTTTGACAATCGAGCACGAAGAAGCTCGTTTAATTTCCTGTCGTGTTTTATCTCTTGCACCGGCGGCGCTTTTATCACCTTGATGATCGGGGCATGATTTTATTGTCAATCCCGTATGCCATGTGAGTACCAGAGCGGTGTAATGAGTCTTCCATCCCCGTTGGTGCAGTCTCGTCTCCAGGCCAGTTTCTCTCGTCCTCCGCTCGAACGACCTCGCGTTTCCTCCGGCTCTCCTTCCTTCACCTTTGAAAACCCTCTCCCCTCTCCGCTCTCTCACCCTCCCCTGTCCCTCTTCTCTCTTTCGCCGTTTCACAGCACCTGTGCTACCAGCCCTCGGTCCTGCACACCCTTCACCACCCTCACAATTACGTCGCGCGTGCTCTGACTAGAGAAACATACACCACAACTAGCATCCCCCTCCAACCACCCTAGACACAGACGAAAGATGCCTCTCCTTCTCTCTCTCCCTCTCCTTTCTTTGCTTGGAAAACACCGTCTCTTGCATTTATAGACGATTCTTCTCGTCTCGTTCCTTGTTTCCCCTCTTTGTATCTGGTTTTTTCTTCTTCTTCTTCTTTCCTTTCTTTTGATTTCTTCTTTTCACTCTGTGTCGTTCCGCCTGGCTCTATGTTTTCCTCGTTTTTCGAATCTCCTTTTTCCACCGCGGTGCTTGACCTTTACTCGTCGTCTTTCCTTTTGGCCTCCCCTCCCCTCTTCCCCTCTTTCTGTCTTTCCACGAGTGACACAGTACTCCTTCCGGAATTCCGACCTCTTTCGCGGACACTTTTGTGTTCCGCTAGTTTATTCCGGCTATTAATTCGAAAAAACTCTTTCTCTACACTTAATACCGCCTCGTCTCTCTCTCTCTCTCTCTCTCTCTCTCTCTCTCTCTCTCTCTGTCTGTCTGTCTGTCTGCGTGATATTCTCTTTTTTGCGTTCTCACATCCGACATCGTATTAACAACCAGACTGAAGAACTTTTTTTTTCCACGGATATGATTCTTCGGGGTTACTTTAATCGAAAACGAGAGGGTCAGTTTTTCACGCCAACGAGCGATATTAAAAATACCATTATTGGTGTTTCTAATATTTTTCTAATATTTTTACACTCTGTGTGTGTACTTCGACTACTATTGAAACGACTAATCTCTCGGTTACAATTCGGATGTACTGATCGTGTCGTTGAAAAAAAAAATATATATATATATATATAAAAATTGCTATAAAAATTCCACCACCATACAAGATATCATCTTCCTCATACGAAGGCAACTGCATAGTTACCCATATTTTTGTTTGGAAAGAACCGCTTTTTTTTATCTCTAAACATTTTTTACAGGTATGTATGTTGTAAATTTATTTTTCATCCACATGATGATTTATTACAAAGACTTGTGTCTTCCAAACTCCATGCTACAGCAAAGAACGATCCTTCTTTGCGTTAACAACGTTAACAACTTTAGAAACTCTTGAAAAAATCTCACTCTGGTCGAACGTTTCGCAGTTACTGAACACTATATTACTGTACTATTTCATTTCTGGCATTCGACGTGTAGAAGCCGGTTTCACTGTTTTCATGACCGAGTTCTTCCGTAATTTCGTTTCTTCTTTTACAGATATCTCGCTCGTGTAATCTTTTTTCGCTTCGATATTTCATCCTGCAGCTTCATCCTTTTTTCTTCTTTTAATTCCTTTCACCTTTCTCCTCGTCTCCTTCTGCTCTGATTCCACTCGTTCAACGAAATTGTTCTATTTACTGTCGTTATCTTTTTCCTTACTGAAACTTCTTGCGCTGTTATTAAACTGCATATTTCTGCCGTGTTTCTTTCATTTTTAGTTTCTCCTCGAGTCTTTCGCCACCATTGCCGCTTACGATTTCATTACATTGGACATTGCATCGAACATCTTTATCGGTCCTGTGTTTTCTACTGAGAAACAGATTAGCAACTCCTGTCACGTTCGTCTTTTTCTACTTACGAACGATCTCAGGATTTTCTCTTTCTTTTTCTTTTTTTTTTTTTTTTTTTGAAAAACTTGTCGACAGATATAAAACGAAAGTATGAGATAACTAGCAGAAATGAATGAAAATCAGACTCAAGGAGGAAATATCAAAGTTTTTGACGTCACAGACAATCCTGCGTCGTGGAGGAGTCAAAATGATAATTGAAATATGAAATTTCTAATAACAATTGCGTGATTACGTTTATCAGAAGTCGTTCGTGCAACGTAAAAGAAGATAATAAAAATAATCACAAAAAATGGTAAATATATTTGCCAGCAATTTACAAAGGGTTGATTGAGCTTTTGTTTCACGAAACTGACTTCTGGTCAGCTTACAAATTAAATCCATCTTGCATCCAATGATGCACACGTTTCGCCAATAGATTAAATCGATTCGCCAAGCGATTACACTTTGTATTTTCATTTGACAAGATTCGTTTGAGATCGGGTGGAGGATCGGCGATTCTCGAAGGGTACCTATGTAATCGTTAGAAACGAACTCGATAAGAGGGTTAGGGAGCGATCTGCGCGGGGATTCGTGGAATTTTGACGCAGAGCGAATGAAAACTTGGCATTTGACTTGCGACCGACGAAACCGAGGTAAGCGAAACTTGGCTTGCACGCTTGAAGCTCGAAACTTTGCCTTTGAGGGAAGCATGAATCGGTATTAACTCGAGTGTACCGCGATGTTTACCAAATATAAACTGACCAACATTATCGCGTACATGATAACGTTGCCACTGCGTTAACGATGTTTGCGAATGGCTGTCAATTCGGCGCGTTATTAACAAATGGAAATTTTATTTCAGTCGTGAAACGTTCGTCCGTTTCTGCGGATTATGAATATGGAAACGTATAATGTACCAATATAGCACACTTGCCGACAGCCACAGAAGAGAAATCGTACTTTAGAAAGTGGACTTTTAAAAATCTATGGGATACAGAATTGATCTTTTGAAGAATATTACAAATTGATTTTTGAAAAATTGTAGGAGAAGTTTTTCATTCATTTTTATTCATTTCTTTTTACATTGTCTTTCTCGTATTTTTCATATGCCAAAAATCCAGCAAAGAGATTAATGACATAAATGTTAACAGAGTTGATAAAAAGTATGGACTTTCGTTCAAAAATTTAAAACGTCAAACGTTTTACAAGATCAACGTTTTGCAAGGGAATAATGATATCATTTTTACAGTATTTTTATAATATTTATATCTCTTGGTCGTATTTTAACAGAAGAAGTTTGTTTCGTCCAAGATACAACTCTACAAATCTACAACGTTTGCACGTGGGTGTAGATAATTTCCAGAAAGACTATATATAAAAAAGAGGATATATATTATATTACATTATATTTTATATACGTGCGTTATATTACTTTTAATACTAATAAAGTAACAAAGTGAAAGACAACGTTGCAAGATTTTTCACTTACGACCGGTGTAGTATGCTGATCGCGTGTTTAAGCCTATCACAATTAATTCATTTATACGCTTCTCGCTTAATAATTAGCACCGCTTGAACTTCTATCCGTGAATGCAGAGAGGGGAACACAGTGTTCCAGGCTTCGTGGAACTTTTGTAATCACTTTAAGTGCAGTCGCGTACGACTTGATGAGAATTCGAGCGAATGAAACGAGCACGAAAATCCGTGGCAGTTAGAATGCTGATGTTTCCGCTCGAAAATCGTGCCGTTTAGGAAATTGATACCGTGCCGTTTCCTCGATTCGATGAAAATTGGTATAAGATTCGCGGTCGTTGCGAGTAATTGGATAAGCCAGCCCCTCGAATTTAATTCTTAGATCATTTCATGCCATTTCATTCTATAATTCTCAATTAATAAGACTTCCATTTCTTAAACAGTTAGTGAAAGGCAATTATCGAATAATGTTGACTTGAACATCTACAGTCGCTGGCCATTGAATCAGGACTTTCAGAATTTTCAACATTTTACATTACATGTTAAAAAAAAAAAATTATTATTATTATTATGTATTCTCAATCGAGGATTTGAACTTGAAATTTAATTCCATTATGTTATATATTAATGTTATTGACTCGTTATCCGTTAGAGATTAAGCAATATTATAAATGCTTCAATTTTTCATAAAATTGGAAAATTTAGATGGAGGATGTAACGACATGACACGTGAAGCAAATCCTTTCCCTTGCATAGTGTCAAAATGGAATTTGGTAAAATTAATTGAGTGCTAAACTATTAAAATCCTATATACGTACATACATATTACTGTGTATAGTATTTTATTATTTATTACAACTGATTATAAATATTTATCATGTACCTGTTTTACACTTGACTTATTTATTACACTCGACTTTGATTTATTTTGATAATATATTTATTTTCATAATTAACAAAATTTCTTCTCAAATTTCGTTCAGATCATTTGAATGTCATTGAGATAATGATTTTAATCCAAAATGGCCGGAAGCTGTATTTTCACTGTTTAGATCTACGAAATGGAATTTATTTTAAATTACTTTGACAACGACGACTAAGCTTCGATATAATGGAAAAACTAGCAACCGTGCAATTACAAGAAGTTTTATCGAGTCGTTAAATATTCAATGCACGCGCTTTGACGAAACTTTCGGTGAAATAAAACTTTCATCCATGCGATTATCTCGGAGCCATTTTCTAGTGTCTACGAACGAATTTTTGAACAATTCGGAATGCACTTTTCGTTTCGCTCGAATGTCATATCTACCGTGTGGCTACATCAGTTTACGATTTTAATTGCAATTTCAAATGAATTTTTTGGATTTTTGAATGATTTTTTTGGGCTCATAACAATGTATTTTTATTTTTAAAAACTTGAATGACTTTTTTCTTACCACATGTTATAAAATATAAATTTTGATACTTAATTACCAGGTATTGAGGCTTCGATATATATTATAGTTAATAGTCTACTGTAGAGTCTGAATAATAAAATAATAATTCAAAACTGTAGATTACAAAAATCAATATTTCTTATTTGATTTGGACTAATGAATAATCAATAGCAAGTTATTCCACGTTCGAAAATAAATGGAAAGTGTAAAATAAGATTTTTTCAGAAAACGCTTTGTCGAATTCAAACATTTATCAGCACACATGTTGCCAAAGTAATTTTTAACGAACATATTTTTTTGAAAATTATACAATACAAAATAATATATATATATATATATATATATATATATATATTATATTATATATATATATATATATATATATATATACACACACTCTCATCCAAAAGTTTTAGAACACTTTTTATTTTCAACATTCACTATTTACTGTAGACAATAGAACTTTTAAATGCATCATTTTATCATACAATTGTTAATAATCCTTTACGAATTTCTCGTTGCATAAATCACATCACTTGATGTTGTGTTTTATTAATTTTTATGCAACGTTATCCAATGCTGTATAAATATATATTACTGAATTCTCGCAAAAAGTTTTGAACGAGGTACATATGCCCCGGGCCAAGAAGATAGTACACTCTATATTTACACTCTTATATTGTGTATCGTAAAGTAAAGAGAACGCGCAATAGATTATTACATCAGTGTTGTTGGAATATTCATGTTGACTGTCGCTTCGGAGAAACAAATTCCCGAAGAAACACAAAAACGAAAATATAAATATTCGGTTTAGCCTCGAGGCAGCCAGGTTTAAAACCAGTTCGCTCCTCAGTCGTACGGGAGCTATCGAAAGTGTCACATTCGTGCGAAATACGGAAAAATTAATTCGTAAAAATGAGTCGCGAAAAAGAATCTGAAATACACGCTTGATATTGAAATTGAACGAACGTTATTCGGTGATAGAAATAGCCAGAACAGAAAAGAGCTTCAATTAGACGAACTTGATGGTATCTACCACTATTATCGTGATTTACGAAAGGAGCAGCAACTTCGGAGTCGTCGATCCATGGGAGGCGGCGGTATAATGAGGAGGTATTGGTTACCGAGGTAAGATGAAAATAAAGTTCATTAAATAGTAAAATGTGTATTAAGATGATTGACGAACGAATTAACACGTACACGATAGGTATATTTTTCAACGCGATAACGCGAAAGCAGTAGGACAATACTTTGCAGACAAAAAATTCGTGTTTTACAATGGCCAACCAAGTCTCTTAGTTATATACTCAATATAATATAATAGTAATAGAGTTCTCTAATATTATAAAAAATTGGGGAAATTTCGCGAGCACCAGACTGGAAGAGAATTAAATATTAATGAATTTAAAAATATATTTTGGGAAGAAGTAGGTGTCAAAGAATCATTTAAGAAACTATATAAATCTTTAGCCTAAAAGAACGGCTGCCGTTATTAAATGCAAAATATAGATCTATGCTAAGTATCGAGCAATTGTCAAACTCGTTTCTTTTGTTTCTGTCCATTGTTTTTCACGAAATATCATCTTTTGATTCGTTAAATATTTCTATTTCCTTTTTAATAACGCAAAATGTATCACAAAATTGCAATTTATATTATTTATACGTCTTGATGAAAGCACTGTGCAGGGACGCATATAAGAAATCATTCTGTGTCAATGGAAAGAAATTTAATGATTTTTAGAGTGTGCTCTTATGTGTATTAATCGGACGAATACGTATAGATATAATAGAAATTCCGTAGGAAATCTGCAATTAGAGCTCGCTAGGGATATCGACAGCCGCGTGAAAGGAAATGCCAATCTAATGAATCGAACTCTGGAACAATGTTGTCTTATCACCCACGTTGCCGGCATATTTAGGAGCCGGAATTCGATCGAGAATTCGCGCAAAATCTATAACGCCATCTATTTCCATTTGTACACTCGATTGGAATACCTAGCTGGAGATTGTGACGAGAGACAGAGAGAGAGAGAAAGAGAGTTTGTTTTGCACTCGGACGTCAAGCCAATCCCGTATCAGCGCCAGGATCGTTCGTTTGAACACGTTTGTGGAACATAAGCTATGTAAAGCACACTGTTTAATATTAACGCTGGTTACGCGTTATATTATGTCGCGGATATTTACGCCGCATCATGCGCGCACACTACGCTTTCAGCACGGGGAAGGGATGGGTGGGGGTTTAATATTTATAATACACCGGGGCTTGCCCCGACAAGATGTGTAAATATTTTGTCAGTGGTTTCTGGAACTAATTTTAAGCGCGATTTATGAGACGAGCGGAAACGAGCTGGGTATTTTCATCAATAATTAATGAACAGATAGGACGCGATGTAGATACTTATTAGGCTCATTAAGCAAAGCTTAATTGTAAGTGGAAAGGGCTAAATGTCGGTTAATATGATTGAAGGTAAATGAAAGTGAAAGCCAATTCTAGTCCCTAGCACGCATTTTAATTGCATATCGTTGTTTTATTAGACAGTGATTATACGGTCAGGAAATTGGTACAGTTCTCGTTTATTTGAGGAAGTATTTATGCATCTATTCGTCAATATTTGTATTCAAAGTAATTTCTGTTAATTAAATTTTTTGATACGGTTTTTATCCAATTTAGCGATTTGTGTGTGTGTGTGTGTGTGTGTGATCGTTTCAAATTATCCTTCAATCACTAGGATACGAATTTGATGAAAAATTGAAAATTGCAGAAATGCATATAGTACGCAAAACCACTCATATATTCTAATATGTAGAAGTTGAGACAAAGTTCTACATTTTTAATAAAAAATTTCAAAACGCATGAAATTCACGTTCTACTTATTAACGAAGTTACAGAAACCTTTGTGTTCGAGTATTTTCACGAGCCCACGTAGCCGCCCCTCGAATTAACCGAGAAAGAAAAGAAAACGTTACCGGATTCGTTCGTATCCACGAATTCGCTGTTACATCATCGACAGAACGATTCTCGCTCGGTTCCCCATTACCAAGAGAATTTACGGACGGACTGTATAAAGTTAGCGAAGCCGATTTGCCGTCGGTCAACGAGCAGCAAACAGCGAGAAAAGTGCGATCTTTCAGCGGACAAATGGCGGTCGCCTATTCTCCTCTGCAGTTTCGCCTCTCGCCGCTTGCCACTTATTTGATTTCACTACCAAATGCGGGAGAATATACGTTCGCCGCGATGGTCGTCGGGCACATATCATCCCTCCCTCGCCCCCACTCAGTCTTCTGATCCACTCTTCGTCTTTCCTGGTGGCTGTTTTTCCAGAACCACGAAGAACGATAGAGAGAAAGAGAGAGAAAGAGGAAAGAAAGACAGAGGAAAAGGGAGAGAATAGAAGAGGAAGAAGCGTGGATGGCGCGAAGCGTGGAGGAGGCCACGGGCTTTTGAGCCTCGATGGCGCACCATAATGTATCATTCCGATGATCCGATCGCTGAGTTACGGAGTTTCGAAGTACAAGAGTGGATTTACGGTATGTGCGTGGAAGTTAGCCGCTGATCCGGCTCCAAGTAGCGAAATTCACTCTTGCACTTTCGAACACCATAATTCACGAACCGGCGGGATATTCGGGATTTCACCGAGCGTTATGGAATAATCTCGTTCCGATTCCCGTTCGAGCTCGTTCTCTGTTTTCTTTCTTTCTTTTTTTCTTCTTTTCTTTTTTTGTTTGCTCCTTCCTTTCTAGTTCTTGTCGCGTCCGAGCGACAGCACGACGTTTTAAAAGCGCGATATTTTCCCCGTTGTCCTTTCCCCCCGGAACTCTGTTTCGATTCGAACGCTCGCAGGGGTGGGAGAGATGATTCGATCAGCTCATCCGGTATGCTCCAAGTGACGGGAAGATTGTCACTTGGTAATTTGTGAAACGTGGGTAATGAATGATTGCTCCGATAGAGAGATGAGGAGTATCGATCGAGCCGAGAAAGAGCGGGCAAATATTTTCGGACTGAAACTCACGGATGTTTTGCGATTGTCGGGTTAGTTGAAACTATACATACTTATGTGATGGATCGAACGTGCTTTCTCCTCTCCTCGGATATTTTTAAACATCAAAGTCGGTGCCATAATGTTAGTTGTTTAACTGGGTTCAATTTGATTATATTAAATTAATTCCACGTGTCATATAACTTGTACTTTTACGTAATTGCAAAGTTGCACGTTACGAGAATAAAACTTAACGAAGAAATACTGGAATGTGATGTGTTCAGATACATTTTACAAGTACTGTATGTCTTTTCATTTATTTTTCAATACATAGATCTTTTGGGATACTCGACAATGTGACGTAAAGAACAAAAGATAAATGGAAGTGTAATGATACGCTCATCACTTAATTAGAAAATTATTATTAATTAATATTATTATTATTATATATTATAAATCGTTATTTTGTTTATTACATCCAAAAGAAGTGCTTAGTATTTTGTTCTCTGGCACTAATCTTTCGCTTGCTACTCGAGTGAAATCAAGTGAAAGGAATTATGCAAAATGGGAAAATTAATAGTTGAGTTGGGCCACCGTTCTCATACTTTTCGAGCCGACTTTAAGAATCTGCAGACGTATAATATGTTATACATATGTACATACGTATCAATCCGAGCATAAATGAACACTCATGTAACAATATATATTCCTCGACGTAATTAAAGTTATAACAATTTCTTAAATATGGATCAAATACGAACGAGAATATAATAAAAGAACTCGTGGCATTTTGAAACAGAGTCAAAAAACCAACATAGTTTTCATTAAAAATATATATTTATATATATATATATTTTTTTTTATTTCAATAAAAATATATATATTTATCCAATTTGTCAGAAACTATTTATGTTATGATGTAACACAAATAGTTTAAAATAACGCTATTTCCCAAAATACTCAAGAATTGAAACATTTCGAAAATCGATCACGAAGGAAACTCGTGCGAGAACGATCCGACAATCGCAACTTATCGAATCGTTCTCGAAGAAAGGGGAAGAGAAAAAGAAAGAAACATACGTGACACACGTATCAGGCAGACCTATCGAGCAAACTTGATCCAGGGAGGGCGTATGGATGTTCGGGGACTCGCGATATCGGCCGTCTCGACGATCTTGATGTCGGTCTCTCGGAAGCAGATTTAAATCAATCAATCAAGGGGGCTGCGACTCTCGGACTCTCGGCGTTAAATTTCAGGCGCGCAAATGGTAAACATTCTGCGGAGCTGGCGGTGCCCGTAAAACCCGATCGACCTCGTTACAAATCATCCCTCTCCCCCGAGGATCGAGCGGATGTATAAACGCGCAAACACTCTCTCCTCGCCTCTGTTTCCCCCTCGCCTTTGCTTTCTCACCTTTTTCTCTTTCACCTTCCTCCTGTCTCTCTCCCTTCCTCTTGTTGCGGCCGGTTTTTCTTTCTTTCTTTTTTCCTTTTTCGCAGCCGAGGAGTTAAATCGGGCGACTATTAAAACCGCACCGTTTGCCAGTTCCAGGCGAACGGCCATAATTCGGCGTCGAAACGTCGAAAAGGGATTCATGGCCACCGCCGCGCCAGGACACTGTGAATTAAAGCGCGCCGCGCCGCGGCAAATGGACGAGTGGAAGAAGCGCGTTGTCGGTGGTGTTTTCTCGTTACTAACCGAGCAAGAAAAAAAAAAAAAAAAAGAAAAAGAAAAAGTGAGAGAGAAAGAGAGGAGAAAAAGGGAACGTCCGTTCCAACGGGCACTTAGCGAATGATTTTTAAATTGAATCATGCTTTTCCGCGCTCTGTCCACTCTGTCTCTGTCTACTGTTCACGGTTACCTGACTCTCTTTTTTCCTGTTCGTTTCGCGAAGAAAAAGGGAGAAAGAAAAAAAATCAGCGTGTGTAGAAGCGAACGGGAGGAAAGAGCGGTGCAATTCCTCCGGCGGTTTTCTTCGACGCGTATGGCAAGAAACAGCGACCGGTTTTTCGTCGCTCGGCAATTACTCTCGATTGTTTGGCCTGGCTGTCTTTGTTTCTCGGTGTAAATGCCGCGATGTCTGTACGCTCCGGCTTTTTCTCTCGTTCTCGGCTACTCGTGCTTCTTCATCGGCGAACGTCGCGCAGGTTTTCCTCATTGTCGTTGTTCTCAGAAGGAGAAATCGTATTCTTTCGGTATGTTAATACCCGATTCTTCTCCGCGTGTCGAGCGTGTCCGGCTTCGATGTAATTTCTCGGGCTTGTTGAATCGGAGTTCTCTCTTCCTTTTTGAGGAAAGTGCAAGGAACAGGAAAAAATTTGTAACCCACCGACACGAACTTTATGTATTTTGCTAAATATCAATTCGAGCCTCTAGAAATACAATGTTACAAAAATATGAAATCTCTGATGGGGAATTATCAGTTGGTCGTTTCGATCAGTTTGGTAGTTCTAATATTAATAGAAAATTAGACAAGGTTTATTTAATAATGGGAACGCTGAACGGTCCTGATTGAGAGATGATTTTCCTACATTTCAATTGTACAAATTGACTTGTGTCTCTTACTATAAAAGGAAAGTAAAGCATCACTGAGAATAATAGTAAGATATAATGGATCGTTGGATCCATTATAGATAATAAAACTCACGGATAATGAAACAGCGGAATTAAATTCGTATCGTTTTTAAATAAGCTCGCTGCTCGTCTTATCAGCCTGGGGGGAAACTCGATTTCTGACGCGCGAGATCCTCGAGAAATTTGACGCCGGTTTTACCCGCGCACTCGGTTTGTCAGACTGCAATTTAGATTAAAAGGAATAATTACAACGGCTATTTTGCACGAAACTTCACGTGCTCGTAAATCTGCCTGCTCACTTCTCAACCGCGAATTTTAGCGAGAATTTCCGCGCACCGATAACGGAAGCAAATTAAGACAGCTCGCTTACCATTATGCCGGCAAAAACGAAATAATAGAACGACCGAGAGAGAGCAAGGTTTATTCATCGGGCAATATAAGATTCCTAAAATAAACGGGACATTACTGACAAATTTTCAACTGACAGATGGCGTGATTAATTCCAAATTAATTCACGATAATATATGATCGCGAAAAGAAATAACTGTGTAAATGAAAAATTACCAAACCGAATTTGTAAAATAATCAGAATGTTATCGGCAAATTACTAGCCATTTTTCGACGAATAAACGACGAAATTAATTTCGAATTAATTCGCGATAAGATTATTAAAATAATATTAGATATTGAACAAAAAAAAAAAAAAAAAAAGAAGAAGAAGAAGAGAAAAATAAACGAAATAACTGAACTGCGAGGATGAAAGACAGATTATTCGTTGAATTTGTAAAATAATTAAAATACTATCGGCGAATGACTCCTTTTCAACGAGTGGAGGGCAAAATTAATTCCAAATTAATCCGCGATGATACTATTAAGATAATATAAAATATGAAAAATATAATAAATTGAAATGCGAGGGTGGAAAAGCAAGTTATCCATGGAATAATCTAAAATTCCTGAAATAACTAAAATAACATCAGCGAATATTTCCTTTTCAATGAATGAAAAGCTAAATTGATTCCAAGTAATCCGCCGTAATATTATATTAATGTTGTCTTAATTTCAATCAGCAATCGTTCAATTTCAAGCGTCGTATAAACAATCGAAATAAATCGTCCCGCAATTTTATAATGTTTTCTTTTCAATTAAATAATTTCTGTTGAAACAAGTCTTACGATCAAAAGGAAAAGATCATTGGAATCACAAAAGTGTCCAGTCATCAACATCTTTGAACCAAAAAAAAAAAAAAAAATCAATGCACGTTAACAATTTGTCAGCTCGTTTAATTTAATTGATAACGCTGTGTTGGCGCAGCATGCAAGAAGTTTTACAATTAAAAAAAAAAAAAAAAGATGACTTCGAGTAAATATAAATTGATGGGTCAAGTAATGGTGTATCAAGTCATTCGATAATTGTGTCGGTGTAACGAGAAAGTACCACTCATTGGTAATCCTTTGCAACGTTCCGCAATTAAAACAAAAAAAGTCATTATGCCCGCGCGAAGTATCGTTCACCTTCGAACAGCTGTGAGATTGATGGATTTTAATGACGGCCGCGTAATCAAGGAGCATTGTGCATGGTTGAAGTTTGAGTGGGGCCATAAGCGGCGGCTGGGTAAATCGGGGGCAATCTTATTTCCATCGTAGTCGAGAATAGTTCTGGTTGTACGTACGTCGATTTAGTGTCTTCGACGGGAAGTTTCCAGATGCTTTTAGTGGCCTTGGTTGGCGTGCATACTTCCGGCCTGCTGGCTTACGGGTCCCTTCCTATGCCAGTTAAGCGGATGTCTTGGAGGTTGGAGGACTCGACAGCTTGCGGGCTAAGTGGTTGTAATACCTTTAGCCAGAATATGTTCGAACTTCTGCGTGAACGTCAGATGAGAAATCTTGCATCGTCGTTGTTGCTCATCGTGAAGATTTTATTTCCATTAATTTTTACTGGTACATCGAGACCGGATGCAACATAAACGAATAAACTTTTCATCGACGTTTAATTTGTACAACCGAGGATTACACATTCGTTCTTCTTGTCACTTATCATTTTTAAACATGTAATAAACGTTCGCGTTCACACAAGAACGTGCAATGTTTAAACAGACGTTTGTTTAGCATACTCGAGACCAGACAATTGCGTAAAACGAATATCCGTTTCTTTCATCTTACGTAAATCTTCAACTCTGCGAGACATAACATCTGTGTGGATTTTAAATGATTTCTTATTTCAAATGCTCGATCATCCATGGCGGAAGTGTCTTGAATGTCTCTCTCCTTTTTACGATCTGCTGTGATTCAACGCAGTACCAACATTGCGTTCTAATTCCACCAATCGTGTGTTTCTCTCTTGATTTGTTCGTTTTATTCCGACACGCGTGTGCACGTGTCGCTGTTGTTACAGTTAACACGCGAGGCAGATCAGGAACGAAACGGAAATGAACGTCAAGCGGAAAGTTTCCACGGTGTGTTGAACGATTGTAACGAGCACTTGGACGCAAGTGTAATCCTACTTACGGCCCAGAAAACTCGCCTCGAGTTGCATAGCAGTTTACCACGGTACTTTGGAAATTTTCCCCGTCGGACCCGGCGCCGCGCCGAGTTTACGAAGCAAATTGAAACTAATTGCGCTTGTCAGCATTGACGTTTACCTTGACTACTCGGTATCTAATGAGACTCGCGGAATGTTTATCCTGTGCGTCGCGCCGGAAAGAAAGAGTGCTAGGCTTGCTTTGGCGGGAAATTGCGATACCATTTCTTCGCGTTTGATTAATTTTATTATGAGAGAAATGGCCGACTGAGACTAGAATTACATTTCCATTGGCTGATGGGAGGAGGGGGGGGGGGAGAAACTTTTTCACCGCGTATACTTTCGTAATTGTATCGTTTGAATGTTTCAAAGCAATTGGAAACGTTGTTTAATGGCTCGGATATAGAAAATGAAAAGCGTATCAGTTAACCTCATATATTAATTACACCGGGATTGTATTCGAATCGAAATTTTTATAATAACGGACGTTTCATTATGCGTTACGCTCGCGCTTAAACGGTGTATTTCATTCGTTTATTCCGCGAGTTATTTCATTTTGTGAAATGCTTCGTCCAGCCCGTCTCGTAATCTATAATTTTACAAACCGGAACCATGGAAATGCGTGGCGCAACACCGTCAGGTGAGCAAATCTGAAAAATGAATAAACCGGGAATGTCCCATGGAATAAGCTCGAATGGCGATTCTTGGAATTTTATGACTTCACTCTTTATTTAGCCGTTCGATCGAAGTTGACTTTACTGACAATTCTGGTTGATACTAGAATATAAACATTTTCCTCTGTACGCGCTCAAAAGTCTCGCTACACGTTTTATTTTTAATATTCGTATTATATTTGTTTGCTCTTTTTCGAATTATATTTTTTTGTACAACTGTCAATGTATTGAAAGCTTACAGAGCCATTGTTGTGTAAATCATTATTTAATATTATTGAACAGCATAGTATCATTTAACGCTTTTATTCGTAATCCATAAAGATTTTAATTCTATAAATGGTATAATACAGTAGTGTTGATCTTTACAAATAATTTTAGAGATTTATCACGATATTATTTTCATTCAGAAATTTCAACAAAAACTTGTGTTTATTATTGTTTTATAAACTACAAGTTATTTAATATTAGACATTCAACACTTCGTTTACCCATAGCAATTACAGAGATCAATTTTATAAGCACCTTAATATAACAATATTAATTTGAAAATAATTTTCAGTAGAAATTTTGAAAATTTACAAGTACATAATTTTGAATGATTAACGAAAGCAATTCAAATTCCCCGACATAAATTTCATATTTTTATCATCAGTTCTAGTATTAATTATTACACTTTTAAATGTAATACTGGCCCTGAGACTTTTCAGCAAGAAGCCTTTGTATTTATCAAACGAAAATGCAACGCAAACGAATAAAATAATGCAGTCTTTTTTACTGTAACGAGAATTCACCGTTTCATTTAATTTTATAATGCGTAGTCGATTTAATATACTTACGAAGCTACATAGCTATTGTTGGTCATGGTATTCGAGTGAATTATGCTCCTTCGCGGAGAAAAGGAATCGTTGCGTAAACAGCTGCTGGAAAACTAATCAGTCTAAGACAGCGACGTTTGCAGAGGAGATTTCTTCTCGATGCATTAACTTCAATCCGAGATTTATTTTAAGCGTTCTCAGATGATTAAATACGCTTTGCGAAAGTTATATGTCCAAGCTTTGTGCGACCGTGTAAACAGATATCGAAGAGAGGGAAGAAATTGAAAGAGATTGTAAAAAGTTTAAAAGTTCCAATCGGCAGGGGAAACTCTAGTTCCATTTTGTATTTTAAATCGAATTTCTCTCGAATCTCTCGCGCTATACCAGATATAATTTCTCGTCGCGTTCTCAAAATCTTTCTCCGCTGTATCCTCTTTCTCATTCCATTTCACGACATTTCAATCGAACGTAACACTTCGTAAGTTCTTGAAAATTTCTTTTAATCTTTTGCAGTTTTGCAGGATAATTTTTGTCGCACTTTTGTTTTCTCTTTGTTTTTCTCGTAGTTTATTTCATCGAATGTAACACTTAAAATCTTTTTGCCAATTATCCTCCGTTAGTCACTGGTCACGTTTACGAGAGAAAATAAAAAAATATAAAAAAAACTGTCCCTCCGAAATTTCAAATTCCGTCCCTCTTCTCTCTTTCTCGTACTTTATTCCACGTTTCAGTCGAACGTGGAACGCTTCCATAAGTTCGTGCAAAACTTCTTTCGGATCGCGTTAATACGCAGCCGATTTAAATTTACGGGCTGTGATACCCATCGGAAATACTTTTACGAATATCTTCGTAAATTTCCGAGGAAGCGTCCGGGAGAACGGTGAACGGTATCAGCGGGAACCAATGATCTAACTTAAGTGTCTGTTAAATCGTAAGACCAAGCGGTCGTACCATATATTTCGACGGTGTGCTCGAATATCTTGCAAGTTCGCGCACAGACAAGAGGTGTACAGATGAAGTTGGCGGAAGTTAACCGGCCCTCTTCCTCGGCTTTTCCTCTCCCTCTCGTGTTTTACTACAACTGCGCAAGTCGCCGACGTGTTTACGCAAATGCGGTGAAGTGTTGCTTCCTCGAGAAACTCGATTTATTCGATGAGAGAATAAAGAAAACGGACACGGACGCTAACGCGAAGTGAGAAATAGAACAGCCACATTTGTCAATTAATTCTACTCCAAGGAACGTATGCAATGGAAGAAAGTTTAAAATTATCTATATATACTGCGTATGTGTAAAAGTATGTTGAATGATCATTTTTAATCATTTTTGCGAAACCTACGATATGCATTCTTCTTATTGTTAAATGATGAAAATTTCTGTTTCCGAACACACGTACGTGTGCAACGTACATATCATTTAACATTAAATTTTGAAAACAAGATTATTAAATATTACTCTCAATTTAATATTGAATTTTGTTAACTACTAATAATTTTAATTTTGGCAGCGATAAGTAACAAGTTATCTTACGCTGATAGCAATTCATTTATTAAAAATATATATCTCTGTGTGTAATTCAATGTACAGTGAATATAATTATGTAAAATAAAATTATGTATGAATAATGTTTGAGTAAAATTATGTTAAATATATGTATATATATATGTATAAATAAAATTATGTAAAATTGAATATCGCTAGAAATTTTGCTGAAAACGTGTAAAACGTTGAAAATAACGTCGCAAATCTTTAGAAAAATTACGTTTTGAAATTATTGGAGTACGAGCACGAGGGATATCGTTCGAATGGATCGAGTAGGGCAATTCTTCGAACAATTTTCGGCTAGGATCAGTCTAAGGCGAGTTGTATGACAATTAAACGAGCCATGATGCACGTCATGGCGGAAGGTTGTTCGGGAGGGTCAGGCAGCTTGCGGGTTAAGTGGTCGTATTACGTTGAGACCTGGAACACGGTGGAAGTTTCCACATATGGCGACGAAGAAGGACGATTTAACCGTTTCTGAGAGGATGTTAGCACCGTGAGGCTATTCTAAAGTTTGTCGTCCAACGCTGGTTATTGCGCGATTTAATGTCGCTTAATTTCTTTCCGGAAAACCTCTATAAGACGAGATGGGAAGTTTATTTGATAGTATGTTAATTCAACGACACACGGTCGCTGGTGTATATCAGACACATTTTTGACGAGATAATGATTAAAATGGTTATAGTGCGCGCACAAGTATTGTGTTTTGATAAAAAGAAGAGAAAGAAAATACTGAGCATTTAGATTCTCAGATTTCGTTTCAGATTTGTTAATATAACTTTGAATCAGACTCGTACCGAAAAGCTTTCGCGTATTGATTTATTGATTCTGGGCGTTTAGATTTTCATCGTTTTAGATATATATATATATTTTTTTTTATTGTAACTTGGACCAGTCTCGATAAAAATTAAATTCGAAAGTGGATCTTAATGGAAGGTAAATTGTTTTTCGTATGGTTTTCCTATCGATGGAAACGAGAGATGGCTTTGGCCAATACTGTACATCGGTCGGTGTTATACGACTCTCTCTGATTGCTTTTTGCTCAATTAATTTCTTTGAAAAGTGTAAAAATGACTTTGTTGAATTTCCAGCGAGTTTTCTGGAACGTACACCGATGTTAAAAGAAACAGTAGAGGAGTTTCGAGATGTCCCGAAGGAAATTATGAAATTCTAACGAAGCGAAAGGAAAAAAAGGAATAGAATCGTTCGAAAGGAGAACATTTAAAATCAAAATTCAAAGAATATTTAACTTTGGAGCAAGGAACAACTAAACTGAATTAAATTTTCACAATGAAACAATTTTTAAATTTGACAAGAAGAGTTTAGTTATCTTAATTAAGACAAAATTAATAAATTCACTCTCAATAAATTCTCTTTCAATTTCACATAAATTATCTAAAGAATATAAAAAGCACGAGTAAGTTTTCTGACGAGAGGTATACAACAGATGTTACTCCTTCAGATCAGATGGATTTTACACGAAAGTCACAAAGACACTTAACGCGCGAATACACGCGTGGACAGAATAATTGCTCAATTTAGTACTTCACGAAGACGTAGTTCGAGTCGTGGAGAAAAGGAAGGAATCTCAATTCCCATGTCTATTTTCCACGTACGTGCATACACTGACCGTGTCGTCGTGGCCGTGTATTTGCGTAGTTCGCGAAGCTCCGCGCGGAAGAAATATGCACGAGAAGACGAAGGGGGTCGATCCTGACGCGGTCTATAGTTCTTCGGCTGGAGACAGCCGGTCAAAGAAGGGGTGGAAGAAAGGTCGCGGTGAAAAAGGACGGCGAGAGGGGTGATGAAAGAGGAGGCGAGTTTGGTAGAAGAAGAGGAGATGGTGGCAATACAGGGAACCAGAGCCAGACTGGACGGCGCTGGTCTCGTCGCCCGTGTGGTAAACAAAGCTGTAACTCTCTCCTCGCGGAGAGGAATCAATGTCTGGTAGCTCTCTGAGGTACAAACTCGCGGAGGAAACCCTCCTCCATCGATCTTAGTCTTGCCGTAACGTGCATGTTGATGCACCTTAAGGGAATGCTGTCGCGAAATAGTATCGATAGAGCTATTTGGTAATTCTTGGGGAAAGAGTGTCAGTATCTTTGATTCTTCTCATACTTTCAGTACCACGTCTGTCCATTCTGCGGTGAACGATCTTGTTTACTCAAATAGGAACGATTCTCGTAAAAATAATGAATTTGAATAACGAAGCTTTAATTCTAGATAAATGAAACATATTTATAAATACAAATCTTTGGCGCTCGAAGTGTTATCATTATATATATATATATATATATATTTTTTTTTTTTAAATCTAGGAATTATGTATTTACTTATCCACAAATGTATTCACAATGAGCTTGAAATTCTGAAAAATTGTTTCCGTGAATATCATCGAATTTTCCCAGAGAGTCAAGTAACCGAAACGAAAGCAATGACTCACAGCGGAGATTTTGCAATGTGAAATTAATGATTCATGTGGGAAGTTGGGCGAATGCTTGGCATTTCGTGGATCGTCTGCCGCGAATTCCTTCTCATCTATCTTGGTCGCCGCATAAGGCAACCGTTGACGCTTCTGATAGACGAAGAGAGACAAAACGAGCAACGAAAAATCTCAAATTTAATGACTGAGAGCGAGAACAACAAATAAATCAATACCAATCGGACGATAAATTTAATCAAACAATTGTTTCAACAAGAACGAGCCGCAACTGTTAATAAAAATGTATCTTTCGTAAATGTCTAGAGCAGTCTACATTTTTTACGAACGAATATTGATACGTAGGTTGTAGGTTCGTGGAATAATAAAAAGAGAGAGAGAGAGAAAATACATCGATGCTACGATGAAAATCTAGAACGGTAGATACAATTCCGCTGTAGCTTTCAGCAACCGTTTCGCATTCCATTCAGAGAGATAGAAGAGCAACATTCGGTTTAACAAGTCGACCGAGGTCCCTTCGGCATTTTGTGGCCGTTTGAGCGATGACGACGAGGTGAAAACCACCGAGGGAGAACCTGTGGAACACTTGGCAGCGTACACTGAGGTCAATCGCTCGTGACGAAGGTTTTACAAGGGTGGGAAACGAGGGGCGGGGGCGAGACTATTCCAGCGACCATGGTTCAGGCTTCAAAGGTGGTTAAGTCGAGCCGAAGGTTGCATTTAGTGGCTCCTCTATGACACGTAGCCCGTTGTTCGATCTCGAACGGACGATTCCACTTCTTTTTCAAACAGGTCGCGTCTGTGAGAAGGATTTCTAGGTTTATTTCCGCAGGATGAAATAACCTAGGCCGGATTATAGTTCTATTCTTATCGAAGATTGAAGTAAATTCTACATTATTTAAGAAGCTTCTTTTAATAGAAGCTTGTATTTGTTTTTCAAATTACTACGAGTTGATCTGAACAAGAAAGTCGGGGCACAATGTCTGCGAAATAATTACGATAACTACGAAAAATGTATCGAACGAAACTACGATCCTTATTAAACGGATGTATGATCTTTCAAACAATCGGAAAAAGAGTTTGTTGTGAAAATTACAGTTCCATCTGTGTCCGAAGAAAATTACACGAAACTGATACTAAGCTGTTATTTTCCCTGTATACTCGTCCTTTTATTCCTAATCGTGAACGTCAAGATCGTTTAAAGAGGAAACGCGCAAGGAGGTCGCGAAGTGACAACGTATCGGTCCATTTTCCGCTGTAAGAAGATGTCGACTGCATCGACCGAGGTCACCGGAAGTTAACAGCGTCGTGTACACGCGCGAAACGGGCCTTCTTATTTCTCCAGAGACGGTTGTCAGACGGGGCGAAAGATTCTTCTTGTTGCTGCGAGGCAACGACGAGTTTCTTTCTCTCATCCGGATCGTTTTCTCTCGGTCTCGTCTCGTCTCTTTCTTCTTTTCTTCTTTCTGTATCGATCAGCCTCGCGAACCGACCCTCGTGATCGGAATTCAATCAGTTTCTTACGTCTGCCACCGCTATCGACGACAAACGGATTGAATTTTTCAAATTTTCAAATTTCTCCGCTCAAAATTTGAACACTAATTGAGAATTGGCAAATTTGCGACTAAGCGAGCTTGGCAAATTTTCACATTTAAGTTTTACTTTTTCTTCTTTTCTCGGAAACGAAGCGTTATCTTGTAGAAGAATTTTATCCTATATTTTTCCCCTCGTTCTTTTCTCTCTCCTCACTGATTGTCACTCTCCTGTCCAATCTGGAATTAGTCAAACCATACTTGACGAATTTTCAAACTCTATTCTTTTCGAAAACAAAGTCTTACAATGAGAAATAATATTTCCCCCCCCCTTTTTTCATTGGACACAAAAAGGAGATTCTTCCACAGATCTAGTGCGAATTAATATTTAATTTAATAATACAAATGGGCTTAATTCCTTTATAGAAATAGAAGATGTATACTGCATTTATATAATAAAATAGTATATTTATTTACATATACTAGAAGATGATATAATAATAATATAGCATACTTTAAGTAAGTAAAAAGTATTATTATATTACTCGAAAGAAAATATACTAAATAATCGTACGAATAATAACGTTATTCAAAAGAAAATATACTCTATGTAAAACGAAGAAAGAGGGAAGAAATTAATAACAGAAAGAAACCAAGGAATTATGAGTAGATATAAAAAGGAAAGCAATTCGATAAGGATTAGAGAGTCATTGCGTGTAATAATTAATAAATTCCAACCTCTGATAAAGTACAATACCAACGTGTAACTCAAATTATGTTAGTGAAATTATTCAGAAGAAATATTAAATTTTCTAACGTCTCAAACAGTCGTACAGCAATTTCACTATATGCACTGTTAAACGTAGCTGACTTATCCAACAGTACAATTCTGTAAATGTAACGCTCGTTCCTCCTTTCTTTCCTCTTTTTGTTCCTCTTTTTTGCGGATTAATTTGCGCAGGCAATGTTCAACAAAGTTGAATTTACGATGTCTAATTGTAAGTAGTTTTCGTTAGAAAAAGCGATGGATTTTGAACTTGGAAGCATGATGCCTCTCTTCTGTGGAAAATTAACTTCGCAAGTTAATTTAACTTTTTAATTCGCAAATGAACTTGGCCGAGATGGCAAGTCACGCGCGTATAGATATTTTCGAATTGGATAATACGCGAAACTTCGAAACTAATTTCAATTGTTGAAATTTTTTCGGGGAAGAGTGATACATGTAGATAACGTGTCACTTGTAAATGCAGAATATAAACTCTTCAAGATTCAAAATTGTTCATAATTGTTGAAGACAGAGATTAATTAACGATAGCTGGGATCAATTGATCTGAATGGAACTCAGAGACCTAAAAATTCGTCATCGTTGATAAAATTTCAGTTTTACTTACAATCAGAGAAGTGTATTAAAGGGCCAAGAGAGTGATTGGGACAAACCTTGAATAGAACAGCACTCGTAATACTTCACACAGACGTGAACGATAAATAGATTCTACCGCTTATCCTCCTTATCAATTACTAGCGAAATTTATCTTTATCGGAACACAGTAGGATCTGTAATGGCACCTATGTTTGCAGAGCATAGGACACGTTTGCCTGTTCGCCTGCTATAACAGAAAACTTTGCTCGTAAAATAATGTCCGCGTATGTATATAGACATCGTCACGCCTCTGTTCTCTCGGTTATGTCCGCAAAGAGGCATAGAAACCCCGGAGCGATTCATTCTGCGGATGAGCATGTTTGCAGATCAGTTGGTCTACCGAAACTATCGTAGACCATCCGTCTGGTTTTGAAGTTCTCTATTTGGCTCTCGCTTTCGCCGATGTCTGTTTCAGGGCGATTAGATCTATTTAAGCACGTCCCGACGCCTCTGCTTTTCGCTTCCATTTCGTATATACGTATCTTCGCTACTTCCCTTTCGCATCTGCAAAGAATTAATAAAAGGAATTAAATGAAACATGATAGTTTCGAGACGGTGACGAATAAAAGATTGAAATCAATATTTTACGTTGGATATCTTTTCTCGGTTGGATATTTTTTCTCAACAAAATTTTTAGTCTATTCTAGGATATGTTAATTTTATTATTCGTCTCTCTGTCAATTATAATTCACTTTTGTTGAATTTTTCAAACTTCTTTTCAAAATAGTAGAGCAGATAGCTTGATTGCAGATCTTTGTGACCGTATTTACGAGAAATTTAAAGGTGTAACAATTGCAGAGAATAGTAACTAGCGAGAAAAACAATTTTCTACATAGATCACTTTTCTTTTGACTTATATTTGCACAAAAATCCCTAATTAGCATGTAAAGTAAATATACGTTCTAGCTCGAAAGTGTGGAATCTTTTTAAGAAACTAGAATATTCTAATTACGACTCTGATTTTTAAATACAATTAATCGATTTAGTTTCAGTATTACAAAAGAATAATATTACCAATGACATGTTTATTTAACAAAAGAAGTGGTTTCTTTTGAAATTTCAATACACTTTAAACTTTGTGAACGAAAGTGTATGTGTTCATTTAGTAAAAATATAATAACGATATTTTCCTCAATAATTGTGTACTAGAACAGTTATATTGTACACTATTAAAATAAATTATAAAAAAACTATATATGTATATATTTTATAATTTATAATTTAATACCAAAAATTATATAAAATATCGTCTGACGATTAATGGAAAGAATAATTCGAGGATGCGCAAACGACCAACAACCTTGGTTATTCGCGGACTCCGATATCTCGATAAACGAGCCCCGTGACATTAGCGACGTCCCGATAGGAAACTGCAATTTTATGATAATCGACCGGAGGCCGTAAATCGTCGTGTTTGTAGCATTAACGGGGATTCTCTGTTTCGTTTCAGGTGGCCTGGATGCTTTTCGACAAGAGCGCTATCCTGACAGTACAAAGTCACGTTATTACCAGGAACCCGAGGATATCCGTGACGCACGATAAGCACAGGACCTGGTTCCTACATATCAAAGATGTGCGGGAGGACGACAAGGGAAAGTACATGTGCCAGATTAATACGGCGACCGCGAAAACACAGTATGGATATTTGCACGTCGTAGGTAAGTCCCTGTAAAATATTATTGTCCTACTAGGGAATTTAGAAGTGAAAAGTCACGCTTAGGGATATTTTCGTTATTCCGTAAGCAGAATCGTAATGACAATGATTGTTAGTAGGACGCGCGACATTGATTATTAGCAGAATCGTTCGTGAAGTGACATTTTTATAAATAAATTATTAGAAAGATTAGTAAGATTTATTAGTGATATTCGTTTGCATATATGCGTTGCATTCAATTTTTAAATAACAATCGCCCTCTGAAATTACGACGATTATTTCGACAGGGTGTACGATATTGATTGTTCTACTAGTAGAATCTCTCTACTAGTAAATTATCCTTTTATGAACAAAGTATTACATATTCAAAATAATAGTACTTGCGAACACATGATCGTGATTTGAAATTACGATAATTATTTACTGATTTATTCCAACATGGTCACGAGTGCCAATTATACTTTTGAGATATTTGCAAAAAAGATTCGATTGAACTTCAGTCCGAGGATGACTGAGGAGTTTTAATACAAATAAGAAAAAGAAAAGAAATAGTAATGTCGAATCGACAAGATATCCGAAAATCATCGAACTGGATAAATTTTACCCCTATTCGAAATGATTATCAAAATTACTGTCACTTTCGTTTGTCACATCACGTGTATTTAAATTTATTAAGCACACTTTTTTATTGTCATTTACATTGTCATTGCTTCATTTTGAAAATAAATCGAGCACGCTTCGTTCGACTCGGGTTTGTTCGCTTCACGTTCGATACATTTACAAATCGGGACTCGTTCACCCGCGTTCATCTGACTTTCGATCGTTTACACTGTAATATTCACGCGAACCGTTGTAATTATTCTGCCATTCTGCCTGCATTTCGCGGTTCAATTAACGATCGCACTTTCACTACCTATGCTTTTTTAAATACACATATGTTCTAATTTGTTAATTTGTTTTAATTGTAACATGTTATAACTTTTTGAATGCATGTGCAATTTGTATGCGTGCATATGCTCTCACGTAAAATTAAATTACATTTCGAATAAAATTCGAGATTCCGTCACAAACGAAATTGCACAATGTTCAGCGAGACAATGAAAGGTTTAGCAAAATTTTCGAGATGTAGAGTGAAAAGAGTTAAACGCTCGGGGAACTGTTAGAAACAGAGCGCCGAAGCTTTAACTATATGTTCGGGTGAGTTAGATAGTAGACGTCTGCGAGCATGTTTGCGGTGAGCTGCTCTGACACATCGGATGCTTTTGGTAACCTAATTCCGCGAGTGATTAGCAGGTAAAAAAAAGCGGTTAATTTATAGTCGGTGTATGTTACGTACGTCACCTTCTTTACGAAGTTAAGACCCGGGTTTAGCTTAAAGCCAATTTAACTCTCCAGATTAAACGAACATTCATGCCCTTTATCAATTAATTGCCGAGGTAATAACAACTGTAACAGCAATAGCGGTAACAATAACTGTTGTAAATAGCTAGAAAAACAGATTAAAGAATATATTTCTCTTCTACGAAACGTAAGTGTAACGTCTAATTATTCTTCGATCGTTTCATTATTACACTGCGAGTACAATTGTTCGCCAAAGTATCCGAAGATTTATCGTATAGAAACTTCGTCAATATGAATATATTACACTAAAATCTCCTTTATTTGTGATTTTTACTTTATAATTTTTTTTAACTACTAGCAGACGATCTAATGGAGCAATACCACCAATTTTACGACAATTGAGGAATAACAGCTCCCACGAAAGAGATTCCGCTGTACATAAAACACTTTAACACCGATCAGGCGATCGCGATTATGTCGTGTATCAAGCTCGAAGCGGTTCTAAAAACGAGAACGTTTGAAAGGGATCGTCTCGCGTTTCGACGACCGAGGAAACCGTCGAGTGGAACAAGCGTAATCTCAGATACTGAAAGAGAGAAAGAGTATGTCCGGGCCTCGGTGAAGGGACAGAGGAACGATAATTTAATCAGCGGAGGAGGGTATCCGCGAGGCCGAAGGGTGAGCGTGTCGGGGGCGAGCCGGTCTCTTCGTTCTCTGCCATCCGGCAGAACATATTAATATCTCGAGTTTTGACGTCTGAAGTCGTCGGGCGGAGCGGAAGCTCAGCCGTTCGCCAGGATGGGAAGGAAGAGGGAGGGGGTGGGGGGGAGACGGTGGATGTTTCAGTAGTCGGTGGAGTAATCAGAGGGCTAGATTAATTGTTTCCACGGGACTCTTGGCCCGGCGTAGCACAAATACACGGAAGACTTCGAAACGGTACTTCGTGATAATGCCGACGGAACAGACACAATGCAACCCCTGCCATAACTCAGCCTCTCCTCCCGTTCTCTCTCTCTCTCTCTCTCTCTCTCTCTCTCTCTTGGATCTGGTTACGCAAGGAAATTTGGAAACGTATAACGTGTGTAAATATTCCATACGGACCGAGTCACTTAAAGTTACCACCTGAGGCGTTTACCTTGCTGCCTGAGCTAATAAACAGGTTTTCACGAGTTTGACGATTTCGACGGCTCCTCTCTTACTCTCTTTCCCTATGTATGTGTGCGTGCGCGTGTGTGTCTGTCTCTCTCCCCTGCTCCGCGCCTGAATTCACGTGTAAATTATCCGGGAATCGTTGCCGCGCTGTTTACCCGACGCTGGAGCACGTTTCTCGCACGCCACCGCGTCCAACACTCCTCCCGAGGAGTGGCCCTGAAACATTCGATTCCGACGGAATGGATTTCGACATCCGAGCCACGCCAGCGAATAGCCCGGCTTGTTTGGACGCCGGGTTTCGAGAGGAATCTCGTTTCTTTGTGAATTTCGTTTTCGTTTGTTAAGAGCCGAGCGTGGTTCCGTTCGAGGGATCAAGGAGATTCGCGTCGATCAAACGAAAGATAGGAATTGCATAGGGACGTTGAATTCTCTAATTGCGAGAATGTGCGGGATTTAGAAGTTTCTGTGTTACGTGAAAGATCGTTAGGAAGGGATTCGAGATGATGCCAAGTGTACATTTGGATAAATTTGTCTTTTCGATGGTCGCTCTACTCGATGTTTAAGCGAGGATGATTTGTTAGCACGTGAATCGTATTATCCGTTGAACGTTATGCGAATGTTGTAAAAATTTATTAGACTGAAGTTTAGAAGTTTTCGTGTAATTTAAAAAGATCATTAAGATCAAGGAGAAGGTTCAAAAAGTTATCGTAAATTCGAGTGGTTGGTTCTTTAACGTGGGGAAGATTTGTTGAAGAAGTCATTTTCTAATGGAAATTAGATTTCAAATCGAATATCAATATAAAAAGGGAAATCCTACTTATAGAACTTCTTTCGTACATGATAATTATTTCATCTCATATCACTTCACTTCGTTTCATTTATTATTCACGAGTAATAAAAGCTTCGGATGCGCGGAATTGGACAGTTATTGGTCCGTGTTCGTTACCATAAATTTCCTGCGAACGAGCGCGCGAAGAGAGTTACCAAAATTGTTACAAGACAGAAATAGCCCGACTTAACGGCAAAGGCAATTATCTAAGTAAAACGTGGTTCGTGCACGTAACACCTCAAAGAGAGAGAGAGAGAGAGAGAGAGAGAAGCTGAAACGATTCCACTCGGTATATACAAGTTTCATCGTGTTATCCTGCCGAACGATACACTGCAAACGTGTATACTGGCCAATCAATTTTCCGTCGTAGCGACACCCCATGAAAGATTCCCCTTGGAACGTGGCACGCCTAACACGTCGTCGGCATCCAGCTCCCGCCATTGAATTCCGCGATGATCCATGAATCGAAGATAACGATAACTCGATGATCGCCCCGTTTTATCCGATATCGTATACACATCCTCTACGTATGTACTTCTCTCGATCGGAGATCGTTCCTTCGTTTCGCTTCGAGCCGCTTGGTTCTTTCTCCTCTTTTCTCTCTCTATCTTTTTTTTCCTTTCTCTGTCCTCCCGTAAATAAGGCGGAAGGCGACTATCTGACTTTTATTCGATTTGGAGGCGAGTCGGCGAGCTTAACCAGGAAAGAAGCTCGAGTGGAGCGTACGCTGCGGAACGTGACGCGCCGAGCTTTTCTCGTGTATTTTTCGACGTTCCCGGTGTTCACTGTTTCCCTTGGCCCTGAAATCTAGAAAGAGAGAGAGAGAGAGAGTAATAACTAATTTCTTTTGCAATCATTTCTTCTGTGAACATCAGACTGCAGATATTTGTGCAAATTCATATCTTGATTAAAAGTTAATCAATTAGCGGATCGCTGAATTTCAGGAAACTCATGTTACTTCGTCATATAAAATATAAAAATTTATTTTTCCACACGTAACAAGGAACTGTATGTTTAAAATACAACTGAGTAATATATTCCGTGGATTTTCGCAGTTTCAGATTTCCGATAAGTTGGATGGTTAATCAGTGACGACTGATCATTTGATACTTACTTCGTCACGACAGCAGTCTGATTTCACGTCAAACGTAATCTTCAGCAATCAAGACTGCGGTTTCGCCCATTTCTGATTTGAGACGAGAGAACGTCGTCTTTAAACGCGGACCCAGAACGCGCTCGTCCTTTTCATTTTTTACAGGCTACCGAGACCGAGGGATGATTCGAAGGGTTGTTACGCCGGTTCAATTGGCGTTCCTTCGTAACGAGTAATAGGGGCGTGTTGCGAGCCTGTATGCAATTTCATATCCGATCTCTTTTAACTCTTGGACCGTTTTCTCCCTTTTATTAGAAACTCGATAGGAATCGGCTGGAGGAAAAGGCTGAGTTGTCTCCCGTCGGCCGAAGGAAGACGATGAAATTCAAGCGGCGGATCCTTTGAATTACGACGACCAACACGGCGACGTCGAGGACACAGTGTCGAGATATTTATCCAAAAGGAAAAGAAGAAGAATGGCTAAAGGGAAACGTGAAAAGAGCGAACAAGAGAGGGTATAACCTTCGAGCAACTTCGAGCTTCGACGAAAGTAGTTTTTACGCTTTCGTCGATGAGAGGTCTGCTTTCCACCGTGAAACACAACCAGCCCTTTTTCTTTTTTTCGCAATTTTTGCCCCGTTTCTGTTTTTTCCTTCCCCTCGTCCTTTCCTCCCTTTTTTTTCTCCTTTTCTCTCTTTTCTTTTTCGTTCAACACCGGTTACGGTGTGCTCGTCCGGGTCAAAAGACACGGCACCATCGTTCGCGTTGCACGGCTTTTATCTGGCCATCGAGTTTCACGAGTCGAATTCAAGAATATACTCAAAGGCCGGCCGTGTAGCGTGGCACAAAGGGAGGGTGTCTCACCCTCCGAGGGTGCCGCATGCCCTCGTATACGTTACGCATTGTATCAGAGAGCGCGCGCGTGTCGTCTCGCGGCCGTACGTCACACACGTTGCGCGCCGCCTCGACACCGCATTCCCTAAGGGGGGACCCGGGTGTAATTAGTAATTTGTGGCTGCAACCAACGGTGATGGGAGAGTGGGGGGGGAAGGGGTGGCTTCATTCAACACGGGCCGCATAACAGTCATTTCGACGCGAGCCTCTGACACGGCGCGCCTTTGTGTTTGCGGATCGCGCCCCGTTAAGTCGCAAAACGCGTTACCTCCGTTCCCGCGGCGGGTGCCACTTAATTTCCGAATGTCTGTCAGAGGTGTCTGTGCCTCCTCCCTTTTCTTTTTTTTCTTTCTTCTCTTCCTCGTTCCACCCCTCGCCCGGTGTAACTTCGATTTCCTCCGAGGTGAGAGAGCGCGCGGAATTTCATTAGTATTTCAACCGCACCGTTTCGGCCGCGAAACACCTTTTGAAACACTCCAGGCAAAGTACGTCCAGCTGCGTGAATATACGCGGTAGCTCGCGATACGTTCCTTTCGACGGATGATTTTAGTTTGCGTTGTTATATTTATACGATTATTTAGTTATTTAATTGTCGGAGAGTTGCGAGCGATTCTCCAAATACTTGGTGGTAAATTGTAATATAAATGTGAGTATAAAATATAAAAATTAATGTGAACACAAATGTTCCAACATACAGGAATAATATCTGTAAATGTGTATAGTAAAGAAGAACAATGTATTAACGAATGTTACAATTATCTTGTTACTAACGGGGTTAGGTTAGGTTCAATTAAATAGTATATTCCTCGTTCTCTGTAGAAAGTATCCAGAAGCAAGTACTTTTGTTAATCTCTTGCGGTGGAATGACGTGCCACGCACGTCGAGAATTTTTTGCTCCAAATTGCAACATTTTCTCAATTGTAAGTATCTTTGAACGTAACTCGGGCTTCTTCTGAATCATTTCTATCCAGTGGCACCATACCGACGAGTTCAAAGGAAAAAGAAAGCGACGAATTATTGTATACGGGTTCGGTCGCTCGTTATGGTCCGCGAACCAGTTGCCAGCGCAACGGGTTAGACCTTTCTTTCAATTCGACGTCATAAATCACGACATATAAAAGTCCAAAGAAGAGTTTGACCAAGTCATCGATACCTGCACGTGTGATTCAAATTGAATCAGCAACGGGATTGCTCGATCGCTGTCGGAGGAACAGAAAAACGTGTCTCGGAATCATGTTGCCAATCAACTGTTGGTAGAAAATCGATGATATCGTTTGTTCGTAAGTTCGTCATCGAATCGTTCTCGCGACTCATTCCGTAGTATTGATATCCGTAAACAACGTACGTCCCGTGTCGCCAGTCGATCGTACTTCCGGTTCTGACGAGGACGCTGCCGCAGTCCCGTTTGGTCGTTTTCTACTTGCGACCTTTCCACTCTTTGCCGAATAAATTCTCGTCTCCCTCTGCTTTCGAGTCCTGCGGAGCGTGCGGACATTTATTTTCCAAGCGCATTCTACGACACGCCGATTTGTCCCGTTTCGTTCGTTGTTTTGACGACACTTTGCTTACGATCGATGTTTGCCAAAAACTGTCGCGCGTCTCTACATATATGTATATATATTCTTCCGCGTATATTTCTCACAGCTCTGTGAGGTCGATTTCAATTAACCACGTGATATTTCTCGCAGCACCACGCGAATGCAAGGAAACTCGCGTTTCGACATTTCGAATTTTATCGTCTTGATGCAGAAAATGCGGCAGCGTCAGAAAGAAATTCACTGTCCAACTCCTTCTTTCTCTACCTCGTGATTGACTTTTGAAATTAATTTCTGAAACTTCTCTGAGATTTCGCGGATCTTTCCTCGCGCGAGATTTCTCTCGTAAACCACCGAATGGAACCAATCAATCGAGACCTTTCAGTCAATATATACGTGAAAGAAAGAGCCGAACCACATTTCGGTATACTTTTCATTAAATAAAAAATCCGAACGAAAATTGCCGAAGTTAAAAACCGAGAAACGTGTCGTCCTTCCCGATGTTCCCAATCTTCCCTATCTTTCATCGTATGCCATTTCTTTTCAGTCTTGTCCTATCTCGATAAATCCCGCGTTTCTCAGCTTGCAACCCCTTCCCTCGTAATAAACTCACGTATCGACTTTCTTTCCATTAGCTCCACCGAAAAGAAAATTCCGCAACAAGCCAACTATATAAACGTCTCGCGGAGCAAGTTTCGATCCTTTCAGAGTTCATATTTCGCATTGAGCGTCTGGCCCGTTCGTTAGCGCGATTTTTTCCTCTGCTATTCGCCTGGAAATTCCCTAATTGGAGATTTTTTCCTCGTCTGACCTCCCCGCCCACCGTCAAGGAAAAGCGTCCGCGAACACAATAACTCTCGCGAGTCATTAAGCCCGGTGAAAAGCTGTGTTCGAGAAAAAAAATTCTCGTCCTATCTAAAAACTCGTGTGTCTTCTCTTCTCGAGAATCGAATCGGACAAGCACACGGCCGAAAGTTAACTTTTCAGGTCTTTGAATACTTGTAACAATCGATTGTTTACTCATTTGTTGTTATTGTGAGCAGTAATTCGTACTGGGAAGTAAATCAGGGGACGAAAGATCAAACATTTCAATCTGTCGTCTATTATAATAAATTTTAGTAATTGGAAAGGGGAGAAAATAAAAGGCATCGAGTTTATTTACATTCCGAGATAACGCGATCTGAAATTGTACTTTTACCTCAATTGTACTTTTATTTTCAATTTCCGACGTGATCTGGATCCACTAAAAATGTAGAATTATACTGTTGAATTACACTTCGTTTCAATCAAAATGTAATATGGATCCTCATTCGAGATTCCATTTCGTCAAATTCAGTAGAAATAACGCCAAGAAATCAAAAATATCCTTAATAGGTAAAAATCATTTAAAACATCGGAGTACTAAATTTCGATTATCAGATTACTGTCAGACAGCTGATGTAATTAAACATAAAATCTCCATGGAGAATCTACGTGAAAGTTCGCTGCTTGTTTTAAGTGTCTACGTACTTACTCGACTCGATGAAATCGGCAGTCAGTATCTAAAGGATCGGTTGATCCTTCTCGAACGTAGCCTATACCGGTTTTTTTCTCTGCTTCTGGAGTGGCCAATTACTGGGAACAGCGATTTCACGGGCCACGACGGAGGGCAAACAAATAGGAAGGTCTACGAATCGATCGGGAACATCCGAGATTGAAATTCCATCCACGGTTTGTTACAGTGATCGTTTAATCTTTCAATGGAATAAATCGAAGTATCGATGCTCGAGGAGGACTAAGAATCTGTTAAAATGCATATCTACGATGAGTATCTTTGTGACTTCTACGCAAACTTTCAGACTGGTTTTCCAATTTTATTGAGAGAATCACGACAGTCGTGTCTCGTTAGATCAATGGTAAATTCGTAATAACAACGATATAATTATTATCTCTGAGAGAAAGATATATTTGCAGCAACGTTGAGAGCAAAATGATCCAATATTTATTACCGCATGAAATTTTAAAAGTTTCGATATTTAATATCCGAGTATTCTCGAGTGTTCGAACATTAAGGGGACCGGACAGTGTGAAATTTTCAAAAAATGGAGTTTTTGTTTTATTTTAAATAGTAGTTTGAAGTCTTAGAAATAAGGTACAAAAGTCTTTAAAACGACTTATTTTGGGATATAATAATAAATCCGCAGATACAGAATAATTGAATTTGCATCACTGTTTACAACTTTAGGCAGTATTATAAAGTGTAAGTCGTGTGATTCAAATATTACTTTTTGTGAATCGAGTGTTAGGGGACTTGGATTCAAATTAGTTGTGAATTGCAAGAATTGTGAGTCACGATATATAAATAAAAAAAGGATACATAAGTAAAGGATACATATGAAAAATGAAACTTTAAACGCGTTTTTCTCGAAACTAGGTTTTTAGAAACGGTGTGCAAGATATCTCGATATCTAACCAACCGATTACTGTGAAACTTGTTACGTATCTTTAGTGTAACATTTGCTAGGGATTGACGATTGAACATTTTTTAATTTTTAACAATTTCGAGAAATATAAACGAAAAACGTAGAAATTTTTGGCCTAAATTCGATACATGAAAAACAAATAGCTGCTATTTTCATAATTTTCACAAAAATGAAAATGTTGGATCGTCAATCCCTAGAGAATATTGTTTACTTTTGAACTTTTTTTGCCTTTTTGTTGCAACTAAATTCCTGTTTAGCTGGAATCATGCACACCGATAGGCAATGTAAAAAAGAGTTATATAAAAGGATGCCGTTAAATAGCTTAAATCAGAGCCCTCTTTTTTCTTTTTTAATGTTGCTTTTTACAGTTCATAATATCCCACAAAAGCTCGTATCAATCAAATATGTACTTTTTTTTCTACTAGCCCTCCAAAGTATACGTAATTTTTAGACCCGGTCACACTCGTCAACGGAAATCACTGATACGTACTACTAGATACTTCCACAGTCGTAGTCGTTCGAGTATCTTCCCCGTCATACGTGGCGCACAGGACAAACACGGCGAGAACTCTCCAGTTACACGCAGACAAACACTGCGAAAGCAGCCACGGGGAAAACGCTAATAATTCGAAGCGCGACTACGACGACGACGTTTCCGCGTCCATGCACGTTCTCCGTGGCTTGACATCGCGCGTCGCAACGGCGGACCCTTTGGCGTTAGCATCCTCTCGGCTTGTCTCTCTTTCCCTATCTCGTTGTCTGTTCTCACGCGCGTCTCCTCCGATGCTGGCCCCGGAGTTTAGGGCAAGTTAACGCGCAACAACGCCGAGGCAGCGGCGTACACGTGGCGGCGTTTGCGCTTGAATAATGCATCAACAGTACGTACGCGGCTGCCGTATAACGGGCCGCGCTGTTCAATCTGCGCTTGTTGAACAATTCGGTAACACCCCGCATTAGCATTAATGCAGCAGATCGTCGGACACCTGCGGTAATTCATAGGATTGAGTAGGACCTGGCTGTTGCTTTCCAGGACGCGCAATTGACTCGCCCGCGAATCACTTCGCTGAAGTTCTCCCCGACCACCGCCGACCCTTTCGCCGTCTGAATTTTCGTACGAAACGATTCGATCGTGGAGCGAGAGGAATTTCATCACGACGCGACGTTTGACGATAGTTCTCTGGCGATGACACGCGAGCAAGCAAGACGTTTCTCTCCGTTTCTCTCGTGGAGAAACTGGAAGAAATGATCTCTTTAAACGTTAGTTGGCATGATTCATTTACGTTTGTCGCTGTATTACTTCACGAGGTAATTAGAAGGGAGATCTATGGTATTTTCGTAGGAATTCAAGGTACAAGTAACTGAAGAACAAGTTTCATTGTTTGAGAATTTATTCAACTAAAGTAGCTTCTAAAATTCTGGTTGTACTGGGAAATATGTTTGAAAGGATCGCGATCGATACGTTGAACAAGAAAGACAAGAAATTATACACAGCTTTCACAAAATTAAAATTTTCCTATTTTTCGAGAGATATACGTTTTCGAGGAAATCGACCGTCGAGCGTCGCGCGTCGCGCGTAGAATCGCAAAACTGTCCACCATTGCGCGTTCGATGATAATCGCGACGCGTTGCCGAAATTAGGAGAATTTTTACGTGATTCAGAATGCACGGCGAACATTTGCTCGTGCACTAAATACACGTCATCGTCCATTTCGCGGCACTGTCACGGAGACAGGATTTCGTTGGCGAAGTGGAAGGGGAGGGTCACTCGAGGGTGAGTTTATATATGAATATGTAGGAACAACCCTCTTCACTCGGCGTTTCGGCCAGCAAACGAACCGTCCACGGAGGAGGGGACGGGGGGAGGGGCGGGCTCCCGTTGCTATTTCAAGCGAAAGCTGTGCATCTTATCGGGATAACTCCTCGAATAAATTCCCGGCTGCTCGAATAATTGCCCTGCGGATCGCGCACGCTGATTATTTATGGCCGCGATTATTTCCCGCTAGCCGATAACGAGATACGATGATAAATTCGACGATTCCTTCGAGTTTTCTGTCGGGTAATTAGCTTGGTAATTTCCATTACTCGCCGATGGCGAGAGCAGCGTCGGAACGACGTGTTTATTGCTACAGTTTAGGCGAATGCTTAGACTTCGTTCGAACGATATATTAAACTGTAAAATATTTTTTTAATTGGAACTGAAACTACGAAGTATTCTCCGCGTAGTATTCTTCGGGAAGATAATTCCGAGAGAAAAGTGTCGGGACTAGGCAATGTGGTTTGATTTGTTTCGACAGATGGATAATCCATTTATTTTCTCTGTTATTAACAACAGTCTGAATATTCAGCTTGATACATAATATTATATAATATTCTGTATACTGTAACAATATGTACATATATTACAATTCTACGTGTTGTAATAATATTCCCATAATAATTTTCTAATAAAAGACTTAACAATTATGTATCGACACCGTGTAATTATACGTTATACATTATAAATCCCATATATCGTTATATCACAAATTACGTTATGTATATATTTCTTTTTTCTGTTATTAACAACAGTCTAGATATTCAGATTATCTGTTTCATGTGCTTCGTACATAATATTATATAGTATTCTGTACACTGTAACAACATATACATATGTTACAATTCCACGTGTTGTAATTATATTCTCACAATAATTTTCTAATAAAAGACAAAGATTTAAGAAATATGTATTGACACCGTACACAATTATATATTATACAGTATAAATCATTATATTATTGTATCACAAATTACGTTTATATCAATAATATATAATAATATTCTAATATTCCAACAATTATCCAAACATAAATTACCGCCCACAAATCCAGTGAAAAGATCAATTGGATAAAGAAATTTCCCGCATTATTCCCGCAACGAAACAGACATCGTACACCGACTCGACATAATCAAACTACGAAACAGTTAAAGGACACGCGATACGAAATTCTCCGCAACCATCATATCCGGTCATCTTCTTATCGTTCTTGTTTTACTGTAAGGTAATACTCGGGACGCTTACTCGTTCCAGCGTCGTCCGTGCAAGGTACTGTAAAACTTCCGGAATTCCGGCTGCTGGTATCCGGCGTGGGACGATCGTCAGGGAACACATCGCGAGAGTGAACGCGCGTCTACTCGCGTTTCGTTTGAAAATGCATTAGTCGTGCCGATTGGAAAGTGGAGTCGAAGTGTCGCCTGGGAATCGCAATAACCGTCGGCGCGAAACGCCGGCAACGCCAAATGCAAATTATTCCTAACGGTGCTGGGGTACGAACACGTCCCCCGGCGGTGTCATATCGATCCGCGATTATCGGGGGAGGGGAAAAAAGTATAAATCCGGCTAATAAGTCGAGCGATATTTTTTCATATTTTTTTGTTCTTTTTTCGTCTCTCCTCCGTCTGCCTTCTTCTAAATATATACAGGCAGTCCCTCAAATCGCGGACAATCGATCAGGGAATGATTGTTCCATGTAAAAGTGTCAAATTCTTCTTAAGCGTGTGATTTATTTACTTAAACGTTTAATAAATATTTTTAAAAATTCAATCTTGCATCTATACTTCTGACTTTTCACATGGAGAATAATCTCCTCTTCGTCGTTCGGTGAATCAGCAGAATTAAAGTACAATTGAATACGATTCAAATTTGACTTCGGCGGATTTTTTTTCTTAAACGGGACAATATTATTTACTCTGTTCGAGAAAGATTGTACGTACACGGCTCGCGGAACACTCTGTATTTAAATTTCTTTCGCTTTTCGTTTTCTACCGCAATTTGGCGAATTTCGTTCGAACGTACACTTGCCTGGATACGTTAACGAGAGCGCTTCTTTTGTTCGATTGTAAAACGCGATAATCAGATGAGAATTTTTGGACGAACGAGGATGGAAGAGTACATATTAAACCTGTGCAGATTATAATCTCGTTTTTGCCCAGCTCGTGGGCAAAAAACCTGGAAATTATTTGATCAGTTGCGATCCGCACGCTGGAGGAATTCGTTACTTGATGCATATCTCGTCTAATTAGTCCTTTTAATTAAATCGACGGGTGCCTTTTTTTCGGCGTGACGACACGCTGCTTTAACTCCTCTTACGCCTCGATAAATTTTTCTCACGCGCTTCGATCGATTACTTTTAACCAGTGCCATTTTCGGGGATCGAGAGCTTCTGATTTGGTCGTTTATTTATATCTTATATTTAATACGTTGTGCAATTTCTTGGTGAAATTTTTACGCAGTTCCGCCGTTAATGAAATATAATGAAAATTTGAGCGCTACTAACTTATGATTAATGATACCTGCTCGTTAAGGTTTGTTCTTCATTTCAAAATAATTCAAATATTCAGTCTAATCAATTAATTATAAACGTCTATTGTCAAAGTTAGAGAAGTTTCATCGAGTAACGAAACCTTACTCTAAGTACAAGTTTGCAATTATCAACCTCTATAGAGTTACGTGAACACTTATTTAGAAATTATCTTCATTTCAAATTGCTCATCCAGATATTTTGCATAGATATTCACATCAATACCTATCAATATAAATAATATATTATGTAGATTATATAAAAGACTTTGACATTTCATGAACAGAAACGAATTTAAAAGTACATATATAAAATTACCCAATCCTAGTATTTAACATTTACAACATGCTGAAAATAGTTATTCGTACACCGTAAGGTAATTTTTTATTAAACAAATATTTGCAATAAATATCTTGCAACTTATACATCACTATAACGACATATACGTGTCGTCCCTCGACGAAATTTTAAACTGTTTCGTGTAACATGCACATTGTACATACATGCATGTACATAGATGTTCGAATACTTTCGTGAACCACTCCACAAATATCTACAAATATAAATTGGAATTCGCGTAATATATCATGTTAAACCTAGTTTCTTCCGTTAATGCCGTGCCACCGTAAACTTCACCGTGTCGCGTCACTTTGAAATCCTTCAAAGACGTCCATTAATTCGCGTCCGAGCGTAACGAGATTAAAAGCACGCGCGCGCGTTAATTTCCGGCGTTCGTGGCATTAATCAATTTTCGCCGGGTTTTCGCCGGGCGATTCAACCAGGCGGTTTTCTTTTTTTTTTTTCTTTTTTTTTTCGGTTCACGGAGAATATATTTCCCGGCGTTGAAGGCTGTTATCGCGACTACACGATCTAGGAGAGGAAAGAGGGCAAGAGGTCGAACGACGAACGCGGGCGATTCCTATCGACGTTTCGCAGAAACGACGCACGCACGATACTAGCTTCCGGGGTTAACGATTATCGTATATTTTAGCTTCGTCCGCCGCGTTACCTCGTACATCCCCCGCGGGGACAATTTTTTCCCGCGACTCCCCAACGAGGGAGGGAGAAGCTCGTAGCCATGGCCCTTTCTCTCGAAGAATCATTACGACTATCCGGTCAATAGAACATCGATTTACTGCATAGACGAGACTCTATGTACGGCCACGGTCGTTGGACGCGCATTTGGTACCGTCTGTACGAAGTTAGTGTTTGGAGGATGAAGAGGAACGAGCGATGATGATTTTACGTGCCCGTGAATGGCAGTTCCACGTAAATTCGCCACGGGGTATTTATATTAAAAATGTATTTTTCGACGTGCATTGCTTAGAACACGTAACGGTGTAACCTCGCCAGTTTGTTTACTGAAGTTGGAGGCAAAAGTTCAGAGTTTAAAGTTTGATTAATATTTCCTCGTTGTTGCGTCTTGCGTATAGATTCTGTAATTTTGTGATATTCGGACTTTTTATGCTCGTGAATGCCATTTTATCCGCATCTGTATATATACGAAGGATTTATATTGAAAATTTATCTTTCACAAAGTGTTTCAGAACACCGTAGATGTAACTTTACAACTGTGTTCAGTTCACTAAAGTCAGAAGATAAACGAAACATTAATTTTAATCACAGAATTAACTACGTTTGGTTAAAATCTCGTGTCTCGTATTTTTTAATTTTAAAATTACGAGAAACGCGTCAAACAAAAACACACCAATCATATAATAGTACATAGAAGACGATCTAGCACAAGAAAAAGTATCTATTATTAATGATAGATTTCTATAGAATAATAATATTTGTCATATTTACATTTACAATATAACACAATATTTTCGTATCAATTCACGTTGATATTAATGTCAGGATGTAAAAAAGTTTGGCGACACTCGTTTTTATCGCAACACTCGTACATCGCGAGCGTCTGATGGCACATGGAACAATTGCAACGCGCTTGTAAATCATTCGATAATTAATGAACAACGTTGGAAAATTGTAATTACGAGTTTAATTCCCTTTAACGACGGGACAAGGAGTGAGTTAAGGCGTGTTTCGTTCAAAATCTCTGATACACAAAGCTAGTAAAACTCCGTTGTAAGTTGCCGTTCGCTTTTACTCGGCGAAGTTCGTGGATTTTCAAAGTACCGGGGCACTGCAAATTCAAAGAAGAGCGAGACTAAAGTAAGAGTGATGCATTATAAACAAAGTTTCGAGTGCAACTGCAATTTCCTAAATTATAAATAGACCGCCCGGATATAAATCTGCTTCGCTGCCTGCCAGTGAAAGTAGAAAATAAAGTTCCTCTTGTACAATGTGTACACAGCACGGGTCGTCTTTTAGGTTCACTGGAGAGTTTATCCGAATAATATTTGTAACAATCCATCTTTCGATCTTGTCACAACATCACGAGCTATTTACTTTCTTGTATTGACCCTAAGACAAGTTTTATATGTATGTCGCGTGCAGGTCAGATTTGACCCAGTGTATTTGTTCCTCTACGTATTCGGATTTCTCTTTTCTTTCATTGAATTTTTAACTCGTCTATTTTAGTCTATAGCAATTTAGAGGAAAGGCATATTGTTTGTTTTATAATTGCTTATAAAATAATATATAATATGTATATTATATAATACTATATAATATATATATTAACACTATAATAGTTGTTGAAGGAGAAATATGTGTTAATTATTATAATTGAAATTTAAGCTTAGTGAACAGGATTTTTTTTAACGAAAATTGAACGGTTTCTAACAAAATGAATAAATGTTTAAAGAGTTTGAAGTCGTACGTGGAAAAATATAACAAAATAGTATATAGAAATAAGAAACATTAAATTTTTCGTACTTGTAGTTATTTTATTAATTAACACGGAAAATCATTCGATATTTCAAAATATTATTTAACGCAAAAATTCTTCAATGTTTCGTGTTGAAGAAAATATATTGTCAAAGCGATAATAGACAAAACTATCGTCCATCTGTGTCATTATAGTTGAAAGAAACGATGATATCGTTCATGTAAATATTTCTCTCCGGGTTTTCTCGTCGAGACAGAGATCGTTACACACATTTTAACGCCGCAGTGCGGATATTCGCGATTAAGTGAAATAATTCAATACTCTCGTTTTGTCGTGTCTATCGTGTGATCTATTGCCTTTTTCCACTTTCTCTTCCCATCGCATTCTCTTTGCGTTCTTTTATTTTCGTTTCTTCTCGAGAACGAGTGAAATTTCTCACGTTCGCGGGAGGGATCCGCTCGAACGCGCAGAATCGCGTGTTTAACCGCCTGATTTATAAATATAACGTTACGTCGCGCGCGTATGTTATTCGAGTGACACGATAAAATCACGCAGTGTTAGGAAATAACAAGCCGGATGTAATATTCAGCGTTTGCCTCGCTGAATTGAGCCGGCTCGTAAATTGTAAACGTCCATTATGATGTTCCGTTTTGCGTGTTTGTTTAATTTGCTCGTCCGCGTTCTGTTTGAAACGAGCCATTGAAACACGAGATTCATTAAGTGCGTTGTCATATGTCCGATTTGGACCTGCTTTGCGCGCAAACATCCTTACAATGCACAGGCGATCGATTATATACGTGACGCGACGTGGTTCAAAAATTATTACATACTATTACAAGAGTATTTCCATATTTATAAAATGTTTCTGCAAACCTTTGAATATTTTCGCGAGACACTGCAAATATCCAGCTCAGATTTACTACTTAAATTTATCCTATTACTCGTTCGTGAAATTTACAAAATCATGCAACGAAATAAGAGGAGAATGCACGAAATATATATATATATATATCTTATCTTCAACTGTTTTGCAACAGAAAAGAAACAAAATCTCTACGAATATTTGAAATCGTGCCATGGATCAGAGCTGTCTCGTTTACAATCTCAAAGTAATAAATTAACCTAAGGAGTAAGATGATATTTCGAGATAAAATCGCGATCCAAAGGAGTCTAAAAATTGTAATGACAAGTTAGTAAACGCGACAAATGATGAGAACAACGAGAGCGAAACGTGGAAATGTTATACTATCGTTATTTACCATTGTTCTTCTCGCTGCTTCAGTCTCTATTTACAAAATGGTTTAACCCTTCGTTCTCGTAGTTTATCTCAGCTTCAGCATAATTGTATTCTTACAGGATACAAGAGTGCGAGAAGTGGCCTGTCATCATCCATGGACGTTAATTTTCGATGAACGTTGCAAATGGCGACGCAGACGACAGACGTCAGTCTGTTCTTCTCGTTATATATATATATATATATTCTTTTTTCCCTCCTTCGGTAATATGACAGCGATATAATTCAATGGAATCGTCGTCTGTTATTTATTTTCCGCGAGTCGGCCGCGTTCGTCTGTGCGGCGGCGAATAAAAACGATCGACTGAAATTTTCCGCACGAGCGGGATACGTTCGAGAGGATCGTCAAGGCTTTAGCCGGTTTGCCCCGGGGGGAGGGAGGAACGCTTAGACGCTCGAATCGCATTTAGACTTTCAAATTAAGCCGCTTTTTCCTCCTGTTCTGCAGCCTCGCGCTCCACGTATTAATGGGACACTCATGAAGGGTATCCGATCGAAGAGGAGACTTTTTTTCTCCCGGCGATCGTAAAATGCACTCTGTCCCGGGCGAAATAACGTCGAAGGTCGGTCAGAAGGGGTGCAAATTTCTCAGCCGCGCGGTCTCGGTTTCCCAAGCATTTTTCACGATTGAACATTGTTTCAGCGAAATGCTTGAAATAGCGAAACAACGCTGTCTTGAAATGATCTTGCGATTAGTTCGTTCGAGTAATTCTTCAAACGAGTTTCATTTATTATCGAGCCATTGTTTCGTTGTTTTGACATTTGGAATTATTATTCAAATTATTTCTTTCGATAATTGGTGATATTTGGTTCTCCGAATTGGGCGTTATTTCAATAAAATATCTTGTTCCATTCGACTTGTTTCATTTATCTTGAAACAACTTTAGTTTATTTAAACGAAGTGATTTTTCTTCTCAATTACATATTTCATTGTTCGATCATTATTTCGTTATTTAGTTATTCGATATTATTCCAGTATTATCTCCGTTCCGTTTTGTACTTTGCACTTATTTCTACGAACCTTCTACCTTTCAAGTTATTTCGCGTAAAAATCGCGTACAATTGGATGAAGCGTTACTTCACGCCACGGTTGTTTCTTGTATTATCTCATCGTATTAAGTCGAACGAAAGATTACTTGCAACTGATTTATTCGATTTGAACGCAAGACAAAGAGATAAAGGGATAACAGCTGCCTTCAATAATAACAATAATAACAATAATAACAATACGACGACAAGCATTTCATTAAATCGTAATCACTCCCGACTTTCCCTCTCTCCATTAATTTCCCGTTCTTAACTCTTTGATCTCATTTATGTGAACTCGACTCGGTTATATTCGTTGCAGAAGTATCTCGCGGTGGATTTATGCGTAGCGGTAGTCCAACTTCCAAGGAAAGAAATGGAATCAGGAAATGAAAAGGATCGTGAAACGCATTGTCCTCTTTCTCCTTTTCTGTTACTGTCTGAGCGTAAAAGCGACTCGATCGTGTTCCTTCTACCGACGTCAACTTTATACTTTCTGCCGTCGGTTTGACGTTGCGCTAATTTTTAATGGCGTATCTCTTTCAAACGTGGCGCGCGCGCGCTTTCACAGGACTAACGAGCCACGAGCCTTCCGCGGAAAATGAATCCACGTTAATACGATTTTAATAACAGCTCAAATGCTTCCTCTTATCCTTAATACGGTCTGCTTATCCGTCTCCTTTAATATTGGTCTAGGAAAGAATAACACAGTCCCCGCTTTCCCGCCTCTCGTTTCGAAAAATTAATTATTCAAAATCTCGCTGCGCGAGTGGGAATAAAGATCCAAGGGAGAAAAGGTGCGATTAGGAAGAAGGCACGTGTTAATGATCGCTTCCATTAATAATTCATTCGGCCGAATGACACGAAACTATTGCGAATCACCGACGCCACATTGAATACGCCGAGTCATTAATCATACTAATTGTAAACTGATTGATAATCACGTCGAATAATATGTCATTAAATGAAAAAAGAGAAAGGAATTGATTGCGTGTAACGGAAACGCGTTAATGTGGGAAAAATGCACGTGGTGAGAGCCAAAAGTGAGTTACACATCTTTCAAAAATTAGGTGCCCACGATATTTATAATATAGCAGTTATAATATAGTGCAATATTTATAATTTTTCTGACGCATGTGAAGATGCATTGCTTCATTTTTTTACAATTTCGAAGGAAAGAAAAGTAACCGTTCCAAAACTCTACACTGTACTGCAGGTATATCACTTTTGTTGGAATTTTGAAGGAATGTAGTATGTGTATTTTATAAAATGTTTATAGATTGTATTTATTAATCTATTAAGTAATTACATGTTGTTCCTATTTATTGATAAATAGCGAATTAATAATGTGATTGAACGAGCAATTTTATCGCACTGATTACCAGACCAGTCTGATCATGTACTAACCTATACTACTTGATGGCTGTGTAATCATCTTCATATTTTATTTTTTCTGATTTATGGACTGTATTATTAAGATCGAAACAGTATACGATATTTGTGGCATTTCAAATATACATAATTCTCTTAATATTTACTTGTTAATAAAATAACTATTCTACCGAATTTCACAGCACATGTGTCTCTCTTGTGTTGAATATTACATTGGAAGGAAAGATCTAATGTATTTTTTCAGATTATATTTAAATCTATTAATTAATCGAATGTTATTTCTATGTCGATAAACAACAAGTTAACGAAGTAAGAGATATCGTCACATTGATTACCACGTGTCTGACTGTATGCTGACCTATATTACTTGGTGACTATCTACATGGCTAGATACATATTCACGAAGGTAGTTAAAAATTGTCACAAAGTCCATACACTCCAAAGCTGAAACTTCGTTTTGAATATCACTTTTCAAAATTTTTAATATAAACAGCAAATACAGATAAAATAGTATAATATTAGAGTAAATTACATACATAGCACGCTAAAGACGTTAAGTAATTTCAAGTATGTATAATTATTTAATCTCTCTTCATCTAACAGAGAATACAAGGAAAAAAATTTTTTTTTAAAACTACGTCCCAAAGCGAACTATAATTTAATTAAATAACCACAATCTTTACATCATAACATAAAAAAAAAATATTATTGGAATTTCGTATCTTCATCGTACATTCTTGTAACTTACAATTGCTGAATAGAATGAAAATTGTATTCCACACTTTTGACTCATTTTCATAGATGGAACAACCACCTGTTATTTATCCCAGAATCGGCTAAATTCAAGTATTAGCTGATGAACCTACATACTTGATTTTCCTCGAAAACGAAGCCTTGAACGAACAAATTTTGTCCTTTCTTCTCGACTAATTTTCGCACGTGTCATAGAATCATCCTCCAGTGAATTGTTCGCGACTCGTAGGACATTCAGTGTAACTTGGTCGCCAGAATGAAATCACCTTTCTACCGGGTTATTTATTCATCACAGGTGGTTCGCTCCTGTCATTCGGAGGACAATCGGCAGCGATTCACATGGAAATTGGATTTGCTTGAGGTTTCATTATGATCGTTCGCCTTATCGTCGTTTGAATTATACGCGGCGATCTCGCGACCGCAATATCGATTCCCGCGTTATCGCGTTTACCCACGACAAATCGTTCGCATCTTTCCCAACGAATAACGCTCGCCAGAACGGCGATTTTTGATCGCTTACAACGTTAATGCACGATTCTCCGTGTTATCCCACCGTTCAGCCGATTCGTAGTAATTATCGAGGAAGAGCCACTTGTTAGCCTCGCAGAATTATCTATAAATCTTGCAAAATGATCTATCCGTCTGTAAAACTATAAAGTGTAAAAAATTGGAGTTTTAAAGTGTCCTTACACTCGTTCGTTTGTTTCTGCAACTGGTAGGTAGTTCTACATGGAAAACCAGGTTGGGAAGATAGAATAATATTTTTCAGCTCAAGGTTTCTAATAAAATTCTGTCTATCTTTCAATTTTATTATTTATCTCGTTCGTTTATTTATTTATAACTGTTATTGATTTGTCTAGCTGTAAATAAAAAATTTATCTTTCATATATGTCCTAAATGAAATGACTGGATAGTTTCCATACTCAACTTGTTATGTTCGTATATATTATTTATTCCAGTTTGTATTCTATATTTTATATGGTACTCTCACAATATTTAACAGGTAAATTAATCTTTTATTCAAGTATCATTTTTCTTTGATTATCCTTATAAAAATCCAATTGACTGTCTAGTCTAGAATTGTCCAAGTTACCGAGCAAATTTTCAAATTCAGTTTTCTCGAAAACGAAAAGTCCTCGGCGAAAAAAAAAAAAAGAATATTAGTCTTCCTTTTCGACTTATATTTGAACGTAGAATTGCCAGTTGCGTTACGATATCACGGACACTTTGTAATAATTTCACGTAAAAATTCCGCATTCTACCGTAACACGTGTTCACGAAAAGATGCGAGTCGAGAAATTCTGTTCGTAAAAATGACAGAAAAGAAAGAAAGAAAAAAAGAAAACGATAGGGGGAAAACAAGTTCTCGAAGGTAACAAAAGATAAAGTCAATGCGCGGAGCAAATTAAAAAGCAGCCCGGGTACTCGGTGTCTCCCTTTATATCGAATGAACGAATAAAAGAACTGAAAAAAAAACACACACGCACACACACATGCGCGCGCACACACACTTGAAAAACTGCGGGTAAACAATGGACAAAATTCGAAAAAGACGGGAAAAACAAGCTCTTTCGTTCCCCATAAAAACATTTCATCTAGAAACATTTGGCCGGGGGGAGAGGGGGTGGAAGCACCCGGGTTGAAACATGAACGAAATTCCGACAAAACTTTCCCCGTCTTGGATCGCGCGCGTTTTTCGAGCTGCGGTCGCGGCGATGCCCGAGGCGGCGAGCCTGTCCTTCAAGACATTCCTTCCACCGAGGAAAAGGCCTCTTATCGTCAGTGATTACGACTTTTTAACGGGGATTTCCTCCTACTTTCTCTCTCTCTCTCTCTCTCTCTTTCTCTCTGGTCTTATCTGGTCGTACTTCTCGTACTTTCCTTTGCCCTTCTGGCTGCTCGTACCGGCTCTCCAACCTCCGCCGCTTTCGAGCCGTTTCCGCGGTTGTAACTGGATTCCCCGGTACCATCGTCTTCAAACCCTTTTGGCCGACCTCGCCGAACCGAACTTCTTCCACCTCTTTCCTTTCTCCTCCCTTGCTTTTTTTCTCTCCTCTCTCACTCTCTCTCTCACTCTCTCTCCTCTTTCTCTTTACTTTGAATTCGATTTGCATATGAAAGAATCTCATTCAGGAGTTCTTGCTCGCCCCTGTGGCCGGTCTTTGCGTTCTTTGAAGCGTTCTCGATCTGGGTCCACTCGAGGCCGAGCCTGTGTCATGCAAATTTTATTATTGTGACCGCTGTCGGATCTGACCAAACGCCTTCGTCTTTTCGACGTCGTCGCTCTTTTTTTTCCTCTCTTTTCTTTCTTCCTTTTTGCGCGGGCGATCGCGGCCGCGTTGATCGCGATTGACGGTTGCGCTCGATGTGGTTTTTCCTGGTCGACAAAAGGGGCAGGGCTCTGTCCAGGGTTGTTCGATCCGCGCGAGAGATTGCGAGAGCAGTCCCGACAGATTTTAGATTTCAGATATTCGCCGCGATAGGACGATGTCTGATTTTCCACACCGAGTTGGCAAAGTTCTGGAGATTTTTTAAAATGAGATTAATGTACGGTAATGTAGGTAGAAGAAAGTTTATGAGGTGTGAGTATGGGGAATTTATGAAATGGGTTTGAGTCACACTCTCCATCCATCGTAGAGAGTATAAAATACAAAATTAAATCAGATACTTTGAACATTAGCTAGTTAACATAAATTACTACGTGCATTAAGCTTCCTTCATTTTTTCAATTTAATTTGTCCCTTGATGGTAGAAAGGTGAATAATTAACAATAAATAGATTGAATTTCTATTCATTTACGTGTAAGATACATAGTTCGCATGTAGGTGTTATCGTGAGTTTATATTCTCATATTTTGTGTAACGTCACGATCATTTGTTTTGGACTTTTATTTGTTGCTATGTCTAATACTAGAACCACCGATGGCTAAAATGTAAAAATTTTATCAAAGAAATTAAACCGTAATATTACAAATGGGAAATATGATATAGTTTAGTAGAAAATAAAAATATAAATATTTCCTATTACAATTATTTGCTATGAAAAAGTAATCAATCTTCGAGTTCTGAAGAAAACGAACAATCTGAGGTAAAAATAAAATAAAATAATTATTTCGGATAAAATGTTTCTAGTCACATACTGGATGAATGTATACAAGCTAAAATATTCAAAATAGTATAACATTAGGAATGGGAAAATATTTATGAATACAATGAAGATCAGGCAATTTTCGTTCAAATCTCCAATGCAATATTTCAAATCTATGAAACTACTCTGAAGTAATTATAAATTAGTCATTTGTTAGTGTTAAAACTAATACGTGTAACATGTAATTGTGGTATAATATTTATAACGTATTATATGTAATTTTCGTCAAATATTCTAAAAACGAATATTATTCGTAATCACTCTGGCCTGGTTTGTTATTAAGAGTGCTAAAAAATAAACACGCACAACGTTTTACAAGAATAGTCTCAAACAGAAACGAAGGATGTAGAGACGAGAACATAATAACATCTCATTGACATCTAGGAAAAGTCTGTCTCGTCGGATGTAACATTCACGAACGTCTGCAGAAAATTTGTTTTCGCTTGAAGATTCAACCGATTTTGCGCGTTAGTTTATGGTAACCGTGCTCCCTTCTCTGTTGACTCAGCGCAGCCTTGTTATTGTTGTTCGTGGCAAACATTGTACATACATCTACAGACGCACGTGTTTTTGTTCGCAGTGCCTCCAAATATAGAGGACTACCAGTCCTCGTCAGACGTCATTGTGCGAGAAGGGGCGAACGTGAGTCTAACGTGCAAAGCGACTGGCAGCCCCAAACCAGCCATAAGTTGGAAGAGAGACGACGGCTCGAAGATCTCGATTAACAAAACGTTCTCTGGTAAGTACGCGTCATTATTACACTGTCGAACTAGTATTACCACGATGTACCTGGCTTTTCTCGTTTTACACTTTGCTATACATATGTATTGCGTAAAAAGAATCGATATTTATTTAAACGCTGTTTATTCGCGTGTAGAAACGATACTGTTAGATACATACTTTTGACTGTGCATTTTACAAGGATCAGATTTTCAATCGTATCGTTTCTCCGTGTAGAAAGAAACTGAGAGTGTTTTAACGCAATGTGGTAAAAATAGATATGGTATTACCACGACGACAGGGTTTAGGGAAATGATGATATATTATTGCAACTGGGCATTGAAAGTTGATATTACCTTTCGTCACTTCGTAATGATTATCTTTCACGTGCTCTAGTTCGTTGCTCACTACGTTTTCTCGGTACATATGAAGTACTATAGAATGTTTGTTGTTGCACATTTTTAAATTCGTTGAATATTCTTACAAGTTGAAATTACAATTTCAATCCGACGTTGATGAAAGAAGTATCTAATATAAAAGTGATTAATTCTTACAAACCATGGAGAATTCAGAAATTCGTATAATTCACACAATTAGAAATGACTTGTACGTACATACATAATTCTCTTTTCGAAATCTTCAGACGACGAAATAAATAAATTTGATAATTAATGTAATATCATATTATTTTCGCGACTAAATTATTTCGTTCGATTCTCTTTTCACTGAAAACAATTTTTATTTTTAACGAAAGGTGATTTATGCTGATTAGTTTTCGACACGTTCATATACATATGTACACGTGCTGATAGAAAAATACCAAAATTAACCGCTTAAGAGATCACAGAATTTTAAGAAACTGTATCGAAAAGAAACGGCCTCTTTTATTTAATTATTTCACTTTCATACTATACTGTAACTTTTTTTTATTTATAAACGTTCTACTTTCGTATATACTATTATATTTCGTATATATAAAATTTCGTATATAAAATTCTACTTTCGTATATATAAGAAATGTATGAACATTGGCAAACGAACGAACGATGGGTCGTAAGAAATTCTCCTTTGGCACGCTCGAGAAAACAAAAGTGAACAAAATTATTTATTCATTTTTCCAAAACGTCCGATCGACCAGGTTATCCGTACATTTCCCACCCCCTTAGTCCACGTTCTGCTCAGATTACGACTGACATCGATCCGTGACCGTGTTTCGATAGTTTCGGCGAGCAGGAGGAGCCGCGCGGCAATTAAAAATAATGACATTCGTCTGGCTTCTGTTCGAAGATCAAACACAGCTCCACCTTAGAAAACTGTGTTGCCGTCGGTCTTGGAGAAGATCCACGTTGCTCGCGGAAAGGAGAGTAAAGGAACTATGAAAAGGAAGACAGGAGAGGAAACGAAAACTTGTCGGACGACAGTGCATTTAATGGAAAAGAAGGAAGAACGAAGGAGAAAAAGAGGCATTCCTCATTAACGCGTCACGCAATTCCGAGTATTGCTCGTGCGACTCGTGGACTCGATGTCTCGTTAACGACCGGCGCGAGAATATATCGCGACGCGTAATTACGTTGGCCACTGATTTCGACGAGGAACGACACGGTTTGAATTTAGTTTTACACGCGGGCGTTCTACACGGGTCAGAGGGCATACCAATTTATCGAAATAGATACGACGATGGTACCCTGAGCGACGCGTCAACTTTGTTGAAGATCGTGTTCTTCGCGCTTTGCGAAAAAATTAAAAATTTTCGTCCCGGCTGTACGAGGTGAGAATTATTTAGAACGCATCGAGGGAGAGGCGTTACGCGGATGCTCGACTCGAGAAAAAGGGAATATGTAATTAACGTGTTCGTCAGGTGATAAACTGATTCCGCGTTTGCGAGTTGGTAGTTAAATTATATTCTGAGGAGGGCTGGTTAAGACTTTGATGAAACAGTTTTGCAGCGATGCAAGCGTAAGGATGTAAATTTTTTTCAATTTCATTTGAAATGTAATAATTTTCTTTCCGAGTTGGTTTCTCGAGTCTTCCGGGATTTTGGAATTTTATTTCGAACTTAAATTAAAGAATTGAACAAAAATTTTATCTGAATCTACTTACTACTGTGTGTATAGTATTTTTATTAAAAGTGAGCTGAAGAAATTAAAATGGTAAAAATAATGAATTAAAATAGTAAATCTCTTTTATTATTTTCTTTCTATCTTGATGCTCGTGAAAATACAGATCTGCATAAAAATCCGCAATACAACGATTGTGAAATTGTAACTTTTTTTCTTCCAACTATTAGTAACGAATGATAAATTTGCTTTTCCATAAATGAATTTTCAACGAAACGATCGTGACAAATGTTGGAAAATCAACACATTCGGGAATGTATTTTTGAAACCATCGACAAAGGATCGGCGAATTATTGAATTTTCAATATTAGAGTTCGTACGAAGATAAATTCATTTGGCATTTTCCCATCTTTCTCCATCCCTGCTCGTTCGTTTGTCAATTAAGTAAAATTAGCTTTCGGACACGGACGAGTTATTTAGCGACGTCAAACGGAAGAGGACAAAAACGCATCGGACGTGTCACACTAAAATGTCGGTTATTATTTTCAGTATTGGAGTGGAAAGGCGACACACTGGATATCACGCGTATCTCAAGACTGGACATGGGCGTTTATTTATGCATCGCGACGAATGGCGTCCCTCCGACAGTGAGCAAGCAGATCAAAGTCTCTGTCGACTGTAAGCGAATAACTTTCGTTTCAACCTATATTTTAATCAATCATTCGTCCTGATGATATTCGTTCTAAATCTTCTTTCCCCTTTTTGTTTTTAAACAAATTAAGAATTCATTTGAAATGTCTGACGTAGTTAAATTAAGTTAGACAAATTTCCTGTTTTAGTTTGTACAATAATCAGTTGGTTGTTAGATTTTCGTTCTGACTTTCAGTCGAGAATTCATACAGAATTCTAGTAATAGAAATAGAATTCAAATAGAATTCTGTAAGAATTCAGAATACTTTTGCACGTTAAATGTCAATTATAACTAAAAAATTTAAGTATTGTTCGTCAAGTTTCTCGAACGTCTTCAAAGTTGAATCTGCGAGATTTGAAACTTGCAAGTAGAGAAAAATTATCCCATAATCACGGAATTATTGCGATCGTTACATTCGAAGAGCTCGATCAATAAAACAGCTCGTAAAAATAAAACATCAAATGCCATTATTATTCGTTGGTTTATGCAACGTCATTTCCCCCGTCTTCAAAACGAGATCTGTATCTAGAACTTATAAATAAAGGAAACAGAAACGCGGGACGTCTGTCTGAAACGCGCGAACGTGAGACGCGAGGTGTAAAGCTTGGATAAGGGGTTGAAGAACATACAATTTAATAATAGAGAAAGGTGTCCGGCGACAAAGCAGCCTCTTTGCCGCTTTCTCACCCTCTCTCGTTCCTTCTATCGTCGCAAAAGCAAAAAGACGGAGGTGTGGGAGGGGAGACGGATAAGTGAGAGACAAGGGGTGAAAACGAGACGGAGGAACGATGCTTGACTCGCGCGAAAGAGTAAAAGCGAACGGCGCGGTGGGTGAAGAGCAACGTGGGATATAAAAGTAAGCTCGGTTGAACCACGACGTACTGCTGCTCCGTTTCTATCACGTATACTTGCCTATTGTTGCCGTTACTGCTCCTCCTAAATACCGAGCGTGTGTGCCTTTTCAGCAGCTTCTCCGCGACAACCCCCGTTTCCACCCCTTCGCAAAGCTTGATTGTTGCCAATGAAAGATCGTATCGAACCGTTTATTGCGTCGTCCCGGTTATCCATAAGCTGCCGACAGAAAAATTCTGTGACATGGAAGTTTGAAAGTTTTATACATCGTCGTGGATAGAAGGAGGATTAAAGATAAAAGAAAAGGGAGAACGAGACGAGACAAATGTTAAAAGTTTAATTAACTTTAGTTAAAAAATTTTAGTTGCTTAAAACTTTTTATCGATGACGGAAATTTTGTGCTATAAATGACTGGTGTAAATTCTTTTTTTTTTTTACGATCATCAGGAACCATCATCGACGAGTAATTAAACAAACGTGATTTAAAATTGAATTTAATTAAATTTCTGTCGTCGATAATAATCACTGGCAGCCGAACGAAATTTTAATCATTCGTAATGGTAATTCGCAATCGGAAAAATGAAAGATTAATACTGATGATGTCGATAGTGCAATATTAAAGTGTGTTTTTCGCACTTGAAAATTATTCGAAAACTTCCCTGAATTCTTCCTTTTATTTAAATTTCGAATTTTCTTTCGCTAGAAAATCCTTTACTAAAAAAAAAAAAAAGGAAAAGAAAAACCAGCGTCGAAGATCGAACGCTCAGTTACTCAGCGTTAATTGCCGAGAGAACAGAAAAAAGAAGGGGTTGAACTATCGTCTAGTGTAACATCCCCTCTCTTGCGCGAAACGTAAGGAATTCACCTCATTCGAGGCAAAAAAACGGCGTACAGCGTGGCAAATTGTCCGTGTCGTTCGAAGAACACAAGCAAAAAAACGAAACGGTCGCCGTCTTCCTGTTATCAAAGGGATAACGCTGCCGACAAACGAACGTAAAAAAAAAGAAAAGCTGGCAGGGGTTCACGCAGAATGCCGGGTTTCGTTGTTGCACGGTCGCCCGTAAGAAAATCGAGCCACGTGCAGTGGCGCGCACATGCACATGCACATGCACATGCACACGCCTCTTCAAGAGACGAAAACCAAGGAGTTATCCCTTTAGTTAAAGCGAGACTAATTAATTTAACGGCGCCGTAAAGAAGCGTCGAATTGCGATTCAGGGCCAGAGACCGGTGGGAGGGTTGGGAGTTGAAAAGAGGGGGAGATGTTTTTGCCGCTGGTCTCTCGGCGGATGCGCGCCGAGGATTATCCTTTTAGGCGTCCTTTAATTCCATTTGTAGCCGGTGCTCCCGGGCAAAGGCTTTTGTCAACGAGTATTACCCCGAGCCCTTTGAAGTCAAATTGCGATCGAGTAATGTAATAGTTCTGCCCGCGATATGCATTACCGGCTCGGGGCTGGAATTCAAGGAAGGAACTTGCCACCAGTGGGAGGAGGGAGGAAAGAAAATAGAATTTTCTGCGTGTCGAAGAACGCAAGTTTATCGTAAGGGTTCTCGTAAGAACGAGTTGCTCGGAATCCATGTCGCCTGGCTGTGTATCAACCAAGGGGATTACGAGAGGAGTACGAATTGAAGGGTTCGATGCAAGGAGGAACTATGGCGTAGTATTGTGAGGTATTAATCTTTGTCTCAATATGATATTTCCTTTTTTTAGTAAAATATTATATGGTGTAGTCACTAATTATTGTCGCGTCTCAAATATTCCTGACGTTCTTGAAGATGCAAAGGGTCTTTGTTAACGAAAGGCAGTTATTCAGTTAGGGGTGTAATGTGATTGTATGATTCTTTCTCTTTGTAGCTGGCAGGGTTTCCGAGATTTCAAGGTCTTCCCTCCATTGTTTCAAATGGAATCGTATGTCTTTTGATCCTTTAATCGATACTCTATGCAAAAGAATAAATTATATTTTAATTATAACTTTGTCAAATCTATCATATGTCGTGTATTGATGACGTAAAATGTCTCCGATATATAGTTAGTCAGAAGTCAAATTTTCAATATTTGACTGAAGTCTATCTGATGTAATAACAATAATAATAATAATAATAAGAAGAAGAAGAAGAAGAATGTACGAGTTTTATAATGTGTAAAAATTTAATTTTTTTAACGTGCACGGTAATCGTATAGTAAATCGTATAGTAAACCGATTTTTCGTTTCGATTTATTTATCTCTTCCAGTAAACGAATGCAATGATGCGTCCAGAGCAAGCGAACGAATGCTTCGACCAAATTCATGCTCATTTATTACACTAACACTGGTTGAATGGAATAAACGATACGATACGAATTCACGAATTTAATCGAATTGGGATGGCGGACGAGCATTCGTTCGTTCGATCGATTTTCAAGTTCTTACATTTTCTAAAATACTTCGCGATTGACTGTAACTTTTTCTATCGTACTGTAACACTCGTTTTATACAAATAATTGGATAATTTCGGATGATTGGAGGATTTTTTTTACAAAAGATTCTTTTACTAAAAACTTTCTCTTTAATAGCGAAATACAGATAAAAATGCATTGGTAGAATTATTTTGAGTAAAATGAAAAAATTATAGTATTAAAAGTTGATCCTCTTGCTACCTGGTACCTTTGAAATTTTGTTGGTTCCCTAAATATTCCTTTTAATCATAAGGCTGCGAGTTTCATTAATTCATTGAACATTCGTTAAAAATTTAAATTCTCTTGGTCTTGAAAGACTTTATCAGAAATTCGACTTTGTCTAATCGTGAAATTGATTGATTACGTTTATTCGTAATAGCATTTAGATAATTTATTATCTGAATTGTATTTCTCGAGGAAATACGTGTACGTATTTCGTGCAAATCCATATCCAAATATAATTAAAAAAAAAAAAAAAACAGACTATCAATAGAAAATTTGTTTCGTATCACGTGCAATTTCGTTTCTTTTAAAAACAAATTTACGGTCTAGTCGTAGAAGTAAATCACTAAGAAAAAAAAAATGGTCAGTAGTGTGCTATACTATTTCAAGTACAAATTAACCGGAGTCAAGTTCAAGAGTTTCGTAAATTCTATCTCGAGCGTTAGGCGTTCCAAGTACCAGGATACCTCGGCGATAAAGAGCGAAGAGAAAGTTCGAAACAGATCGAAGCCGGTGCGAACCTCGATTTTAAATTCTCTAATAACCGCGATTAAAACTTCAGTTTAGAGTATAATGGCCAATTAAAGTGATCCGGCTTCGTGTGTTTGATAAATCGCATCGAGAGGTGATTGCTCTCGGTTCCTAAAGTCTCGTGCAGACGCAATCGAGCCGTCTCAATTGTCAAAGGTACGTGTTGTTTAAGTTAAATGGAAGTGGGAATGGTTAATTCGCCGCAGAGTTTGCGCGTGTCGCTTGCCACCGGATCTACTTCCGTCGCTAGTTCGAGATAGCTTTCGGAGAATTGACTGACTTGGAATTTGCGCGGTTAGTCAGATGTCAATTACGATGGCTCACTTTTACTCAAGAAACAGATATTATTTCTGGAGTTGATCTTCGAACGGCACTATTTCAGAAAGTGACAATTAAATTTTGTCAATACGTACCACCGCGCCAGATTTAATAATTTGGTAAATGGTATTTTTGGGTCAAATTTATTTTGGCAATAACATAATTATTTTCTAAGGCAAAGTTTTTATAGTACACTTTCCTTCTCTAGTGAATATTTTAACACCTTACGTTATTCTGGTACCAGAATAATTTAATTCTCTTTTATTCGATATTTCTCAAGTGATGTAGTGTATGTAGTGTATACGAAGTATACAGTATACGAAGATAAAGATAAAGATATATTTTCAAGTATCTTACGATTGAAAACAGTAACAAACAGATCTGTTTATTAAATTTTACATTTAATTTTACTGAATATTTTAGTTTTTCGAGCTATTCCAAAATGTAGCACGTGTTTCGCGTTTATTCATATTATTTACACGTAGATTTGTTTTTCATTTGAAAAACAAGCATTTTTGGAAGCAAACCTTTATGTTAGATTTCCCTTTTCGAGGAGTGTTCTCGTTTTTTGAACGCGATTATCCTTTTTCTCAGTGTCGATTCAATAGGACATTTTCTTTCTTCTACGTGTTGCTCGTTCCATCAGTTTTTCCCTTTCCAACTTTCTCGACCATCCCAATTTGCAATCGAACCACGTCGTCGTACGTTCAAGTGCATTGCGACGCAGAATATGCAAAGACGCATGAAAACAAGAAGACGAGAACTCGAACGGCGCTTCTCTAAATTACCAATTCGTCCACTGCCACGAAACAATCTCCACTCTCGACGAGAGCTAACGAATCCCACTCGAGTCCGCCCTTTTATCACCGTTTCCAGATTCACAGACGGAGACGCGGGTGATAACGAGATACACGCCGAAACAGTGTTGCATCTGACGCTTTGCCCTTCTTCTTCCATCTCTTTCTTTTTCTCCTTTTTTCTCCTTCTCTCTTACGCCGCGAGGCTTCACTTTAATCAATCCTTTAGAAGCGTGCCGCGAAACGCGGCCCATTTATTCTTTTCGGTGTGTGTCCGTTCGTTTTTCAAAAAAAAAAAAAAAAAAAAAAAAAAAGAAAAAAAAAAGAAAAAAGAAGAAGAAGAAAAAAACACGCACACGTCCGGACCATCGTGTGCATAACGTATCAAAGCAGGGGCGGTAGCATTCTGCAAAGCACTCGTTATCGATCGCGTGTAATCTACGGAGTGCAGCGAGAGGAAGATAGAACGATAGAGGGGAAAAAGTGAAGAGAGAGAGAGAGAGAAAGAGGAAGCACGAGCGGAGGTCCAGTAAGTCGACGTTTTTTAATTTGGACACGGCCGCCGTACGGTTAATGGGCGTTGCGCTTGAATTCACGCTGGCGAGTCTGCGTTTTTTCGCGGGATCTCACAGGACTCGCAGAAAGCTCGCAGGACAAAACGGAACGAATCAGACAAAAGGGGGAAATGAGCCGAAAATTGGGCTCTGCTTTTTCTCGTCGCCGTCTCCTTGGCCGAGCATGTTTCCCGGGCCACTTTGATTCGTTTCAAGCAAAATGATTATGATAACATTCTCGCAACATGATATTACTGTTCAGTTTACAGTAAATATCTCGTCTCAATTGACGCGTTTCAGTACAAGGCGACGAATTTGCGCGAGGAGAAATGTAACGTCTGAAACGTAAGAGTTTTGTTTCAATGAAAATTGAGCGTTCTATGCATTAGTAGGACGGAACTTTGAATTTATACACCAGAAATCTGTATAAAATTACACGAAAAGAAAGTAACATATTTTCATTTAAGTTTGGATGTCTGTCAGCTTACTCGACATCGTCGAAATTTGAAGAGATGAGACGTACTTACATTTATTCACACTTTCAAAATTTTCGAGACTTTCAAAACTTAAGACCAACCACTCGAGATTTTCTGACAAGATTTCTCAGACATGTTTCAGAATATTCGAATAACAAACAGCGTTGGTTCGTCTCGTTGTTCGACGTTTTTAACCTTTCTCGATTCGATCTTTCTTTTTTCCTCAACGAATCCATCGTCGCGGTTAATTGGCGTTGAATATGGATGCACGTAAGGTTTTGCTGGGCGAGATGCGCGATGCTGGCCCGCGGATGAATATGCGAACCGAGCTATCGGATCGTTTTGATCGTTGACAAACAAGATTTTATTTCGTTGCGAGATTTTGTTTCTCAGGTGTATGTTTCGACATTGTTTACTGTCCGAATGTCACCGTCGGCCGCAATTTTTATCAATATTTTTGCGACTAGTCGCGTACATTTCTCGACCATTTATTTTCTTCTTTTTTTTTTTTTTTTTTTTACAAGTTTCTGTCGCTCGGACGTACTGGTGGAATAAACGCGTTATTGGTATCGTTGGTTGCATCGTGCGATTTATTTAAATTCTAAACTCGAATTCCACAGTCTTTAGTTTGTCTGTCGTGCGCAAATTTGTGACTAGAAATTAAAAATACGCACGCGTCGAGCAGAGAGCGTGGCCTGCACGTTGGTTGGTTTTTCACATGTTTTTGGATTATGCACGTCCCGCAGCCAGAAATGAAAGAGACGCGCGTGCTCAACGGAGGACATTTCTTCATTTATTCAGAATCTCCGCAAACGAGTTAAGAAGACCTCTAATTTTAAGAACATCATGGTACACCATATTATTCTTCATCGCTTTAAAGTTTTAGTTACACTTTTCCTTTGTAATCCTTTGATTTAGTATTTTTCTGCTTCCTTATTCTCTGTGACCAACGTCGAGAGACGACAAAATTACAAATATGCTTCTCCAGTTCCCTCGAAAGAGTTTCTCTTGGAAATGAGATGTGTATTAAATTAATAGTTGGATGTACGACTCATCTGTGTGAGAACGTACGACTGTGTGGGAAGAAAAGGATACAGTGATAAAAAATGTAAGGACGAAAAAATTGACGCCATTCTAATCGATACATTAATAAAAGATCATTTTAACCTTCACAAACAATCAAAACAAATCTATCTGTCTTTCAGTGTGGAAAATTAATACTTTACATTCTAACTTTGAACGCGAGAAGATCCAATCTTCGCGATTATCAAAATGTCTAATTTCACAATGTCTTTCCTCCAGTCTCAGACACTCGATAACATAATTTCCCTGAACGTGTCTCACCCTAACTTTCTACATCAGAGAATCCATTCTTCGCGACCAAAAAAAGAGAGAGAAAGAGAGAGAGAGAGAAAAAAGAAGGAAGAAGCATAAAAGAACGCATCCAATCGAGCTTAATCTGTTCGGAAGAACTCATCGACTTGCGAGTATCGAGGTCGAAGGTAACGAAACTGCAAGACACCACGGTGAATGCAGAGGGGTTGAACGAAGGGGGTTGGCAGGCGGTTTGTACCGTCGTAGTCACGTATAAGCAGTGACTCAGCTTCCACCCTGCTCCCCAGATTCTCGCCACCTTTCGCGCTCGACCCACCGCCGTTCTTCTTCCTTCCTCGTTCTCCTTGCCTCAGTGGCAATCTGTTATTAAAATCAGCAACGAGAAAAATCCGTGCCGTATCTACGCGGGACGAGCCGCGTGCCGACAGACGTGTTGTGGCAAAAATTAAGCCACCCGCTAACTCGGAAACAAAATTACGCGCGTTCCACGCGCCTCCCACGCTCGATTCTCGCCGACTTTTCCAGCGTTATCTGCTTAAACGTCGTCGCGTTCGGTTGCTCATTTTATCTCGATCGGCAGAGATTCGTACTTGTGGTATTCTTTGTTTCGTTCTGTTTTGTTTTTACACAGTCAAGACATCAAGTTTTGTTTGGTAAGTTCAAGCTTGGCTTTTCCCAAGTTTGTCAGCTATTTCTTTGATAAGAGATCTTATGGAGTAAACAGAATAAATTATACAATTCTCGTTACTTTGAAAAAAAAAAAAAAAATGTAGTGAAATAGCAGAAATTGAGAGAAACCATTAAACTAGAAATTTATCAAATATTTCTGTTTGTTTATCGGGATTTGTGCGCAAGAAGGTGCAGAATGCAAAGATGTGGAAAGATCCTTTCTGTTGTAAGAAGAAACTTTCGTGCAGATATGCGATATGAAATAAAAAAAAAAAAAAAAAAGAAAACGAAACTCACACGTGCAAGGAGAACGTTCTAACCGATTCCTCAATCATTTCCACCGTTCTCGGGCTGTTTTCGCGTAGATTTCCCATTTCGATCCATCTACAAGCTTGGAAAGTCCTCGAAATCGCATTTCATTTGTCCGAGTGAACGTCGATTGCGCATTTCCGAGCGCCCTTTGGCCCGTGGCGCGTGTATTCGTGGTCGAACGTCACCGTCGTCGTGCGAGATCGACAACACAACCGGGTCGAGTCTTTTTTTCATTTCGTTTTTCCGTTTTTTCCCCAGCCCCTCAATCTCTCTCTCTCTCTCTCTCTCTCTCGGTTTACGCGGCAGCGCGGATTGACGTTTTGATTTAAACGACGCCTCCTTGAAATATTCATTTCGCTCCGGAGCACCGTGCTTATCATGTTTGCCGATTGTAATTTAATTGTCCGAGCAGCGAGGAAATTGGAAACCTGCTCGCAACCGGCGTATATTCGCGTGTTTCCTCGCCGATATTACAGATCGCCGTTTGAACCCATCGATTTCAGTTTATCCGGCTAAAGCCCCGAAATCATTTGCCCCTCGAACCAAACGAAAATGCGATTTCGTGGCGGCACGCTAATCTACCGATGCGAATTCGCGATCAATCGTCACATCCCCGGCGAAAGAGAGAGAGAGAGAGAGAGAGCAAATCGGGCGAAATTCTCGCCGGCACGATTCTTTCCGCCGCGAGAAGGAGGATTTCGCCGGGCACTTCACACTGAAATCGGTTTCAAACGCTTTAAATCGGCTGGGCTGGAGATTTTCGCGTCGAAGGCATTGCACGGTTAACTAGATCGCGAGCATAAGCAACCATCGTCCATATTTTCTTTGTCACGTTCTTGACACGTTTTTCTTGCAAAATGTGTACACAGTATGTAAAATCGATATAAAATTGAACACTTATATTTAAGAGTAGATTATTATTAGTTGAATAGAAACTTAATTTGTTTGCTGTTCATAAAAGAATTTTTATTAATTATTATAAAAGGGTGCTTGGAACTATTCTAAAAGAGTTTTTTTTTTTTGCAAAATGTGTACACAGTATGTAAAATCGATATAAAATTGAACACTTATATTTAAGAGTAGATTATTATTAGTTGAATAGAAACTTAATTTGTTTGCTGTCCATAGAAGAATTTTTATTAACTTTATTATAAAAGGGTGCTGGAATTATTCTAAAAGAGTCTTTTTTTTTTGCAAATATGTACACAGTATGTAAAGTCGACATAAAATTGAACATTTACACTTAAGAGTAGATTATAATCAGTTGAATAGAAATTTAGTCTGTTCGCTATTAATAAAAGAATTTTTTTCTTTTTCGTCGTGAATATGAATTTTTTTTACCAAGAGACAATCTAAGCCGGGAAAGTGAGATGTACAGTGATCTTCAAAAGGGATTTGCATCCAGTTAATCAGAAAGAGCTATGTGTTCCTATCTCTGTCGTAAACTACGAATCATTAAACTCAATTCATTTGAGTGAAACTTCGGAAGAGGCACCATTTAGTTTGTACGATTCTGAATTATTGATACCTCTGTAATTTGCCAACAGCGGCGATAATCAATTTTACGGAATGTACAACGATCGAGCCGCATATTTGCAACTAATTGCATAATATAAATCGGCTGTTGCAATATCAAATTTCCACCGTCGAAAAATCACCGACCGATCATCAGCGAAATAAACCGGCAACATTATTCCCCGCTACTTAATTAAACCACCACTTATCTCTCCATCGAACGAAAAAGAGCGCACGCGAAATCCGCTTTGCACATGCAAATCATAATTCGCCGGCGAGGTTTCCTCCGTCGTTCAAAGGATTCCATTATTCGATCGAGCAACGTGGACGATGAATGCCAACAAGAAAAGGGGGGGAAAGAGGGGGGGGGTGGAGGGAATGAAAAAAATTGATAGAAAGAAGAAGAAAAAAGAAAAGAGAAAGAGAAAGAGAAGAAGAAGAAAAAGAAGGAGAAGAAGAATCTAGAACTGAGGCACAAGTGGGTGAGAAGAGGGATGGTTCTCTAAAAAATTTCAATCAGCTCCACCGCTGCGAAAGGAGCCCCGGCAACTGCCGCGGAAACCTTTTAAGACCGTGAAAAGAAGCACAATAATGATCGGATTTTCCCTCGATATCGATCTCTCGCGGCCGTGTTTCCACGTCTGTCGCGGCACCTACCCCGTCTACCCAGCTACCTACGAGCCGGTAAGAAGAAAGATTGCCACCGAGGCTGCACGAGACCGGCAGCGTGAGGAGGGAAGGGGGCACGAAGCACCAGGGGCCTTATCGGCTACGAGCTGGCGTTTATTTAAATTTAAAACTGCGAGAGATCGATCTCCACGGCCGCGGCCATGGCTTCTTCGTGTTCCTTCCTCCTTCCATCTTCCATCCCTTCTTTTCCTCCTCTCTCTCTCTCTCTTTCGCTCTTCTCTCTTGCGAAGGCCAGACGCGCGCGCGAGACCCTTCTTCCTCGAGTCTCTCGCCTCTAATTCCCGGCTCTTGTCGATCGTCTCCGCGCCCGGCACGTCCCTCGAAAAACTCATTAACGTGTCTCGCTGATTCTCCCTCCCTTTCACCTTGCCTCCTGACTCGCAGTCAGCTTCTTGCACGACCTGGAGCGGCGAGAGTGAACGAGGAGAAGCGAAGGTTGGGTCCAGGTTGTAGGAACGGATCTCTCACGGATTCTCTCTCCTCCCCTCGCGGCCGTTCGTGCCGTTGGCTGCTGTTTGCCACTCGAGGAGGACGTCGAGAGTCGCGAGCGTGCCTTCCTGTACGTTTTAAGGGGTGTTTGCGGCGGGGTGAGAGGAGGCGGAGGGCAAGATTATGTGGGAGAGCGAGTGTGGGAGAGGAAAGGAGCTCTAGGTACTGATGTGTGGCGAAGCTACCGAGGAATTTTCTTCCGGTAAGTTTGCACGGCGACGTTGGGAGGGGAGTGGGTTGTTTCGGATGAACGAAGGGGTGCGAAGGGTACGAGTCTGTTAGTACATCGGGACACGATGTGTTTGCTCGAGAGGTGGCGCGGCATCGTGGAATGTAACGAGGGCGGCAGTTCACTGTTCCCATATATCTGTCTTTCATCGAAAGCACTTCGCAGCGAAACATTGCGTAATAAGAAGACGATCAAACGCGCACGGAATGGAGAAACTATTTCTGATGAAACGGAGAAAAATGTTAGCCATCGAAGTAAATGCAGACGTAAGCATACGTAAGTCTGTCGAATTTTGATTTTGATTTTTTGATTTCCTTCGTGAAGTATCATCGAATTGTTGTCATTACCGGAATAAATTTTATTTGCTTTGCGCGCTGTGCGTGTGATAATTTTCTTAAAACCATGTTCTTTTAAACGGACACAAGAAACATTACCTAACCATGAGATTAATTGAAAAAAAATGTCCGAAACATTTATTTTTCTACGTTAAATATTGCCTTTATATAATTGCATATTATGTACTTTAAACTTGACAGATGTACTTGTAAACTCATGACTGATTATTTAAATACATTTTTACGACTAAACCTTGAAAGGTGTAAATACTCATGTATGAAATATAAATTCTAACGTTTCGTAAAGGAAAGCTAGCATCCTTTTATCCTCGTGAATATGCATGTTGTATGGTTTTTGGTAAGTCAACGTGTGCGGAGACACCACCTAAGGACATGATATACAGACGGTGTGCGTATTTTTCTTCGTTTAAATTGTATTAACTTTTTCCTTCTTCCTTTACAATACCGAGACACGAGACGTGTTGCCTCCAATTAAACGAAAGATCCATCATCCGTTTTCCCCATCTTTCTTTCATTTTTCTTTTCGAGTTTGTCGTCCCTTTTCCTAGTCGAGAGTAGAAATACTCTCTTTAAAGTCAGGTAATGGCTCTACCATCAAATTAATTACCCACACTCTGTACATTTCTTTTATTATTTTCGCGATGTACTTTTGTTTATATAGTAATTGATACTTTCAATTCGAAAAATTGGATTTTGTTCGGTGGAATATAAATGAATAAATGAATAGAGACGACGTAGTTTCCCGAAAATCAACCCTTAACTCGTCGTGTGTGAGAAGTGAAAGATCATTAAATTTCTTTGACGAGTTAATCCGTTTCGCACGAGCATCGTGAAATTTTTTCACGCAAATGAAATATTCAAGGTGAAAACGCGTTAATCTTCTTGTTGCTACGATATTAATTTATTCGCCAGGCAACGTTATGGTTGCAGATTTGTTCGATCACACGGACGTTTATAAATTATACGGTGATAGAATAATTGATACGGTGATTCATACATATGGCTGTTGATAATGTCGCATTCAATTACTAATACGTGGGATCCGTTAATCAATTTACCAGTCGTAATTTATTTCGAAAAATCTGTAGTGGAGACGTGTAAATTTTTTCGTTATTCCCCATCGCTCGTCTCTATTAATTTAATGAGATCGTTACAGATAAATTAAAAGCGAAATATTTCGCGAGGAAAATCGCATGAAATTCCGATATATGTATATTTTTCTTTTTGTTTTCGAAAAAGATTCATTTTTTTATCGGCGCATTTGTTAAAGTAATTGGAATATTCATTAAAAATTGCGATGTATTAATCAAATAGGAATTTTAATAACGACGCGGTGTGTCTTACGTTCATTTATTCTACTGTAATATAAAAATTGATTCTAATTACGTCTTGCGTTCGTTTCTTCTCGAACAAGGGTTCATTTTTCCAATTTTCCCTACTACTTGTTATTTTGCATTCGACTAACACGAGCTCACGTCCAGAACAATGATTCAGGAGTTAATCAGTTAATTAATATCATAATTTTTGCATGCTACCTAGAACCATTTCTATCGATGCATTTAAAAATAAGTAAAAAGTTTCTAGTATAATAATAACACTTAATAATGAATGAAATATAAATATAACACCAGCGTTACACTGTGCGTGAGAACACGTATCAAATTGGACAGATGAAATGATCAAATTTTTAATATTCAGACTTTTCGGATTCAAAAGCGTACAGCGATTCGTAGAAATATTCGTGCTCTCCTAATTTGAACTCGTGATTGAGCAATTGATGCTGTCTCGCAACATAAATTTCGAAACTCTCTCCAGTGATGATGTGCATTGAAATAATAAATATCCAAGCTTAATTTTGAAACATATTGTAAAAAATTTCAAGCGAGCAATTTTGTAACCCATTGTACGTGAGATTGCAACGAATTAAAAGTTACGGTCACTAGATACAGTCCAAGTATAATACATTATCACATACGCACAAATGAATAGAAAATTCTGTTTTCCCCTAATTTAACCTTTTATTTAACAGAGCTACCATCTTTATAGAGCGAGTCTTCGATCCAACGACAAGCGACTCGGAATAATCGGCACGATACGCGATTGTTACTCGGAATTTTCCTAATTAATTCGCGTTGCTCGCGTGGATACGGGTCGGTCGTTAAGCTTAATCGTGAAAATTATTCTGCCTCCGAGACGGCGTTCATTCGCGATAAACGTAAGAGAGTAAAGTAAGACGTTCTGTTCTTAATCTACCGTATCCACTGAAACAGGGATGTATCCTTGCCGGTGAAATTTAGTCGACGCGCGGAAATAGGGAGGACAATTAGATAATAGAACAGCCGGGAAAAAAGGAAAAAAAAAGAAACGAGAAATAGAAAGAAAGAAAAAGAAAGGAGAGAGAGAGAGAGATGAAGGAAAATGAAAAAAAAAACTCTTATTTAGGCATCTGGCGAAATATTTTATTAACAAGGTTGCAATAGCTGCAGTACGTACAGCATGTTTGTTATTATTTCTTGAACTATTGAAGATACGAAAGAATAATTCTAATGAAAGTTTTGTTTGACTTCACGGGGGGATTCGTAGTTCCTCGTCTAACGTAACTGGTTAATGATTTTATTTTATTAGAGTTGTTGCGTACGAAGTGTAGAATTTAATAATTTGAAGACTCATGACAAACAAGTAACATTTATATAGTCGTTTAGAGCATAAAGTTGTTGCTTGTTCTTATAGATAACTAGTGTTTTTTTAAATAATTTTAATAAAAAGTTAAATTATATCTGCGATTGTAGAGAAAAACTCTGCTTTCACTTTTGAGATAAATTTCGTTTAAAATTTTGTTTAATACTTCTCTGTCTTCTTTTCACTTTGCACAATATTGTTCCTCTTTCTTTTTACGTATATATCACTTAAATATAACTGCGTGCTACTTCTCTAATAAAAACATAGAATATAATTTTGATCGTTCTATTTTGTACGAAATAAAGAAACAGAAATCGAGTAGAATGAATCACAAATAACCATCGTATTCCAAAATAATTGACGTAGCACTTTAGAACCAACAGAATTCTTTTCCGACAAATACATAAATACATATTCTACGGTCCAATTAATGCATAAATTCAAATTGTTTTGATATCGTCGCACGCGGTG